>PVIA01000686.1:0-377051 GCA_004024845.1 Tonatia bakeri | reverse complement strand
ACCTATTTTTCACAGATTAGCCACTATAATCATTATTCTATAATCATTATTTTCTATAATGATATAGAAAGTGGTATTATTTCACCACAGTCATAGTAGGTAGATTTTTAAAATTAGATAAATTCAGTTATGAGTTCAAATGATACTTCTATGTATGCCCTTTCATATAATTACACTAGTATTTGAAAGGACAAGAAACACAATGGGTTTACTCATGTACCATTTGTTGGTCACCTCTTTTATAGATTTTTTTCTTAGGTTTTTTTTTTCTTTATGTAGAATATTGTTCTTCATATTTTACTTTTTTGCATATCACAAAAGAATATTTTTCTCAATAAAATTTTGAAGCAGTTAATATAAAAAAATCCATCAACTTGTTACTAAATATATAAATTAGAAGGTCTGATCAAAGCAGTACCACAGAATGTCAGAACAAACTGTGACTTCACATGTCAAAGACGGGAGCTCACCAGACATCCTCCCTGGGATCAATTCATCTACAAATGCACACAGTCTTCCAAGTAATACCTTTCAGTGCTGATGCCTACACTAGGAGCTATGATCAAAAACTGTAAATCTTTCTGTCACCATGAGTTGTAAGAAGCAATCAATCTCAATCCCTTGAGATAAGAACTTTGCAAAAACAAACAAAACAAAACAAATAATTGGTCTTCACCCATCCTGAAAAACTAGTTTATCATTTTCATATTTCTGGCTTGTCTAATGAGTATATATTTATCTACATATCTATTTTGATAATATAATAATAATGATTTGTTAGAAACTGTGTTTTCAGCATCAATAATACTCCATAGCAAACATACTTGAAAGAGTAGGATGAAACTTTATGTTTCAAGATATTTTTTGTTAAGTATTAGTAGTTATTCTATATTTGATTTTCAGAAGTACTAAGTTTCAAGAAAAGATGTTTGGATTTCTTTAATTAATTATTTAATTTAATCTTTATTGTATTTTTCCATTGCCTTTACTTGCCTCCCCAGTAATTACCGCACTGTTGTCCACGTCCATGAGTCCTTTTCCCTTTTTGAACATATTGCAGATCCCTACAAGATTTTTTTCCATGTAAAATTCTACACTTTTTTTCACAATGCAGTTATTGCAGACCAGCATTTGAACATTTCATTAGTTTGCATACACTATATAATTCAGTTACAAATTTTGACAAAAAGTATAATATTTAGTTTTTTTAATCTAAAGAATTTTTAACATGTCATATTAACACAATCTTTGTCCCCAGAACTCTTCAGCTACACACACATGACAGCTTTGGATACTGTGTTAGATAAGAGAAGAAATTTATTGCTTATTTAGAATTTTCCAAAAGTTAGAAATCTAAAAATCAAGATATGTCTACATGTCAAAATACATATATATTCACAGAAATAAACTGAAGTGTATGCATTTAAATACTTACTAATACCTAAGCTGGTTACATTAATAAAAATGCTTCTAGTAAGTTGCTTGCTATTGTCAAAACCAGAAAATGTGCCTTATCAAGAATATGACCTGCCCTAAGATGTTTCCATATTAAATGTTAGGCAAATTCCATGTCAGGAGAAATCCTTACTCATTCAGATGGCCAAGTGATTTTTCCATGCTTCCATGAAAGTGTTACAACAAAAATGCATGGACATCCTGCTATACAGCATTAATTAGGAAGGAATTAGGTACTAGCAGAAATGCCCTTAGGAAAGAGGATGTGAGCATCAGCACAAGAGGATCTACTTAAATGTTTGATCCAATGCACGTTCCACTCAATTTCACTGTTTTATATGTAGTAAAGGACTACATCTTTAAAATCTAAGGATACACTGCCCTTTAATTCACACAGAAACAACACAAGCAAAAAGGAAAAAGTACTCATGGACATGAATCTGGTTTTGAAAGGAAATGATTCTTTCTAGTTCTTCATCCATGTCTTCAGCCATCTTCCTGTAAATGTTCCCCCTCAGAAGTGTGTAGTTCACCATTTTATATTGGTATTTTCTTCCTCTCTATTGCTAAGCAGTGAATTTATTCTTCATTTTATTTTCTCTGAAATTGCATTATGTGTTCTCAATGTACTTTAGGCAGTATTTGAAGTCTTAGCTGAAGCTTCTGAATCTCTCTCTTAAGCTGCACATTTCCAGACTTAAGATACTCATCTTATTTATCCTCTAAGCTCTTCATTTATGTGATTTTCCTCATGTAATTTTTGGAGGTTTCTTGTTTCTTAAAGAAAACAAGAGCCTCAGTAAGTTTCTTCACATCAAATCCTGATCGATATACTAGGTGACCTCTATTTTCTAATTTATGCTTTTTCTCTAATTCCAAGTTGCCATCCATGTGATGTTTTCTAAAGAGGTCAGGCGAACATGATAGTCATCACTGTTTTAGTCCGAGCTTTTTCACGGCCTCTTGTTAACATTTATGGCGTTTTTCACTCACGTTTTATGTTTTCAGAAACTTGTTTCTGTTTACTCTGCTTCCATCTTGCAGTTTCTTGGGTGGAGGGTTGTAGACTTTTTCTATGATGAGTATTTTTATTTGAATCATCCATTTTTTTCTTATGAAGTTTTTCTACACTTTTCTAAGAAGCTTTTAAGATTTTTTATTAGTCACTTGGAATTGGAAGGATTTTGATGCATCTTTGAGTGGTTGTCTGCCCTTGAGGCAAGTCATCATCAATCCATAAAGTAAAAGTTAAGGGACTCATGTTTCTGTCACTTTTTGAGAAATTCTTCAGTGTCCTCAAGTGAAGACCTGTTCAGTTTTTTATTAAGCACTCCCAAACACAACATTTGTAACTTCAGAATGTTGGCCCCCACCACAGGGAACTTGAGGGCCTTACTGTCTTGTGTTAAGTAGAACAATCTTTTCATTGATTTTTTGTTACTTTAACATGGGCAGAAAATCTATTGGTTAGCACTTTTCTCTCACAGATATATATAAGTTCTTCAATATAAAAACCACCATAGCACTACATGTAAGAATTTCCCAGGGACCAGGGTCTTATCTGAAGCATTGAAACACCAACAGAGCACTACACAGCTGCTCCAGAATAAACTAGGAAGATACATATTTGGGGCTGTCAGCAGTCTCTGTATGCTCTATAGGGTTGGCAGCTCTGCCTCTGGCTGCCAGGATTCCTGAGTCACAACTGACCAAACACAAGGAACCCAGTGGAGTGTTCCATCTCTAACAAGTGCCCAGCAGCCAGGACAGATCACCACTTGGGTTGAGGTAGGTGGAGGTTATCCAGATTCTAGAGAACAGTTCTGATTTTGATCTGCTCACAGCTCAAACAGAAAATAACAGATGTGTAGTACAATTGGGGAAGTCAAAAGTATTGATTGAAGCCAAGCCTAGTCTGGCGATTGAGACACTCTAGGCTCCACCTAGCCCTACAACATACCTAGATTAGAATCAAAGAACATAGAAAGATCTTCCTGGACATAAAACAAAACAAAACAACAACAACAAAAAAAATACCTTGAAGGAACTCATCACCACCAAACTAGTATTACATGAAATGTTAAAGCATCATCTTTAAGGAGAAGAAAAAAAAGATCAAAAATACAAATAAAATGACAATAAATACATATCTACCAAAAAACTAAATCATTTAAAAAAACATAATAAACAGATGAGCAGAACAGAAATGGTCTCATAGATCCAGAGAACATTTTGACAGTTACCACATGGGAGGGAGGTTGGGGGAATGAAGGAAAGGATTAAGTACAAATTGGTAGTTACAGAATAGTCACAGGATATGAAGTATAGCAAAGGGGATATAGTCAATAATATTATAATATCTATGGTGTTAGATGGGTACTAGATGGGTGAGATAGGACCATCATTTAGTAAGTTATATGATGTCTAGTTACTGGGTTATACATCTAAACTAATATAATATGTATATCAACTATAATTAAAAATAATAAAAATATGTAAAGTAAAAGGCAAATAAATAAATTTTAAACTAAAACAAAACAAAACCCTAGAAGATCGGAGCAGTGTCATGTCATATCCCCTTTTCTGCACATCAGCATGTCAACATATAATGGTGTGACCCTCATGCCCGGGTGAAACTCATTTTCCTGATTTAAAGTTTTCTCTTGTCACACAGAAGCCTGAACCTGCCTCCAGCTTTCAGAGATCTCTGTTCTCTGAAAGCTGCCTCTCTCCCTTGTGTTTTGGTCAATGCAGGCAGTCAGAGGAGAGAACTGAAGGGTATATCCCTTTAAAGAGGGACTCTGTCACTTATAAGAACTAAGAGAAATGGAATCTAATTGTAAGACCTTAGGAAAAATCAACTGGAACTGGCAAGTTCTTAAAATTGCATGGATTCTGTGAAGCCAGTATGTCTCCATTCAATCCAAGTGTTCCTGGATGAAAAGGACTCTGAAGTGACATAGTAGCCTAGGTTCCTCTGCTTACGTGGCCTGCCATCTTCAGCGTATGCCTACCAAGCTTCCCCCTGGGATGCTCCTCAATCTATCAAGTCATATTCAGAACTATGTCTCTCAGGAATATGACTCTCCTTAATTTGTCATCTTTAATTTCTTTAATCCAAATCTCATTTACCCAGCATCTCTCAGCCTCAGAGACTTCTTGTTCATTGCCTACAATTCTGCCACGAGCGGCCCAACCACAGGACCTTTACCAGTGAGAGAAGAGAGAGAATTGTTAGCCGAGGCCCTTCTGGGAATCTCGAAGGAGTGTCATGATTCAGGCTGCAGCCTCCACTCCCCAGCCCCAATGGACAGACGGGGCGAGAGGAAGAGGTGGCCTAATGTCTGAAGTATGGCCAGTGTCGTCGTTTCATATTACAACACTTTCATTTCAAAAGGACATTCCCATTTCAAAATTTACAACCTGCTTCTGAATGTAAATAATTTAGCCATTGGGTAGAGAGGAGTAAGGCAGAAAGATCCTGGAGTGGATAGTTAGTCTTTAGTCTGTAGATTCTTAGACTTTAGTTTCTAGGAGTTTAATTTTTTTAGACTTCAGTCTCTAAGATTTTAGTTTCTTTAGATTCTAGTCTGGGAGTATCCAACTCACAGTCTGTGGGCCACATGTGGCCCACGATGGCTATGAATGTGGCCCAACACAAAATCCTAGATTTACTTAAAACCTTTCTTTGTACTCATCGGTTTTGTTAGTGTTTGTGTATTTACATGTGGCCCAAAGGCAACTCTTCTTCCAGTGTGGCCCAGGGATGCCAAAAGGTTGGACACCCCTGCAAGTCTAGTCTCTGATGAGTCTAGGAACACATGATGAGTAGCTTAAGCCAAAATAAGGAGCTCAGGTAGGAATATTGTGGGATACAGGGGTATAAAAGGAAAGTTTTGCAGGTGCCAGTGTGGCCTTGAACCTCATATCACGACTTGCTGCTCCCAGGCATTCCTTTTTGTCTTGTCATTGCGGAGAAAAAGGTTCCTGGGTATCTATCTGTGGGTAGAGTTCATTCTCTTAGATTTCTACTCTATCAGGAATAGAGCTGACAGCACTGGTAGTCTTGGTTTTCATAAAAGAGGTTTCTGTCTGTTTATTTTTTTTAATAATTACAAATATACATAGCATAAAATTTACCATTTTAACTATTTTAAGTGTGCAGTTCTGCAGCATTAAGTACATTAATACTGTTGTACAAATATCAACAATATCCACCTCAGGAAATTTGTCATTATCCCAAAAAGAAACTCTACCCATTCATTAAACAGTAAACCCCACTCCCTATTTCGACTAGCCCCTGGTAACCTCTTTCTATTTTCAGTCCATATGGATTTCCTAGGTTAGGTACCACATGTAAGTGGAATAATACAATATTGGTGTTTTTTATCGTGCTTATTTCACTTAGCATAATGTTTTCAAGGTTTCTTCATGCTGCAGTATGTATTGGCACGCCCTTGCTTTTTAAGGCTGATCAGCATTCCACTGTAGGTTACACCACATTCTGTTTGTCTATTTATTAGATGATAGACATTTGGCTTGTTTTCATCTTTCAGCTACCATGACTAATGTTGCCATAAATATTAGTGTGCAAGCATCTGTTTGAGTCGCCACTTTTAAATTTTTCGGGTCCACACCTAGAAGTAGAATTGTTGAATTATATGGTAATTCTATGTTTAGCTTTCTGAGGAATTTCCAAACTGTTTCCCACCACAATAATTAAAAACCCTGATTGTTCTACACCTTTATCAAAAACTTAGTAGTTTCCTTTTATAAAAATTTTATTGAGGTGACACTGGTTAATTATACAGGTTTAAATAGTATGACTCTGTAATATATCAGCTGTATATGGCATCCTGCCTTCACCGCCCAAAGTCAAGTCTTCTTCATCACCATTTAATCCCCCTTTAACCTCCTCTACAACCCCCACACCCTTTCCCTCGGGCAATCAACCTACTGTTGTCTGTATATATCTTATTTCATTTGTTTTGCTTAATAACTTCACCTTTTTTACCCAACAACCCTCCTCTCTGACAGCTGCCAGTCTGTTCTTGATATCTATGTGTTTTTATTTTGTTCATTAGATTGCACATATGACTGAAATCATATGGTAATTGTCTTTCTCTGACTGGTTTATTTCACTTAGCATCATACTCTCTAGGTCCACCTGTGCTGTAGCAAAAGATAAGATTTCCTCCTATTTTATGTCTGAGTAGTATTCCATTATGTAAATGTACCATAGTCTTACTGAAAAAAAAAATGGGCAAGAGACCTACTTTTGTTGTTTTGTTGTTTATAGTAGCCATTACCAATGAATGTGTAGTGATACATCATTTTGGTTTCGATTTATATTTCCCTAATGGCTTGTGATGTTAATCATCATTGCAAGTTAATATTAGTCATTTGTACATAATCTTTAGAGAAAAGTCTATTCAAGTCCTTTGTCCAATTTTGAATTGAATTTTTATTTTTTGTTGTTGAGTTGTAGGGGTTCTTTTTTTTTTACTTTTTTTTCTTTTTTCTTTTTCTTTTTTAAAATTTTATTTTAATCATTTGTTCAAGTACAGTTTTCTCCCCTTTACTCCCAATCCAGCCCACCCACCCCTTCCTCCCAACTTCCCTCCCATTACCACTCTCCCCCTAGTTTTTATCCATGTATCTTTTAACTTTGTTCCTGTAAACCCTTCCCCTTTTCCTCTGAAATTCCCTCTTCTCTCTCCTCTGGTCACTTTCTGCCTGTCCTCTATTACAGTGTCTTTGACTGTATTTTGCTTGTTTCTAGTTGTAGGGGTTCTTTACATATTCTGGATATGAATTCCTTATTACATATATGTGTTCTAAATATTTATTCTGTAAATTGTGTTTTCATTCTCTTAATGGTATCTTTAACATACAAGAGTTATTTTTTTTATTTTAATAAATTTTAATTTACCTAATTTTGTTCTTGTCAGTTTTTTGGTGTCACATCCAAGAAATTATCACCAAATCCAGTGTCACAAAGCTTTCCCATGTTTTCTTCTAAAAGTTTTATACTTTTAGCTCTGTGTTTAGTTCTTTGATACATTTCAAAGTAATTTTTATTTAAGGTATATATAATGGTTCAGCTTTATTCCTTTCTTCTTTATTTTTATTGTTGACACTATTATAGGTATCCCCATCCCCACCTTGCACACCTCCACCAAGCCCCACCCCCTCTTCCCTCTGGTCAGCACATTATTGTCTGTGTCTACAGATTATGCATATATGTTCTTTGACTAATCTTTTCAACTTTTTTCATCCAGTCTTCTTCAATCTATTACATGTGGGTATCAAGCTACAAGCACCATTTGTTGGAAAGATTTTCCTTTCCCATTATATTATTTGAAATGACAAACATAAAAAGTTATTTTTATAAATTTGAAAAATAATACTAAAATTACTTTACCTATATTTATAAAATATATAACACAGAATTTCATTAAATACAGGATTACCACAAAATTCAGACATTACAGAATCTATTGCTGCAATTAATTTATTTCTGTGAAAATATATTCACTTATTTTATTTGTCAATAAAATAATAAACATTACCAGTCTCTTGGAAAATATCACAACTAAGTTGCAAAGTTACTGATCACTTAATCAAAAAAGGTGGGGGGCTAATATTATTACTCCTGTTGCTATAAGAAACACAAGGCTGGTGAGGCATCACAAAATTTAGATTAAATTATTATTAACTTATAATTTGCCAAGAAAAGGTAAATCTATCTCCTACATCTATCTATTAAATAGCCAAACATTAAAAATCTCTAATCACATAAAAATATTGGTAACATTCTCAATATGGTGAAGCGTGCTCTCCTGGCGAGTAGTACGTATGTGAAACTCTGTGGATGGCTCGTCGAAACACGAGAAATAGTCATGCACAGAAGCAGTTTTCTGTGGAGAAGTAAAGAATGGAGTAGCCACTCTCCAAGTCGGGGAGCACCCTGTTCCTTTACTCCAGTGGGTTTTTATTGAGAAAGTAGACACAGTTTGTGGATTCACAGTCTGGCAGAAGGGATCAAAGGGAACAGGTAACTTACAAAGATGCTAACAGAGTCCCTGTTGTGATTCCGGGCAGAGATTGGAGTTTTATCATATGAAAGGACTACAGGTTCCAAAGGTTTCCTGTCTGTGCTTTCAAATTCTAAGTTAATAACATCCTCTAACAAACAGATCTCACAGGATCTTGCATATTCAATGTCTCAGTCCTGATTACCCCGGGGGCCCACCGTCTCCGGTCTGAGCTGCCCCTTTGGCTGTTTGCTTAGCCCTGAGAAGGGCAGGAGACAGAGGCATCCAGGAGACTTGGATTTAAGTGCAAAGACTCAGGCTAAGAGGGGGCAGGGGTAGATGCCGATCACCCCTTCCTTTCCACAGCCCCTTCATTTCCACAGCCTCATGAGTCTCATTCCAGAGGCCTTTATGTGATCAGACCCTGTCTTAGGTTGCCCCTTCATTAAGGAGTCTTACCCATCATTGGTTAACTGATTAAGTATTAAAGGCCAGGCACAGAACAGGTAGCGTTCATGCCAGGGGAATAAGTTTTTGTCTCCTTAGTGGCTTCTGGTCCGGAGGTCTTTCACTCAGCCTAAGTCACAGAGGGTCACAGCTTCCTGAGATCAGGCAGGGTGGCCCTCAACAATATGGTTAAGAAAAAATTATTTTGAAAGGAGTATTGACTATAGAGTCAATATTGAAAATATAATAGCATATTTATTTCAGCAACAGATTAATTACCATTTTATTACTATTTTTAAAATTCTAAGAATATTAAACATGTTTATTCTTTATTGCAGATGAGCTTTTGAAGCAGAGTGTAATATTATTTAAATTGTTTATACTGTTTAATCTTAAAAAATATTGAAAATTTATCTGAAAACTTTTAAAAATAGCCTTTAATCACTGAGATATAACTTGTGCAATTGTAACTCTGAAATGATGTAAAGTTTAAATGTACACTTTCATTTTGATTCTTTATTATCCTTGAGAATGTTAGCTGCAATGGGATTTTTGTAGCCAATATAGGAAATATAGATCTTGTTATCAAACTGCTTATCCTGAACAGTATATATTCCCTCGTATTTTTACTCTTCCGTAAAAAATTCACAAACTTTTCTAGATAGGCATAAAATTCCCTGTGAAGCCAAGTTTAATTTCATCTGTACTATATTTTAATGTTGATGTTATATTCCTTTATATTTATTAAATGATGGTTAGGGATGTATTAATTTTAGTTTATATAATCCTTTTAAATTTATTTATAAATCTGTATCCAAATAAACCTATATTAAAATAATTACATCAGATTCAATTATTTTCAACACTAAAATACAGTAATATTTCATGACTTTCTGAATCCATGCATACATTTTTTATACATTCTTTTTTATTTGAGTGTGTTTCTGTTTCTCAGCAAGTTAACATTACTGAAAAATAATAACAAACCACTTCTTTTTGAATCCTCAAAGCATCTCGTGTCACCTGTTAACATGGGCTCTTAGGAGCAAAATATGAGAAAATAGTTTCATGAAGATCAGTACATATAAATTCATAAAAAGAGATTATATTTTTGTTTTCACATGAAAGTCATCTTATAATTTACATGTTAGATGTGCTGAGTATTTACAAAGTAGAAACAGGGATGAAAAAATAAAATAACTGTGATAATAACACTTTACACACTCTATTTTCAAAACTCCATTCCTCCCACTGACACAATAGCTTATAAATAATAATTTGCTACACATATAAATCATGATAAATGAAGTCCCAGGAAGAGATCAGAACATGTGGATGGGCTCTAAAATAAACCTTGGTTCCATAAGTACAATCAGCACAGTTGGTTTTATTCATATTATTTAACTGTCAGTGTTAGAACTGAAAACAATAAATAGATAAAAAATAAATTTATGTTTTTAAATTAATGAAAATTTAAGGAGCATGGTGATAAGCTTACCTTATTAAAGAGAAAGATTTAAAAATAAAACGTACTAGTAATTAGTAAGGAAAAGTGTCACCATTTAAAAAAATATCTTAATGAAAATTTAAATAACAAAAGGGATTACCATTTATATTTAATCTTTTAAAATTATAACTGGCCCTGGCTTGTGTAGCTCAATGGATTGAGCGTGGGCATGTGAACCAAAGGGTTGTCAGTTCAATTCCCAGTCAAGGCACATGCCCTGGTTGCAGGCCAGGTCCCCAGTAGGGGATGCATAAGTGGCAACCACACATTAATGCTTTTCTCCCTCGGTTTCTCCCTCCATTCCCTTCTCTCTAAAAAGTAAATAAATAAAATCTTGAAAAAATTAAATTAAATTAAAACTGGAAATCTCCATTAGCTGAACACTCAAAAAACAAGTTTGAAATAATCTGTTCTACATCAACTGATGTTTCTCTAGCATGTTAACTCTTCGATGTGTTTCCACAGCACTTCCTTGTGATATTTTCCCCTAGGCTGGTATATAACTTCTAGCATCCCTGAGCTTATAGTTTTATGAAAATGTTTGACTTAGGAAAATCTGAGCCTGTGCTTTGGAGTTCAGATAACACATCTGCATAGATGACTATCAAGTGTCTTCCTTTAGTGTTCAAATGAGCACTGTGATTCAGAGCAATCTTCCCCCATCACCTATGTTTAGTTTGGAAATTTCTGATTGTTTGCATCGTTATCACTTTAAAGTTAATATATTTAAGTCAAAATCCTTATTCTTCTTTTCAATCACATTTTCCTTTGGGCCACAGTATACCTATCTGTCAAATGTACTATCAGGTTCTAAATACCAAAATTCAAAACCTAACAGTTTCTTTCTGCCTTTTCCCCTTATCTTACTTCATACATCTAGTTAGTCACTAATTTTTGTTAATTTGTAGTTTTGTTGTCCTTTTATAGTCTAATCTACCGCTACCATCTTTTTGTAGGGTAGTTTCACCTATTACCTGGACTTCTGCAATTATTTTCCAACAGGTCCTCTTGCATCCAGTTTTTCTGTACTTCAATTCCACCTGCACATTTTATCCCTATAATTGTTCATGAAACTCAGCCTTGCAAGTTGATCAGACCCTAGTTGCTCCCAATGTCCTAAATGGAGCATGGAATCATTGTCCAGATAGTTCTCAGTAAGCTCCAAAGATAAGCCAAAATAATAAATGATGATAGCTAATAAGGATAAAGAGGCCAGTCTCCTCATGGATAAGGAAAATATTAGCTACACAACTACAGGTGAGGAGACCCTGGATGAAGAGCAGTTTGTATTATTTAGGCATAGGATTTTTATTGACTCTGAATTCATTAGGTATTATTACAAAATGAAGCTGGCCACAAAGAGAGTTAATAGAATTCTTATGTCCAGAGAAACAAATTCACTTTATTCTCTACCAGTCAGAATTTATCTGAAGAATTGTTTTAAATTCAGGGGTTGTTTTAAAAATCTAATAATAAACCAATGGTTGTCAGTGAAAGTGTTATTAGAAGTAGGAGGATGTATGTTCTGCCTAAAGAAGAGAAGACTTAGAGGGTTCGTAGTATCTCTGCTGAAATATTTAAAGGCTGTCAAGTAGAAGACAAATTAAATGTACTTTGTAGACTCCAGAGAACAAACCAAGATATTGGTAAATTTTTGTCTTAATATGAATTAAAAATTGATAATAATTATAACTGTTATTTTCTCTGTAGCCTGTGATACAGCTATGTGTCTGCATTAATGGAAAAACTTCAGGTTAACATCTGTTAGGAAAGTTGTTTCAGCTATACCAAGTGGGAAAACATCTGTACGAGTGTAAGAAATTTTTACAATCTCTTTTTTAATACTTTGGATATTGGATTTGGATATTGAGATTTAGTGTACTATAAGATCACTCCTTAACTGATTAGGACAAAATCTAGAAGAGCATGTGTAGCTAGCTTGATCCTTTCAACCATGCTTCATATTTAAAAGTGCAATGCCAAAGTTCTGGAGTTTTTATGATTTCACTTTTTAAGCTGCCTAATAGAAATATTATTTTACAGTAACATTAAAAATGTAATGTCTTTTTTTTTTCACAACTTCCATCTTTTTCTTTTTCCAATAACACTATCCAAAATGTTATGGGAAGCTTGTAAAAATAGCCTTTTTGCCATTTGCAAGTATACAAACAGAGACTGGTATTTCTTCTCTCAAAGTCAAGGTACAAGGAATTTTTTCAAAGAGTTGAAGTTTAAAGTGAGCTGGTTACAACCTCTTCACCCTTTGATCATCAGTATTGATGCGACTAATCTAAATAGCTAGAGAGAGCTTATCATCTCCTTTTCCCCTGAGTGTATGGGTTCTAAAAGGTTTGAGCAGTATATGTTCTCAGGCAAAAAATAAATAAACAAATAAATAACTGATCTGTATTTAAAGTGATAATATGATTATGTTCCTTTGCTAGAACTGCTTGCTTGATTGGCATCCAGACTGAGAATTTTAATATCTTTATCAAAATCAAGGTCACAATATACAGTATAGTATAATCTCTATTTGCACTTTCTGTATTGCTGAATATGGACTATTCATTTTGCTTTAAGCATGCCATTCACAAATGAGGCTCAAGTCCCCACTTTTACTTAAAAGGCACTCCACTTTCTTGTCACTCATTTTAGTCCTCCATTTTCAGCAAAATCTATATTAAGCCCTGCTTCCACCAGAAAGTTCTTCCAGGTACTCATAATCATCAGTGAACTCATCCACTTCAAAAGTCTTCTTTGTCTTTCTTGTATCTCTTTTGGAAGTAATTGTCTTTTACTTTTTAAAAATTTCTATATACTCTTTTCATGACTCATCTTGTAAGGTACTTCCCTTCTTTTTTTCTCTCTTTCTGTTTTTAGTACTTTTTCTTCTTTAAACTAACATTAACTGATCTCTTCTTAACTATGATAGGATCTAGAGTTACAGAGACAAGACAGACAATTCAAATTCTCCAGGAATTCCCAGTCTTGGGGTGGAGAAATAAATGACAAAGAAACTTACTCTGAGTAGATGTGTTTCAGTGGAGGTAATGAGCAAGTGCTAATAAAGTCTAGCTCCTACCTTTTCCAACTCCGCTCATTACACACTTAAACTAGACTTGGCTTTTCATAGGAAGTTATATGCACGGCTTTCTGAAATAACTTTCTCTTCTTCCTAACATCCTGTGAATACAACTAGATAGCTGCCTTAAATAAATGGTAGTGACACAGAACTTAGGACAAGTTAAAATTGATCTTTACAATTTGACTATAAATAGAGCAGGCTGCTAAGTACAGGAATTCATAGATCTAAGGATTTTTAAGTTGGTTGAGACTTGAGAATGTTTTTATGGTTAAAAATATTAGTAGAGCAGATGTTATTGTTGCTTATGAAATTGATTAAATGTTGTTTGTTCATTTTCAGAACAAAGATTGGGTAGATTATGTTCTTCAAGAAGCAAGCAGAGTTAAATCTGTAAGGGGTTTACTGGAGGAAATGTCTGTCAATCATAAAGGAGAGAGAGCACACATAGGCAGGGAAAGTTTATCCGTGGGATATGAGACTTCTGAGAACTAGAAGGGAAGGAAAAGGGATTGGATAGAAAGAGTCTTAGACTGAAACACTGTTCTAAGGGAGTTTGGGCTAAATTAAGGTAATATATGCAGAGAGGCATCAATGGATACCAAGGTATGTGGTTTTCTTCTTCAACACCTTCAAAAGAAGAAGGAAAAGGACCAAAAGATCTGTGGTGGAAGGGCAATTGATTAAGTTAAGCACATTGATAAAGAACTAACTAATGATCTTAAAGGTGTGTGTTTTTGAAAATAAAGTGAAGCCAAGCAGTGTCAATTGCTTCTTCAGAGGGAGAAGCCATAAACTACATTTTAATATTTAAAAAATTCTCAAGAGCTTAGCAAAATGCTTTGCATTGGTATTTGTTAAATAAATGTCCTCTGTAAAAAATAAATGAATAATTTAAAAGTTTGTAATTAACTTTTAATTTTAAGTATATTTCACATCATCATGTTATTCCTTCTTACAGGTATTTTCAGATATTTCGTATAGTGTGCCAACAGTGGCTTCAGAAATTATAATGTTGACTCATTCTTTTATATACAAGAATTTGTAAAACATGCATACATTTTAAATATTTACTTGCTTTTTTATCAACTATTCTCCTTAGAAAATTATTAACTAGGAAGAGTAGAAATAACATGAAGTGCATTTACTGTTAAAGTATTTTGCAAATATCAACTGAATAGTGACCACTACAGAGTTGGCCTTGAAATTCTGAAGGCGACTCTTTTTTTTAATTTTATTTTATTGCACACACATTACACAGAATCAGGAATTTTTAAAAAATATAATGTCATAAAGAAGCAAGATGAAAAATATTTTACTGATTAAGTATCATTAAGGAACATCATAAAATAGAAAATATCTTTAGCAACTGTAAATACACTGGCAAAATAATTATTTGAGAAATACCAATGATACATTCTGAATCTAGAAGATTGGGACTTGGGTTAGAATAAAAGTATAGAGTACATAGAGAATACTGAACATAGAATACGGATAGAAGTATAATATAGAGAATAAATATAGAAAAAATGAATGAAATGAACTATCTAGTTCATTATTAAAACATTTCATAAGTATGGTAATAAATGTGTCTAACTAGAGATTTAGTGAGATCTGTAAGGTGACTGTGGGAAAAAAGGAATAGCATACTAAGATTGCACTAAAATGGTTACGACTAAGCGATACAGAAAATGGCTGCAATTTAGTGTGAGAAAAATAATTGTGAAAGCAATAAAATATACTTATGGCTGCAGATAATATACTAATGACATTATTATGAATAAAAGACAGGCTATTTTTCCAAACAACTCTATGTTTATTATATATACAAAATACAGTCAGTATAACAAATACATAATTTACTTATTTGGATATTATATATATATATAATCTGGGTACCAGGTGGATTAGAAACAAAGATTAGAAAACTTTTATGAGAGGAAGACTGGAAAGCATGTTAGAAATGTGAACAGTAAGGAATTCCACCTTGCTCAAAGAGGGGCCTGGCCTTCATCTTTGGCCCTTGAGAGTTACCTCTAAATCCTTGAAATTACGTGAGTAATAGGAATGTCTGTTATTCAAGGTGAGCCCCTCTGACCACACTTGACACTAAAATGATGATTGGAGTTGGGGGTTGGTGTAGTCAAATAGTCTTAGGTTGGGGGCCAACCACATGATTTAGAGTGGAGACTTTCCAACATGTGATATCAGCTTATCCTTTATGGATGGGATAGGGGTTTTTGGAGATTGAGTTCAACCACATGGGCAGTTAATCACTAATCATGCCTATGTAATGGAGGGCCAATAAAACTCTGGGCCCCAGTGTTTTAGTGAGCTTCTGGAGTCGGCAATGCTCTGTGCTTATTGTCACCAATTGATGCCATCCTGAGAGCAATGGAAGCCTCACATTTGGAACCCTCCCAGACCTGTCCTATAGGACTCTGCTTTCAGCTCATTCTAATTTGTATCCTTTCCCGTTAACAAATATAACCAGGAGTTTAATAGTTTCAGAAACATCTGTGAATCTAGTGCATTATTCTACTTAAGGGTGGTTTTAGAAAATCCCTGAACTGGCAGTTGGTGAACAGAAGCCAGGGTAGCAAGGCATGAACATTTCCTTTTAACTTTACAGTTGAACCCTAACTCCTTGAGGTCACAAGTCTGAGTAGATGTGGCAATCTGAAGAACAGTGCTCTTACCTCACAATTTGACTAACTCTGCGTAATGAGGAAGTTGCATAGTTCTGAATTTAAAGATGAGATACAACATTGAGCAATGTTTTGGACAATAAGGATATCAGCAGAAAAAGAGTTCTTCACTTCAAGAGCTTAAAATTTTCACATGGGGAAAGTATTTTCTATTTATATAAATAGCATCCAAGCATATTTATATATGGTAAATATGATCTTAGTCTAAGGCAAGTAAACCACCCATGTTTACGTATGCATTGCTAAGGATTTCCCCACTAAGCTCCAGAGGCAGCATACTGAGGTGGACAGCCCTGAGCCTGGGGACTAGGACCTGCCATCGCAGGTCCTATATATATATATATATATATATATATATATATATATATATATATATATATATATATATATGATACAACACAATCACTGTTCCATTAAAAATCTACCTTTTCACTTGAAATAAACCTAAGACAGCAAATAAGAGATAATACTTTTTTTTTCTTGTGGTTAATCCTCTTTTTTTTTTTTCACATCTATACATTTTATTTCATCTACTCAGTTATAGTTTAGGTACTTAAAATAGTACCATCTTCTACTCCTTCATTCAGAATCTTGTTCAAGAAATTCTTTCCTCTAGCTCCTTCATGCACGCTCTACTCATCTCTTGTGTTGTAGGCCAAGTCCCTCGTTGGGGGTGTGCAATATTTCTCTCCCTCTCATTTTTCCTCCTTTCTCCTCTCTCTAAAAGTAAATAAAGCAAATCTTTTTTTTTTTTTTTTAAGCACCACCTGAGAAAATCTACCAATGCCATGGGAGATAATAATAATTCTTTCAGGTCACAGGAAAAGTATATCAGAATTTCCTTTTTTTTTTTTTCAGTTTCTCTAGTGAGCCTAGGTTAAGTCATTAAATCTTGTCTTTAGAAAGAAACTCACTTTAAAATCCTTTCTAATAGTTATTAGTTATCATGGTGTGCATAGGGGAAAAAATCAAAACTCGATGCTTTTGAAAAGGGAGCAGATGGACAAATATGATTTTCTAACTGTATTTTTAATGGTGGAGGTGGTATGGCTGTCAATTTTGATTTGATTGATGAATATGTTTTCCTCCATAATTGGTCAGAATTTCCTGGCTATGGTAGGGCTGGACTAGCTAAAATATCAATCACTCTGGCAAATGCTGTTTCCATACTCAGAAACAGCATTTAATAGGATTGTATATCTGATACACTGCATAGACTCTCATTTTTCTAAAAAAAAAAAAAGATTAAAATAAGGAGTACTGTCATCTCAAAAAGATATCATATACATATTATACACATTACATATGTAGTGGTTTCCTAAAACATTATTTTTTTAATATTTAAAACCACATTTTGATAGCTTTAAGAGTTGTGCAGAGAAAACAATACTTTTCTCTGTGTCTTTAAGGAAATAGTCTATTCTCAGAGCAGCTCCTCTCCTGGAAAAACACTGGGCCCTGATTCTTCTTACCTGCAAGTTGGTCTGACTAAAACCATCAATAATTTCTTCAGAGACCAGAAGTGGCTTTGCATAGGCTCCAGCAGCTCGGCCACTGTGCCTAAGCTCCCATCATTAGATGTCTGCGTCCATAAATCATACGAACCAAGTAAAATGAATAATATTGAAAGAAATGGTGACAGAATTTATAAATACTTGGAAAAATTCTATTATTATGTGTTTTAAAATAAGGATGAAACTACATAATTACTGAAATATAATGTATTTTATATATGAAATTGCACAAAAATAAAGACCTAATTTATGTAAATTTTCATTTTTAGAGTACTGCCCCCAAAGTTTATAAATTTTTAGTGTTTTAACCACCCATTTCTTTATTTGGCACTTGAAAACACGCAATGTCAACTTCAGCTGAATCAAAAGCATATAAATCTGTTCAATAGTAATAGTATTGTATAGAATAGAAAAATATTTTATTACATTTTCATTTTATTTTTACTAAATAGACTTTATTTTCTCTACATTGTCTCATTTTTTTAAAAAAATGGGATATAATTAACATATGACATTATATTAGCTTGAGATATACAACATAATAACTCAATGTTGGTATATAGTAGACAATAATAACCACTGTAGCAACCAAATACAAAATAGAGACCACATAAGACAATTCTCTGAGCAGACAAAATCATTTAAGCAACATAAGCAAAAATAAACCTAGTTTATTTCAAACTTAAGTGAAATTTAGGTTATTTTGTTACAAATGTCTCTGATAAATATAAAAAAAAAACTTATCTCCCTGAAAATGTTATGCTGTGATCATTTTCAGCCAACTACCTGGCATTTGGAAACCCCCACTATAATAACCAATCATTGTAAAGTGTAAACCACTTCCTAGTTTCACCTTATAAGCCATCCTGTAACTTCCTGCCCCTGAACTTCATATCAGAATTTGAAATTGGAAGATCACACTTCAAGAACTGTTCTTATATGCATAATGAACTTACTAAATATTATTTATTGATTTGATTATTTTAATTTTACTGTATTTGGATTTTTGACACCACAATAAAACCAGTTAACATTATCTCCTTTCAAAAAAAGATTTGTAGTAAATATGCCTTGTAAAATAGAATAGTTAATTATAATGATAACAGAACCTCATAAATGACTTGGAGGGGAAAATCACTTTTCAGACATGTATACTACATATAGTAGAATGAGCATGGTTTGTCGCCTGGCCAGCTTTCACTCCTTCTTTGCTACTTCCTACAAAACATCAATTTGTGTATCCTTCCCCCAAATACTCTATATGGCTCACTCCATCCTGGGTTCCAGAGCTTACCCTAATTAAACAAAAAAATATCACAGTAATCCTATCCAAGAAGATTGCTTTAGGAATGCTGACTCTAGCTTGTAGGTAAAGCCTGCTTATCAGAGCATTATTTTTTTGTGGGGCAAGGGTAGATTTAGAGATGCATAAGGAAGACAGAAAGCCACTGAGGGGAATTACTTTTTTTTGACTTTGGAAAAAGAGGACCCCCTTCTAGTACATACTGGATAGGAACAAGTAAGCATGTTGTCTCAGGCTTTGTTTGCTGTGTTTTCTGGCAAACCTGTAGATTTATGAATCAATGCTTGTACTTAACATATTTGCAATCCCTCTTCTGCCCATCATCAGGTCTCTCAAATTTTAATAGTAATCTTTACTATACAAAAGAGAGCATTCAAGAAATTGTGACTTCATAATCACTTTTAGTTTATTGAAAATAAACTAAAAACAAAAGTACTAAATTTTTAAGTATCTTGCTGTAAAAACACCGTTGCCTGGAAGCACAACCAAAGTTTGAAAGCATGTTGTCTCATTCTACCTGGAATGAGCATTCCACTGGGACAAGGTTGAACAAAGAATCTGGGTCAGTTAAGCAGTGGACACTCAGAGCCCGCACGCACTGCCTTAATCTCATATTCCACAGCTTGTTCAGGTGGCTTAAGATGCTGCTGTTCCCCACACTTACCCCAGTTTTCAGACGCTCCCTCCTTATTGTCTTAGAATTTCTTTTGTTATCTTTTCTAGTAAATCGTCTATCCCACAATTTCTGCTCATTTTTGGAGGATTTATTGGCCAAGGGCATATATTAAAGTAACCACCTCCAAAAATAACCTTCAAAGTAATTAGCTCCCTTGACTTTATCTATGCTGCATCGTCAGGTTTGGAATCACTCCTGAAACCCCTGTGGACAATGCTCCCTGCAGCCTGATGAGGATAAGGCAAGGGCATAGTGATGATAGAGAGTAAAGCATGAAACAGTTAAGACAAAAAGAGAGATTCCTTCAACCAAGACCTCCTCAACTCCATACAACACAATTTTTCATAAGGGTCTATGTCTTATATTTATTTGTTTTAAATATAATCATTAATACAAATTAGAACATCTTCATTTGCCCTTACAATATGTGTCTTATGCCCAGAAGAAACTTTTTCAGAATAGCATACTCAATTTTAGCTCAAAGGGAAATTGTTCAGTTTATACAACTTTACGGCATTTAGTTTATCAGAAATGTTCTTTGTCCAAAACATGAAACCTCCTATAAAATAGTAAAGTGTTTCTTAAAGGGTATTTTCATTTATTGAAAAAGTCAATGTTCCACATAATTAAAAGAAATACATTCTCTCTCTCCTGGAAAAAAAAAAGGGGGATCTCTCAAATAAATGGCTCTTAATAATGTGAACCTGTCAAAAAATCAATTCTTTCCTCTGCTATTATTCATTTGATAGATTTTACTACATCATAGCCCAACCTCATAAAACAAGGATGAACAAGTTATTTACCAAAACATACCCATGATTAAGTTTTATTTATTTGTGTGAAGCCATAGGGCATGAACTTCTAAACATTAACAAATGGGCCGTGTCTGTGATTCTGTCTCCTGCTGCCAGTTAATCTATACATTCTTCCTCCCTGCTCTCTCTACCCACAAATGCAACAGATCTCGCTTTTGTTTTGAAAAATTCAGTGTATTATTTCTTTTCTGCTCTGGCCAATATGGTTGCAAATAAATAAAGCTTTTATAAGGCACTATATGAAAATATTCATATGCAAGTGGTATATAATCTTTTCCTTTTCCTAAAGAAAAAGATTGATAAATACCTCTACATTGAAATTTAAAACTTTTATATATCAAAGATGATAATGTAAATATAAAAGCCACATTCCATAGAAGATAGTTGCTGTATGTAAACTAGCATTATTCCCTTGAAAAACAATTTGACTTTATTGTATAAATTGAATATATGTATACTCTTTATTCTAGCAATTTCATTTCTGTGTATTATTGTACATGCATACCATTTATAAGACTTTTCAAAAAGCACAGTTTAAAAACAAACAAACTAGCCTGGAAAAAACTAAAATAGTCATCAAAAAAGAAATGGGTAAATAAATTGTAGTACGTTATTCATTAAACAAAATATTCGTTAGCAAAAAACTCAATTAATGAATATGAATGGAGAAAACTAAAACAAAGTATTGAGAGAAAAGTGGTTGTCAAAAAATATCATTTGCAAAAAATTCAAATCACAAGAAGCTTGAATATAATGATCTACAATAAAAAGAAAGTAAATTATAAGATAAAAACTGAAGAGGAGTTAACCTTGGGAAGAATGAGAACGCTAACAGAGAGAAGCATGAGGATACCATGGTTACTGATCAATTATTAAACTTCAGTGGAGGAAATGAAACATTTTATTAAAAATGCTTTTACCATAAAGCAAAATTTTTCCATCTTGTATATGAAATGCTTAAAAAGTTACTCTAATATTTTTCTAATAATCTGAAAGTTCATATTTTCTTATAGCTATATCTGATTTTGAACTTTTAAATGTTGATAGTTTTACTGAGGTAGGTTTAAGGGAAAATTTTTAAAGTATAATAAATATTTACTTCTCTTTATTTAAAACTTACAAAATTCTGGTTTGTGTACTATTTTATTTTTGGCTCTATTATATTATTATTGTTAAATCACTGCCAGATCATCAATTATTTGTATGTTTTAGAACCCATTAGATCATTTGAAAAGTTGTATTTCTATTATTATGTTTTCATTTTTAAGTGTTCTGCCTAGTAGATGAATATATATTGCTATGCTTCAGTAAAATACTATAAATTTTCAAAACAAACAACAAATATAAAACAAGTTTTGAACAAGTCTTAAACAAATGCAAATAAAATGGATATCTGCTTTATTTAGGGATTAAGATTCAATGTCTTATCTATCTATCTATCTATCTATCTATCTATCTATTTATCCATAATCTCTTGATATATCTACCTCCAGGAAAATATGTAGTAACCGTAACTCAGAAAGCACAATAAAAGTAAGAGAAGCACAATAAAAGTTTGTATTACATTAGTATAAACTAAAATGTGTATTTGTATCACATTAAATAGCACACTGATTTAATACGCCTAAATATTACTCTATTTATGTTACGTTCTGTATTATATCTACATTAATGCCCATCTATATATCTATACATATCCTGATATAAATATAATATTATAATCTATATAATGTGCATATGTCCAATATGATTTATTTAATGTGGGAGAGATATCTCAGCTCTACTCTTTGAAAGGGGACTTAACAATTAGCTTATGATTAAACATCATATTTTTCAGAAATACTCATTCAGCTGATTTCTATCAGCATATTTTAAAATAGGAATTTTTGCCAAAACTCTCTTGCATAGTTTGTGAATTTTCAAAAGATGAATAAGATGTATGATAGGAAAGAATGAAAGCAGAATGTGACATCAACTCCAGTTATAGAATAAAAGCTATGTTTTAGTCTTTATAATATAACAGTTGCCAGTAGTATAAAATGAATTCGATAGGTACCAAAAAAGTAACGCTTTGACTAAAATGTATTTGTGTTGATGAAAAAAGAAAGCACTCTTTGGGGTCAAAATTTCTTGTTCCTGTGAATCCATATTCCTTTGAAGGGTATTATTGATTTGCGGATTGTCTTCTTATTACTTCAAGCTATTCCCTTTACTGTGATGCTTTTCTCTTGCAAAATAAAGAAATGAGATTATATAGCAGATATCATTAAAGCAAAAGCAAAATTGCATTAAAATGCAATGTTTTAAGGACTGAACATGAAAGTCAAAGAGTTTGCCCCCCCATCCAAGTTTCTCAAGCCTAGAAATACTCTCTGAGTGAACTCAGTTCAGTTCTCAAGGGAAAGAAAACATATGACCTTTCCTTTCGAAGTTCTTTTTCTTCATTTCTTTAGGAAGGTATAAATCATGCACGTGTTTTTACCTTAATCTAAAAACTATAGTTCAAAATAAGCAGACTTGCCTTTACAAGATTATATTACTTTAAAATGAGTTATAGATGTATTCAAAGCTATTTGGCATGACAAGGTTCACTATATCACTTTAAAAGTGGTGTTTTTCTGGTCAGGAACACTTTGGCAGTCTTCACAAAATTACAGCAAAATACATTTGCAACATAAACTTTTTTGTTGGATTTGGATATTAAAACCACTTGCATGTGCTATTATTTTGATGATGATAATGATTACTGCTAATGTAACTAATCCATGCTGCTTGACTCTTAGGATCTGTACTATCACATTCCTTTTTACTTTATCTTATTATTTTCACTAGTAGCAGCTTCAAAGTACCACCTTACAGATTGCACATTAAATATTCTGTTACACTCATAGTTAGTTGTGTCTAATAAATAATAGCCCATGGCATTTATTTCCTGTTACTTTTTTGAGCGTTTACTCTTTAGGATTGAATAAAAGAAGGAGAAATTTCCCCTCTTACCCAATTTTCTCCAGTTTTTGTGAGAGAATCATGAATATTTATTCAAGGTTATATACAGAATACCTACTTTGTGGGTGGCGCCATCCAAAGTGCTGGGAATTTGATGGTGAACAAGAAAGGTATGTCTGGTCTTTACACAGCTTATTGCCATGCACACAAAATAAAATAATTTTAGAAAGTGCAAAGTGCTCCACAGGGGGCTGAGATACAAGTATCAACAGGACAAGGCTTTAGAAAAGACAAGGAAGGAAGAGCTCTCTGAAGAAGCAAAGTTGACACTGAGGTGGAAAGAAAGCCTCCTGTGGGCAGGAAAGAAAGGAGAAAGGGGTTGAGGGGACCAAAAACTTGCATGTTTGAGGAGAGACACCAGAATGGCTGAAGCAAAGGGCAGATTGCTGTGTTCTAAGGTCAAAGACAAAGACAAAGACAGCTGGGCCACACATAATCTTTTTTAAAGTAAGGAGTTTAGATTTTATTTTGAGAGGGCAAGATGAAACCAAGCATTTCTAATATTGCCCCATGAAAACTAGTCACACAAAATATTTCCTGAACATTTTAGGGAATACTAGATACTCTGTTGTCCTTTTAGACAATTACAATATTTTGTACTGTCCTAAATATAGAAAAGGTATACAGTGTCAAAAGCTGCTTACATTTTCACTCAAAATACCAAATAAATATGACCCTCAAAAATTGGGTTTCTGATGCTACCTGGTATCTCTCCCTGGGACCTCACTTTGGAAAATATTTATATAGAAAAAGGGGATCAGTGTTATTCAGGTGTGCTACATCATTAGTTGCCTTGCTTTGTTTAATAATTCCTGCAACTACTAAAAATTTAAATCTGTTAAATCTTATAATCAGTACAAGAATATGACATACATCATTTTTTTATATACACCCCAAAATGTCACTCATAATGCAATAAACCCCTTTTAAGCATGAATGGAGTAATTTTTCCATAAGGTATATTATATTTCATTTTCCCATTGCACAACTTTGGAATTGAATATGGATAAAGTAATGGTTTTCGGAAGGATATCCAGTATTAGAATGTTAGGAAAATTTTAATTAGTCTCCATCAGCAGGGTAGGTTTACCTGCATGCTTGTCCACGTGAAGTGCATATAAATCTTGACGCATCACCTATGAATTTAAACCAGTGAGCTCATCAACTTCTGCAGGCAAGGTGAAAGATAAAAGCCACAGAAGGTCCTTCCCAGCCTCTGTCACTAATGATAAACAGCATTAACTGCTTCTGTAGACACTAATGCTGCTATCTTGGGAACACAGGCAACTACCACGAGAACTTTACAGTGTCACTAATTGTACTTTTGTTAGTCACACAAAAAAATAAAATAAAATGTCAACAAAGAAGCAATAAATATTAGCATTTATGAACAAAAGAAGGTCACATAAATATGTAGATCTCTAAATATGAAATGCTATTTTCATTAACAAAATAGCATGTTCATTATTAGAAGCTGTTATTATAGGAGGAGAAAAGAATAGAAAATAAGAGTAAATTAAATTAAATTAAATTAAATTAAATAATAGAATCTGGGGCAGATTCTGTTATTTAGGAAGCAATTTTCATTTAAAGATCTGGTGACTACAATAGAAACAAATGTTTTAATGCTGTGAAATATTCACTTGCTTAAAGGAATTTCCAGTAAAAATTATTATTTCAAATTTTTTATATCAGTTATCAAACTTTTCTTCAAGTTTATAGACATCCTTATTTTTATAGCATATTTTGGATTAAAACATTCTTTTAAGGGTATTTTTAAATTTCATTTTATTTTTTAACATTTTTTATTGTTCAAGTACAGTTTTCTGCCTTTTATTACCATTCCAGCCCTTCCCACCTCCTTCCCCTGTTTCTACCCCCCTTGTTATTGTCCATGTGTCCTTTATAATTGTTCCTGCAAACCCTTTACCCTTTTCCCCTATAATCGCTTTCTCTCTCCCCTCTGGTCACTGTCAGCGTGTTCTCATTTCAGTGTCTTTGGTTACATTTTGCTTGCTTGCTTCTTTGTTTTATTGATTAGTTTCCTGTTAAAAATGAGATCATATGGTATTTGTCCCTCACTGCTTGACTTATTTCATTTAGCAATATGCTTTCCAGTTCTATCCATATCAGAAAGGGTAGGAGCTCCTTCTTTCTTTCTGTTGCATAGAATTCCACTGTGTAAATGTACCATAGTTTTTTGATCCATTCATTTACTGTTGGGCACTTAGGTTGCTTCCAGCACTTCACTATTGTAAATTGTGCTGCTATGAACATTGGGGTGCATATGTTCTTTTGGATTAGTGTTTCAGGGTTCTTAGGATATAATCCTAGCAGTGAAATTGCTAAGTCGAAAGGCAGTTCCATTTTTAGTTTTTTGAAGAAATTTCATACTGTTTTCCATAGTGGTTGCACAAATTTGCAATCCCACCAACAGTGCACTAGGGTTCCCTTTTCTCCACAACCTCTCCAACACTTGTTGTTTCTTCCTTTGTTTATGATGGCCATTCTGACTGATGTGAGGTGGTATCTTATTGTGATTTTAATTTGCATCTCTCTGATGGCTAGCGATACTGACACTCTTTTCATACGTCTCTGGACCCTCTGTATGTCCTTCTTGGAGAAGTGTCTGTTCAAGTCCTTTACCCATTTTTTAATTGGGTTGTTTGTCTTCTTAGAGTGAAGTTGCGTGAGTTCTTTCTACATTTTGGAGATCAAACCCTTGTCTGAGATAGCATTGGCAAATATGTTTTCCCATACGGTTGGTTTTCTTATTTTTTAATTTTAAAATCAATGTACTAATATTACATAAATTTAATAATATGGCTTTCAAAGTTCAAACAACACATTTAGCAATTTTGATATTTAGCATGGAGATAGCTAAACAATGTTTTCCATTAAAAACACATCAGGATGGCACACGCTGTGGAAGTAAGAAGACACTGACAAGTTCAAAATAAGAGTAACCATTACCTATATTCTTTTTCAAAATACCTATGCTTATAAAATTTGTGTGGTATTCATTTAGTTTTTATCCTTTTAAACAAGAATATTAAATTCCTAGTAGTTTGAATGATTTTTGTTATTTTCAATAGATTCATTTTTTGTAGACATTTTTAAATATTATATTGCTAACATGATTTACTCTAATTTTTCTTCTTCCAGTGCTCATTTCCAATAAGATTTTTTAAAACGATGGTTCAAGTAGTTTAAATTTACCAACCAATTAGTTAACTGTGCTACTAATTATACAAAACCTTTCATCATTTTCCCTGCTGAGTCCATGTATTAAAAAATATCACCCTATTCAGTTACTAAATCTCATTGGGATATAATTAGTAATGTTATGTTAAAATTTAAATGCAGCTAGGTAGAACGCATGTAATTCAGCAGACATTTCTGATGAAGCAGAGCCTGCCCTTTAACAGTATACATAAAGCACGAAACAGTCAAGTATAGAAGATCTGGAGTCCAAGGACTTGGGTGTTCTTTAATGATCACTAATTTTATTCCCTATAAGTGGGTTAATAGGACTACCTATTTCATATTGTTTCTGTAAGAATAATTACATAAGCATATGAAATGCTCAGCATAAAAACTGATCATGATGTGTACCCAGGGATTTTTAATTAATTATAATGTACTTAGTTACATCAAATGTGGTTACTAAAATATATCAAATAATAAGGGAATCATCCAAACACTGTTATTCACTAGTGCAAATATATATTGCACAAATACCATACAATTGCTTAGGAAATATAATATTGAAGTGTTTAGAGTGATAGGAGTTAATAAGGCTAAATTAACTGGAGAAAAAAATTGGTTATCAAGTCTTTTATAATTTTATACTTTATATAAATAAAAAGAGATTCTATATTACTTGAGAAAAGACAGAGCATGTTGTACATCCATTTTTATTACACAAGAAATCAGTTGAACTAATCTCTAGTTGAAAAGTGTGCTTATTTTTTAAAAATTTTTATTTGCAGCTTTCAGAATCTAAAACTGATCTTTTAGTTCCTTCCTGAGAGTTGAGAAGACAGTTAATTTGTCTTTATTGGGAAAGAAGACAACAAGAGATTGGAAGAAAAACTGAAGTTGTGGAGTGTAAAGAACTTTAATTGGAATCAAATAGAGTTGGCTTCAAATTGCACATCTCTGACTAACTAGTGGTATTAATTTGGCACAGCATTTAGCTTCTCTGAACTGGAATTCCTTCACTTTGAAAAGGTGAATAGTACACCTAAATCATGGAGTTGTTTGGGGGATTAGAAAATGTGTATTGAAGCACATAGTTGGCAATTTTTATTTGGCACATAGTAATGTTTTAAAATAATGTTTATTGAATAAATGAATGACCAAATTGTGTTTTACCTGAAGGACTGTCAAAAATTGCGATGTAAGAATGTGAAACTAATAATTTACAAGTGGGTTTTTGAACTAAAAGAAAATTTCTGTTATTATATCCTATGTGTGGGCCAAGTTCTCTGCATGGTAAAATCCTACCCAATTTATTTGCCCTCTATTCAGGTAAAATTGTCTTTAGATGATCTTAGGAATTAATGCAGGTAGCTATAATGAATATAAAAATCCATAAAATTTTGACCAATGTAGATAATACTTGGCATTTATAACCACTAATATGATGGTCTTTATATATTATATATAGCTTTGTCCCAGACATATTTATTTTTCTAAGTTCTTTTTAAACAAGAATGCAATTTCTCTTATAATCCTGCTTTTCATTTTGCCATTTCTTTGAATAAAACATTTTTTCAATGCATGAGGTACATAATGTCAAAATGTATTTTGCATCCACTTAAATAGATTATTTTCCTTAAACATTTTGGAGAACTCTAGTGGTGATTTCCTTTAGCCTTGTTTTTTTTTTTTTTTTTTAACATAGGAGCACTGGACAGATTTGTCAAAGACTGATGGGACAAAGTCAATGGCTTTTCCAGACACTGTTCTCTACCTCCTTAAAATGTTACTATTTCATAGCTTCACAGATTAGATGGGGGTGGTAGAATAAAAAGTTACTATCCAGGGATATATAGATATAAATGACATAGGTATAGCTAGAACAATTCTCCATCATTAATCTAACATTTGGTTCTATTCGTTGTCATTAATCTTTGATAACCTTGCCCTTATTTATAATAAAAATATCAGTGTACTTTATTACTTTAATTAAATATAAAATATTTTTAAAAGTCTGTCTTCCTATGACTACATCTTCAGCTTTTAAAAAGTTCATTCTCCAAAAATTGTTTAGAAGGAAGAAGGATCTTTAAAGAGAAAGATAAATTACAACTGCATTGAATGTTATTTCTTTATATTAGATTTTATTTTACCCAAGATAAAGTAAGATAGTCTACTGTTTATTGGCCTAATCATTTTTTCCCCATGGGGATGGAGATTGGCTGGGGACAGAGACTGCATTACAAGCTCAACCAGTCCACAAATGGTCAACTGGACATCAATAGGATACAAGGAGGTATCCTTAAATAGGGAGGGAGTAATAAATGACATTTTTTCCCTATTCATCTGACTATCTAAACTATGCATAAAATGATTAAAATGTATGATCTTTCTTGCCAGGGTAAAGTATGTTCAGCTTGAAAGAAGGAGCCACATAGGTATTTATTTTTTATTTCTATTTCTGGAATAAATGTGTATATGTATATAAAATATGTGGAGAAGGCAAAAATAAGTGTAGGTTTTACATTGCTAATTGAAATGTCTCATTTATAAATATGAATATCATCTATAAGTTTCCTCTATCTGATACTAACTCCTTATTCTATCATCATAGAAAGTCAAGCAGGGAAATGTCTGAAAATAATACTGATCCACACAATACTTGACCCAGCCCCCCGCCCCAGTCTAATCATTTACATATACACTAGCTAGAACATCACTTCCAACACTGTATTTTTTGCTATTCCTTGTAACTATTGTTGAAAATGAAATTAGATCATCAGAAGCTAGTGGTCTGTGAAGGACACAATTCCTCTCTCTCACCATGGGACAATAGTTAGTGATGTATAACCCAGAGACTGGAAACTGAAAATTTATAAGAATTTAAAAGCTTTATACATACAACGAAAACAGCTGACAACAGTTTTAGTAATTGTTAAACTAATTCCAAACATATCTTTGCTAGGCTGTAAAAATTTACTCAAATTAATTTTGTTAATAATTCACTGGTGTTTTTTTGGTTCAGTTACTTCTTTAGTGTTGTAGCTTAAGCATTCCCTTAGATAGAAATGAGAAGAACTCACTATTTCAAAACACTCACACTTTGAGAAGTTTATATTATCAATTTCAGGTAGTTCCTAACTGTACATTTCTAACTCTTAATTATATTTGTGTGTAATTATGTGACATATATGTGTGTAGTGGGATCTTTGAGGACGTGATAATAGTGAACAAAGATTGGTATGTCACTATATTTATTTTAGTCTCATTCCTTTTAAATCCAAATCATAGGGCTCAAACTAGGCAGAGCAGCATAACATGTTCATATAATGCTGACCTCAGAAATACATGTAGTATGGAAGCACTTCATAATATATCAACTTTCCTCAATTCTTATAGCAGTTAAGCATTTAATGAACCCAGTTAGTAAATAAATGTTTGTTACTTCAATATTGTGTTATAGGCATTGTCCTGGGAGCTAATTGTATAATGGTGAATAAATGTGATCATTGGCCAAGGACCCTACATACTTGATGTAAGACTCCAAGCAGTGAACATACAATTGCAAAATAGTCCTAACATCAAGGAAGCACATAAATAACAAGGATGACTTATCAAACCTTGGTATTATTTTACATTAAATAAAATTCTGTAAAACAATGTGTTCTATTTGTTTATAACCCTTCTGACTACTATTTTAGTGCCAGATAGGTACAAAATAAATATTTATGGAATTAGAATAGTAACAGGATGTTTCATTTATATGTTGGTTAACAAGAAACAAACATTGACTGCAAGTATAGTTCAAAGATTTTACTTTTATATAAGTGTGTATTCAATAGGAAGAATAATCTGCATCAAAAATGAACATGTTTTTAAAATTATTTTTATCAGTGGGTGCATGAAGTTTAAAATAATGGATACAAGTTATTTTTGATATTACATATAAAAATCATCCATCATTCACTGGGCGCATTCAAGACATTTTATGATATATTTATCTTTTTTGGCATAGATTATGTTTTCTTTGAGAACTCAGTTAAAAATGTATACCAGAATACTATGTAAGCAAAAGTCAATGGCATAATTAAGCTATGTGTAATAATTTTAAATCTAGTGAATTTAATATTCATTTTAAATAAACACACTGGTAGAAGATAAAAATTATTTTTTCCAAAATCAAGTTATCACATTTATTTGGTAAAAACCTCAGATTCAATCACAAATAAAGAGAATGATAATAAAAGATTGCTATAAAATAATGCAGTGAGAATATTAATTCTTCTAAGAATTACATAATCATTCACACTGATAGATAAATAAAATTTTTCATAGTGGTATTTGATATTGAAGTTTTTTGAATAGGCATTTTTAAGGTACTCAGAACAAATGCTACTGTATATTTATTTTTGTCTGAATTAATTATTATACAAGTATTTAGAGTCTTATTTATACAATATGGTGACATCTCCCCTGTGGTTAAAATTTATCTGATAAAAGCCTTAGAACTTTCTTTCTTCAAAGATTATAAATGAAAAATTACCACCAAAAAACAGGCCTAAAAAACAACATTCTGACTGCATTGTCATATTTATTATAAAACATTTGGTTCACTGCATTTTGGCATTTTATACAACTGGTTCTGACAGTGATTAACATGGTTTGGGCTTCTGCAGTTTCACCCAAGAGAAATAAAACACCAAAATCTCTGCAGGTGTGTAATGGGCCAGAGATTTACAATCTGTTCTGCAAAGTCAGACTTCAAAGACTTGAAAAAAATTGTAAAGTTGGCAATGCCTCTATCCTCACAATTATTTAAGGTATTTTCCATATTTCAAAACGAACCGTGTGGCTAATTGCAAAGATTTCATTTCCAATTTGACTTCTGTGTAAGTTTCATCAGAAGACAATTTTCATCATGCATCTGCACGTTCCAGGTGAACAGACAGCACCTATATGCAGCAGCAAGCTAAATAATTCAGAATTTACTTGTACTTACAAGGAGACTTCACTTACTTGAAGTATGTTGCATCCTTTAACTGATGCTAAGGAGTAGTTGGGAAGTTTTAAGATAATTACCAAATGACAATCAGGCAGCAGCACTTGGGCTATGGCAGCCCCAGGAGAAGTGTCCAAAATTGCTTCCACAATTGCTCAGTATGAACCTAATATAAAACTTACCCAATTAGGGTCAGAAAGCACATGATGATTTCAATTATAGGACTGTTGATCTTCCTGAGAGTGACTCACAGAGGAAAAAAAGTTCAAATAGTTCTATTTCCATGTCTAAATGTGAGGGTTTATCCATTTTAGTGGATATCAGGCCTGTATGTATGATTGACAGAGTACAAATTGTTCCATCTGTTCCAATTTTACATTTATGCATTTTCAAATGTCATCTCTATACCTCACAGTTTTATGAGTAAATAAACAACAAATAAACACAAAGATATATCATCTTAATGATGTGTCCTGCAGAAAAACATTAGGGAATTACTTCTTTAAACTTAAATTGGTAATAAATTTCAATGAAGGCACCCAGTAATCTCCCTGCCAAACAAGGCTATTACTAACAGAAATGAAATAAATTGAATAATGGGCCAATATTTTTGGTCAATTTAACCACCAAAGGTTTTGATTGCTATGATATTTTGCCTGGAGTATACTTCTCTGTACTTAAACTACGTTGTTAAAAACTGTCAAGTTCATAGACGCACACATTAACTATATCATCCAGGGTGACGGAGAGAAAAGCCTTCCATTTTAGTAGATTACAACCTTCATTCCAATACATCTCATCTTTTCATCAACCTTGTTTAAAAGAAAAAATAATCTAAATTTTAAAAAAATTAAATCTTGACTGGCAAAGAATGTCTAGGTATTACAATTAGGTATATACACACACACACAAGTTTTCTGGAAACCTTCATAATTCTACACATTTTTAAAGCTTTGGCATTGTAAGAATATAAATAAGAATAAAACATTCATTTATCAAAACTATTTCTTAAAAACATAAATAAAATACCTAATTGTAAATGTGCTAAAAATTTTCAGTAGTATGTGAACAATAACATTCTGCCATTTGACAATGTTGTATAATGCTACACATGATTCTTTTTCTATTCTCCTATGTTTTTATAGTATGAATAAGCATATAATCCAGAACACACATCAGAAACACAGTGATATGTTCCCTGGCTTAGTTTACTGTCCAAAGTTACTACACTGTATCTGCCAGCATGCTTTAGCAACTTTCAGTCAATAACGTGAACCTGAAGCCAGCATCAACCTAATTGAACTTGAACTCACTCTAGCTTTTTATTATAAATATTGGAGGCTGGAATAATTCATTGTTTTAAATTAAAATATACATTCTTTTAGATTTATATAAAAGCACTAATTTACATAGTGATGTTAGTTTTGATGGTGTTATGAGCTTTAGTCTCTCATTCTGCTTGCCATTTTGTGACAGAAATGCTGAAGCCATCTGAAGGTTACAAACAATGTTCACTAATAATGAGCTCTTATGTCCTTGTAGGTTTCACTTTGATGGATATCCATAGTGTTTCCCCATGACATAATTCTACTGAGGAAAGAACATGTCTTTAAAACACAGCTTGTGCTTTCACCTTCAAATATAATTAGTGTGATTTTTAAAATAGAGATAAACTCAAAATGAGACAGAAATGCACATTTTTTATTGTTGTTTAAGTGTAGTTGTCTATACATCTTTATGATAGTCCAACAATCATTTTTATTACAGGTACTGACAAATTTAATTGGCAAAAATAAACATGCTATAAAAAGAAGAATTTATATGCTTTCTGTGTAATATATATATAGAGAGAGCATATATGTGTTTATTCATCAAATTCATTGGGGTGACATTGGTTAAAAGGATCATATAGGTTTCAACTGTACAGTTTTATGACATATAATCTGTATATTGCATTCCCACCACTCAAAGTCAAATCATCGTCCACAACCATATATTTGGTCCCTCTATCCATTACTAACCCCACTACACCCTTCCTTCTAGTAACCGCCATACTGTTGTCTGTGGCTAGAGTTTCAGTCTTATGCAAATATCCCACATATGAGTGAAATCTTATGGTTCTTGTCTCTGTATGACTTATTTTTAATTTTTTTTTTAATTTTAGAGAGGGGGGAAGGGAGGGAGAAAGAGATAAACATCAATGTGTGGTTGCCTCTCACGTGGACCCCACTGGGGGACCTGGCCTGCAACCCAGGCATGTGCCCTGACTGGGAATCAAACCGGCAACCCTTGGGTTCCCAGCCTGCACTCAATCCACTAAGCTACACCAGCCAGGGCTGTCTGACTTATTTTTGCTTAGCATAATATTCTTAAGGTCTATTCATATTGTCACAAATGGTATCATTCCATCTTTTCTTATGGCTGAGTAGTATTCTATAGTATGTATGCACTACATCTTCTTTATTTTCTATCAAAGGATACTTCAGTTGTCTCCACGTCTTGGCCACTGTGAATAACGCTGCAATGAACATAGGGGTGCATCTATCTATGTTAATAAATGTTCTTGAGTTTTTCAGATTGATCCCCTACAAAAGGATTACTGGGTCATATGGTAACTTTATTCTTAATTTGAGGAACCATCATACTGTTTCTTATAGAGGCTGTACCAGTTAACATTCCTACAAGCATTGAATGAAGGTTCCTTTTTTCTCTGTAACCTATTCAATGCTTATTGCCTGTCTTGCTGATAATAGCCATTTTAACAGGCATGTGGTGGTATATCACTGTAGTTTTGATTTGGATTTCCCTAATGGCTGGTGAAGTGAATGTCTTTTCAGATATCCGTGGGCCATTTGCACTCTTGGGAGAAACATATCTTTTGGTTCTCTACCCATTTTTAATTGGATTTTTTGTTTTCTTGGTATTGACTCATATTAATTCTTTATATATTTTGGATATTAACCCCAAATTGGACATGTTGTTTGCAAATATCATCTCTCATTCTGTTGGTTGCCTTTTTGTTTTGTTGTCAGTTTCTTTTACTGTGCAGAAGATTTTATTTGATATTGTCCCATTTAATATTTACTTTTGCATTTACTTCTCTTGTCTCTGGGGTCAAATTTATTAAAACTGTTCTCTAAGGCCAAGGTCCATAAGTTTAGTCCCTATATTTCCTTCAATGCATTTTATTGTTTCAGATGTTTTATTTAGGACTTTGGCATATTTTAAATTAATTTTTGTATGTGGGGACAAACTGTAATCTAGTTTCATTCTTTTGTATGTGGCTTTCCAATTTTATCACCACCAGTTATGAAAGAGGCTTCTTTTCTGCACTGTGGGGTTTTGGCTCCTTTGTTAAAAATTATTTGCCCATAATATACATGGTTTTATTTCTGGACTATCAGTTCTGTTCCATTTGTCTGTGTGTCTGTTTTTCTGCTAACACAATGCTGCTTTGATTATTGTAGCTCTGTAGTATTAATTTAAAGTCAGGAAGTGTGATAACTCTGGCTTCATTCTTTCTTCTTGGGGTCAGTTTGGTTATTCAGGTTCTTTTCTGTTTCCATACAAATCTGATGATTTTTTGGTTCTATTTCTTTTAAAAACTGACATTGGAATTTTGATGGGGATTGTATTAAATCTGTATATTGCTTGTGTAATATGTTGAATTATTGCAGCCATGAACTATGAAATACCTCTTCATTTCATTTTGTTATTTCAATCTTTTAATAATGTTTCATACTTTTCAGTTTATAGGTTTCTCATATTTTTGTTAGTTTATTCCTAGGTATTTTTTGTTGTTGTTGTTGCAATTGCAAAAGGAATTGTTTTTCTCATTTCTTTTTCTGAAATTTCACTGTGTATCCTGCAACTTTACTATATTTGCTCATTGTTTTGTATAGTGTTTTTGGTGGAGTCATTAGGGTTTTCGATATGCAGAATCATGTCATCTGTAAAAGGTGACACTTTTAGCTCTCGATTCCCAGTTTGGATGCCTTTTATTTATGTTTTTCTATTTACTGATTGCTCCGGCTGGGACTCCTGAACTAGGCAGAGTAAGAGTGGTGAGGGTGAGCACCTTGTCTCGTTCTGGTTTTTAGACAAAATGTTTTCAGTTTTTCGCCATTGAGTATGAGGTTAGCTGAGGGTTTGTCATATATAGCCTTGATTTGGTTGAGGTGCTTTCCTTCTCTACCCATTTTACTGAATGTTTTAATTATAAATTGATGTTGTATCTTATCAAATGCTTTTTCTACATCTATTAATAAAATCATATGATATTTATCATTTGTTTTGTTAGTGTGGTGTAAATGTGAAGGAAGCAACTTCACACACATACAATGTCATGTATATGCTATAAACAAACAAAATTAAGTTCCAGTGCACATTTTTATGAAAAATTGATAACAAATTATAAGTTTTTTCCTTCCCCAAAATATGAATCTCATTATGCAAAGTATTTTAATACTGATTTATAGATGAACAAATAGAAAAGTTATCAAAGACAGTCTTTTATTAGATTAGTAGAAAGTAATTTCTAAATATATGCATGTCACATTAATAATGAAAAATGGTGATAGTAATTTCTGAATAATCTACAGATGTGTTTATGTAGTACCTGCATAACTCAATGGGAAAATCTTTTATTTAATTTTACCTATATCAAGTGGCGGAGTATGGTGAATAACAGATGCAGTTATTTGTTATTCATATGCAGATATCTAGCAATTTCTTCAAAAAGAGTTGTTTTTGATAAGCAGAATTTGGGGACTATCTTGAAAGGTAGAAAAGAAATTTCATCTTTTATTCCAAGCTGTAGTATCTAATAGTGGAAAAATTTGGTGACACTCCACCTGCTCAACACACATGCTTTAGGAAGAGGAGATGTAATTACTGCAGGGAGATCAGACTATTCCACATGCTTAACCTCACTGGGCAGGTACTGTAATTTGCTAGAGGTCCAAACAAAAGTTGCATGGGCTTAATTGATTTTGAAAAGCATGTCCAAGGCTGACATTACCTTAAATACCATTCAGAGTTATTAATAATAAAACTATATGTAAGGGCCTTTTCCAGATAACTGAAATTCACTCTTTTACCAACACTTTCAGAAATGTTAATTCCCTTTGAAATACAATGCACGTGTTATTTTCTAAGTTTTGTTGTCGAGATAGCTAGCTACCCCCAAATATTCACAGGGAAGTGATTTGCTGGTGGTAGCTTCTCAGATAATGACCATATTTCCCTGCCCCATCTAGACCCAGACATGGCCTTGATACTAGTTGTTGCTAATGTGAGGTTTTTAAGAAGTGGTAGAGCTTCTCCATTTTCTCTAATTCCTTCTGCTGTTCAGAAGCAAAGATTTCCAGGATCCTGTACAAAAAGGCGGAACTGCAAGATGGAAGAAACTTGGATAGTGAATGGTGGAAAGCCACACTCTGACATGGAACACACATGTTGGACTCCTAGGTGGCAGAAAAAAAATTCTATCCTGCAGACACACTGCAATTTTGCAGATTATTTACTCTCACTGCAGGTGTTACTTTCAGTTCCAAGGACCATCATTATGCTTGTCAATCGTAGGTCATAACATTAACTCAATAACCATCCAGTGTTTGGTATAGAGGAGGAATTATGTAGCCACTTGAAATAAAAGATGGTTATGATGCAAAAACAATTTTTTTTAATATCTACATAAGAAAGAAAAAATGTAGTTATAAATGGCCAGGTTGGCCAGGAGGAGTGGGGTGCAAACCAGCAGGTGGCAGCAAGAGCAAAGGCAGTAAATTTGGAGCAAAGGAGTGGCTTAGGGTGCTCTATGATAGTGGATGATGGTATTGAGAGGAACAAGCCCAGAATTGGGAAAACCCGTTAGTAATCAATATTCTTATAATGCTCCAATAAAATGTAACGAGGGTCTGTAGCAGGGACGCACTGATAAGAGTGAGTAATTTGATTAATTAGATTTGGGAGAGAAGTTGAGACAGATTTAGCTTACTCTAAAATGGTTGTACAAAATGTTAAAAATTCAAGGAGGCCAATTCAAAATAAATATAATTAATTTAATATTTATTATATTAAATTTCAATTGTCCTTATGCTACAGAAGTTGTGATCACCAACCAGCAGTGGGATACATAAAACCAAATATCAGGAATAAGTTTTAAAAAGCAAATTTGATTTATGGAAAGTCAGCTTTTGTGTTTTTGCTTACTTCTAAGTTTACAGCTATGGTGTGAATGCCAATGTTGTCAAATATACTACCTTGTAATAGAATTGATGAATCATGTATTTTTTAATTTACACTTCCTATTTTATTAGGTAAAAATACCAGATAAGTTATTAGTATTGGAATTAATAAGCTTTGTTAGAAATACAGACAAGCTTTCTATGTGCTGCTTAATTAGCTTTCTCATTGCTGTATTTAGTAATAATCTGTAGTACTTAATCTGCTTAATTTGTTGAAATCACGTGTACTATACAAATGGAGAGACATTCTACTTTATATTTTCAAAAATAAATTATTTGTATTCATCTTTTGTACTTGTATATACTTTTATCAGTGTAATTTTATATACAGTATAGCATAATGATCCAACTATTGGAAGACCCCAATTCAATGGCATTAGAGAAGAAAGGAATTTAAATGCTTTACTGGATTGTTGTCAATATGATTTCATTAACAAGTTTTGCTAACCTGTGTAATAGTGCATTATTTATGCTTGGAAATATACATTTAGTTTAATTTAAAAAAAGGAATTTTGTTTTCACAGATTTGGGGGTCAACTTTTTAAAAAATATTTTATTCATTTATTTTTTAGAGAGAGGAAGGGAGACAGAAAGAGAGGGAGAGAAACATCAATGTGTGGTTGACTCTCGTGTGCCTCTTACCGGGGACCTGGCCTGCAATCCAGGCATGTGCCCTAGACTGGGAATTGAACCAGCAACCCTTTGATTTGCAGGATGGCACTCAACCACTGAGCCACACCAGCCAAGACTAGGGGTCAACCTTTTATGCACCACTTGCAATATTCCAGGCAGAGTGGAAAAATCTTTAGACCCCAAGTTCAATAAATTATCATTATCTCAATTTGCTCATTGAATATTAGTAGAGTAAAAGGAGTATTAGTCTCCTGATTTTCACCTCAGAAATCCATGTCTGCATTGACCTAGAAGATAGAATTGGTAGTTCTGATCTAAGAAAAGAGGACCTTGTTTTCAGTATTACCTCAGAGGTGTCTTAGACACTTCTTTCTCCTAATAGGAAGAATTCCTTTTAGTGATCATAATTTGACCAAAAACTATGCTCTAGACCCTACATTTGATTTTTGTTAGATTTAGTCTGTTAGTCATTTCCATTCCATCCACATTGCGCCTACCCCTTGTTATCCCTATGCTTGTCCCACAGAGTTTGACTTGATAAAATTGTTCAGTCCAGATTAAAGATGCAATAATACAATGCTATACTGATAATATTTTTTCATGTACTTGAATGACTTTGAAAACCTCAACAAAAGGATGATAAGAATAGACAGAGATCAATTCATTTCTTTTGGACATACCTTAGTATCAAGGAAATATGCTTATTTACATGGTTGAAACATATCATACTGAGTTCCCTAGCTCCTTCCAGCCTTCTCAGTCAAGCCTAACACCCATGAATCACTGGCAAGTGTAATGAGGCTGTAAAAGAAGACATCCTGGAGAAGAGATTGTGCCAGGTCCCTTAGGACTCTCGAGACAATGATTTATATTTGTTTGAGTTTACCCAACACCACTGTCACATTATAAAGTATTTCAGAAATGACTGACTGCTAAGCTGCAGTTGATGTTACACAAGTTCACAGTAAGTGCAACCCAATGTCTACAAGCTTCCTTCCTATTTGCAGCTTTAGTTTTTCATTGAAATCAATGTTTGGTTAACCAGGCACTAAAATAGCTTCCCAGTCTTAAGTTATACAGTTCTGCACTACACATATATTATACCATTAGTTTACAATTAACAGCATGCAGTAAATGTCTTCATAATAAATATTGCTTGTGGATGTTACACATAAACAGCTTTTCTAAGATTGGTGCTTGATTTCTCCCAAATTTGTTACCAGTTTTATTGACTGTACAATTTCTTTCCTTTGGTCAATAACTCTAAATTGGGTGGTTTAATGCATCACAGAAAATGATTTTCAGAAATCATTAGGTACATAAAATGCATATTTAGCTCACAGAGTTTTAATTGACCCCACTCATGCCAACCAATGGCACTCCTAGATAATCTTCCCACTTTGCTGCTATTCATTTCATTAAACTTGGAGCATAAAAGCTAGTTACAATTTTTCCCTATATCTGAGTTATATTATCTATTTGGAGAGGATTGACATGACACTCTGTTGTTAATAAGGCTCACCTTGGTTTAGCCAAGAAGTTCTTAGATAAGCACACCTAGAAAGCAAATGTCAAGCCCTGGCTGGTGTAGCTCAGTGGATTGAGCATGGGCTGCGAATCAAAGCATCGCAGGTTGGATTCCCAGTCAGGGCACATGCCTAGGCTGCAGGCCATGTCTCCCAGCAACCGCACATTGATCTCTCTCTCTCTCTCTCTCTCTCTCTCTCTCTCTCTCTCTCTCTCTCCCTCCCCTCCCTCCCTCCCTCCTTTCCCTCTCTAAAAATAAATAAATAAAATCTTAAAAAAAAAAAAAAAGAAAGCAAATGTCAGAATAGTCTATAATAATGATTCTTAACTGGGGATGAATTAGATCTTGAGAAGACATTTTCCCATGTTTCCAGCCTTCTTTGATTGTCCAACTGGGGGAGGTTGTTGGGGAAGGTCATCAAAAAGATGCAACTACCAGTTTGATTCATGAGCTGGACCTGGGCAACTGCAGTCTGCCCAACCCCTCCCCTGTCTTTGGAAAGTATGCTCCACTTCCCTCCCCCACTGCCCAAGGACAGACTTGAGATAGTAATGTGGTGTTAAACCATCTGGATTGGGTAGGTGACTGAACCCAGTTAAGGCCTTAGTCTAAACTTTTAAGATTTGAGGTCAGTTCAGGCACCCCAGAAAGTCTCCACATATGTTGAAGAACCTGTGATATATGATTTATAGTGATCTATTCAAAGGACCAAAGCATCCATACCCTCCACTGATGTTTAGGGTTGACCTTCTATTTTCAGATCAGAATGTCTTATTTCCCACTCATGTTATAACAAAAATGGAACTTGGGCATCAGTCATCCAGATTTGCCCAAAGTAGGTTGAGAATAAATAATTAACTATCCTACTGTTTCCCCCCTGCTTAGACTGCACCGGCCCCTTCACTCCTACCCTTAAACAACAGACCCACTTCTTCCTTGAGTTTTACCACTTGCTAAAATATTCTTTCTTTGTATATCCTTGTGGCTGCATCCAAATGCGACCCTATATAATATCAAACTCCCATATTTCCCGTTTTATTCTCTGGTTAGCTCTCACCACAATTACTAAACTACATGTGTGACTTGTCATGTTTTAGCATCTACATGCCTCCTACAATGAAAGTTTCTTGAGTGAGGTGAGTATTAACTGTGTATCTCTATTTTATCCCCTGTATCTGGGAGAGTTCTTGGTACACAGTAGGTACCTAATGAACTCTTGTTAAATAAATGAGTGAAAAGAAAGGTCTGAATAATTTTTTTGTTAAGTTATACTAAAAGAAACTAGTCCAAATTGTGAGGGCTGGGAATCTGCATACAAAGTCATTGTAACCTATCTGACCTTAGGAAAAGAGTCTCCCTCTCTCTCTCCCTCTCAGCTATTTATACAATGATGTGTATGTAACAAACACATTCACATGCAAAATCACACACACACACATTTTTTGCATCTGCAACAGATGTATTTTGATTTGATATATTGTGACATATGATTAATTAGTTTTTTTATAATTCTATGTATCAATCAAGAACATTTCAAACAATGATTTACTAACTATAGGATAATTTACTATTTTGCTAGGTCAACCCACCTAAGATAAAAACCTTTTTTTCATTATGTCATGTAGTTAAATATATACAAAAATAAATATTAAAGGTTGACATGCCAAAATCTATAAGGCTGTTTTATTCTTGATTTATAATCTCCTCCTAAATACCACATTGAAAGTAAAGGATAATATTTTATTTAGATTTAAATTAAGAAAATGAAGTATATATGTACTTATGTGCATTGTATACCTTCTCAGTGCCAATAATTTATTATTTATTGAAACTAAAACTGAAATAGTTTCACTTTTTAAATAAAATTTGAAACAAAGTTAACATTTTTATTTTATAATTCAAATAGTCAAATTTTAATTATAAAAAATAAATAGTTGCTTAACCTTTTCTAATTTCAAGTGCATGTATTTTGGAAATAGAACTTAATATATTTAGTGCAAAGGAAAAATGAAGTAAGATTATATAATGAATATGCACTTAACACTGGCAATGAAGTCAAATTACAAAGTTGTAACCAAAGAGATTTTAAAATGAGTGCTATTTAGGGGAAAAATCCATGGAAAAAGAAATAAGCAAAAAATCCGTAACTAATGACTCACTATGACAAAACAACCCTTTGAAAAAAATGTAATGAAAAAAATATCATATAGAATTCATTAAACTGAAAAATAAAGCACTAAATTATTTCCCTAAAGCTTTAAAACTATGCATGCTTATATATGAAGAAAGGAGTAAGGATTACCTTTGAAGGGGAAAGAAAAGAAATAAAGGAAAACATAAAAATGTAGGTCCAATTGTCATTATTATAAAGTTTTCCCACATTGCAGTTCAGAGGGGAAAGCTTGCTGCCTGAGGTTCTTTTTGGAAGTCTTCTAATGGAATAGATTCCTCCTGCATATTTATTTTTTAAATGATTTTATTGTTAAACTGATATTGTACAGTTGTCTGCATTTATATCACACCACTCCCCACCAGCCCCAGCCAGCCCCACCTCCTTCCCCCCACTCCCACCCCCCACCCTGCTTGGTTTTGTCCCTGTGCCCTTTATAGTTGTTCCTGAAAACCCTTCCCCCTCCTCTCCATTCCCCTCCATCTCCCCTCTGGTTACTATCAGATTGTTCTTAATTTCAATATCTATGGTTATATTTTGCTTGTTTGTTTGTTTTGTTGATTAGGTTCCACTTAAAGGTGAGATTGTATGATATTTATGCCTCACTGACTGGCTTATTTCATTTGGCATAATGCTCTCCAGTTCCATCCATGCTGTTGCAAAGGGTAAGAGCTCCTTCTTTCTTTCTGCTGCATAGCATTCCATTGTGTAAATGTACCATAGTTTTTTATCTATTCATTTGCTGAGGGGCACTTAGGTTACATAAGCCACTGATTTCAAATATCCTCAGAGTAGCTCGAGCTTTGAAAATCTAGTCCATAAGATATACCTTTTCTCCTCAATTCTTTAAAGCATAAAATTAGTGAAAAATATTCAAATATTACAGTTCAGAAAAAATGATAGATGCGATGAAATTGTTAGAAGATCTCTCAGAAAAGATTAATGTTCATTCTACTGATGATCAAGTGGAATAAGTTCATAGATCCCACTTGATTGTAGAGAGATAAATTCCACTTGTAGATTGTAGAGAGATAAATAAACCTTCAGGAACTTCTGTATAAAAATAGTATCAATGGAGACTGGATCAAAAACTTCTAATTAAGGACTTACTAGTATTAAGTTAAAATTTCTGTAAAGTATGACTCTATGAATAGCAGCATAGAATTTTGAGCATTTAAGGAAGAACAAGTCAAGTGTATCAATAGTAAGAACCACATGAATGCAGTAGGTCCAGATAATTAATATAACATCATTTAAAAAGCTAAGCTGTATTTGACACATTCATTCAGGCATTTGAGACAGAAGGTAATTTTCTTTTTAAATCACAAAATTACAAATATTAAAAAGGTACATAAGTCATCTGGATACTGTGGAAGCATAACTGATATTTTATCTTCCTGCCAAATTGAGTCTGCACATTGCATTCCAAATCAGTAAATGAGAAAACCAAACAACAATAATGACAACAGCCATGGAATCTGAGATAAACCAACAGAAATTTAGTCAGTCCTGGTTCCCCAAGTAAATGAAACTATGAGGGTGTCTTTCTGGCCTAAATTCCAAATCAAAACCACCCTTAGCCCTGACTTTATAATATGACGAGCACACAAGAAATTTGCTATTTTCCCACCGTTAGCATATTCATGTAAACTTGTTATTTTCGATAACCTTGTGATAATTTTCCTGTGTTTTTATTTGGCAAGACAGTCCTACTGAAGTCAGGCTCTCAATTTACTTCTGAGTAGACTGGTTTCATTTTCTAAATTTGTCTTCAAATGTTACTTCACAATAAAGAAGATGATGATAGTTAATTAATATTCATAGATTTATAAAGTTGTTTTATATATATGAAAATAACACACTCTTATAAATTGAACTGTAGTGCTTCAGTTATTAACCATTCAAATTATACAAATTATGAGTTACACATACTTTTATATAAAGAGATAAAATGTCAATCTTATACATGCTTTATGTGTAAATGTGTTTAAGGAAATAATTTTCAATGCATAGTTTACTTTGTATTTCTAATAACTACCATTTTATGTATTTTAGTATATATGTATGTATGTGTATACATGTGCACACACACTTTTCCCACTATTTTTCTAACAGGGAGTTATTACTGTGTAAGTGTCAAGAAGAGCAAATACAGGAGGAAGTCAGTGATTTACCTTTGAAAAAGTAATCCCACCTGAGAAAAGATTATTCTAAATCTCATTTTAAATAGTACTACTGAATATAACCAGTCCAGGCCCTAAAATCCTTTAGCTACCTAAGAAGTAGATTCTAGAGTTTTGGGGACCAGACATATCTGCAAACAGTAGCTGAGCAATCCCCATGTTTCCACAGCCTGCACTGTAAACTTTATACATGTGAGAAGCACACTCTTGTGAGGTCTCACCCAGGTGGCTTTTCAGAGCACGTGCGTTCCCTGACTATACTGAGCAGGTGCTTAAATATTCAAGGTTACTTGTGGGACAAAGTTTAATGTAGTTCATGAAACTATATGTAGTTCTAGAAACATGAAGAAAACAGAGCTTCTATTCCTCTTACCAATTTACTCCATTTAAACAATCTAAAGAATCACCAGCTATTGCTACCACTACACATTATATGCATTTTGATGGGGTAACATTTTGATGTCCTCATTTGATGGATAGAGTATATGTTAATTTTAAAACATGAAATATTTCCTCCACTATGGTAAGCAATACCAGCTGGTAGGAACCACCTTAAGTTCAATGAAAAAAAAAAACACTTTAACTCAGCAAAGATGACTCTTTTTCTCAATTCGATCATGCCAAATTTAGAAATATATTATTTGAGCAACCACCTGGAATATGGTTTATCATATAGGCAATAGATTTAGTGCATATATGTATCAAATGGTCACACACACTTCTGAGGAAGGTACTTAGGGATAAACATGAAAAGGTGAAACAGAGTATTAAATATGTTGTTCACCATATCTAAGCTTTGCCTTTAAAAATAAGTTTTAAGAACTTTTTTCTTGTTCTTTGAAAATATTTTGTTTTATTATAGCTATATAAAACATTTTGTCAACATTTTTCCCTCACCAACTAATGCTTCGAGTAAACTTCCCTTGTTTTAAATTATCCCTTGTTCCACAGGGAAATACCAACCTCTTTCAAGGCTCAATTCGGAAGCTACCTCTCCTATGAATTGGGAGAATTATCTACTCCTCCCTCCCTATTTCTTATTTCTAACAGCCTAAACCTTTTTGTCCTACTAAACTGAATTCTCACTGAGACTTCAGATCTAACCGACTTTCCTCTCCAAGCCCAGGCTCTAGTTTATATTAAATGTATAGTATTTTTTGAACTGATAGAAATAAGTAGTAAGTAAAAGATAATACTTAGATAAATGATGATACTATAGTGTTTGGCATTGGAAGACACCAAGAAGGGCTGAGGGAACATAACTGTGTAAAAGCACATGGTGGAAAGATGCAAAGGTACTGGCTCTAGATGGACTGGGAGGTAAACTAGAAAGAAATCAAAGAATACATGTAAATGTCAATCTTATTGAAATTACTAATAGAATAGATATTTGATTCTGTGAATATTTTTAAAAAGTGTCCTTATTATTAGACATATTTTATAATAGGAGAGAAAAGAAGTGAATATAACATTAAAATATTTGTATTCACTTCAGGTAGGAAATAAATTAATACAAGAAAGGTATGAAAGCATTTATATGGACATTATTTGAAACAAAACCTTTTAATTCCACAGTCAGTATAGAGAGTAAAAATTGAAATTATGATTTATGTCTACATTAAATGACTTTGTGGTATTTCTGTCTTCATTATCTTGATTATACATACAGGAGTATTCTGCCTGGGCTAAGAATTTGATTGTTCATTCTAGGTACTTCCTGAAAACCCACCTACTCTTCAGTGGAAAATATTGACAGGCAGTTTTTCCTAAGATTGTTTAATTTCCTTGCTTCAAAGTTCCCACCTTGCTGTTTCTACTGAAGCTGGACTGTTTTAACATGGTCCTTACCCAATCCTAATCCAGTCTCTATTTTGAAAGACCAAATGTCCAATTATTTTTTTCAGCTTTTCACTTTACACTAGGTTTATAAATACTAGGTTTCCAGGGAATTACTTCTCAGGTCTCATGGGCAGCATCGAACAAAAGATACTGAGTACTGCACAGGAGGCAGAGCGCTGCCAAGCACTTCAGAAAATTTACATCATGTGGAGAAAATGTGCTCCTTGCCCTTTGAGGTGTTTACAGTCTGGGGACCTGACAACTCAGAGCTTAGAGAGTTGAGTAAACAACAAAGTAACATATTAATCAAACATCCAATTCTCAATAAATATTGACTTTTTCCCCTCTATTCTAAGACACTATCCAAGCTTTGTGAGGTTTTCTGTTTTCTCCCTCTCTGAGATGAACAATAAACTCAGATTTATCTTACCTTCTTTTCAGTAAGTTGTGTTGGTGATATTTGGGGACTACGCTTTTGACGCATTCAATTCATATTGTATATCCAAATTAACTTTCATTTGACCTCAGTCAAAAAAGAAGCATAGAAAAAGAAACTAAAAATAATTACTCTCAGAACCTTGTAGGAACAATTCTTCCACCTGTTTCCATGCTGAAATTAAATACAGACTGTGGAGGAAGACAGAAAAGAGAAGGGAATGAGTAGTGGAAGACTTAGCTTTAAAAAGTAACACCTAAAATACATGCCAGAGAATGATACCTTGAAAACGTCAGTATCTGTATTTCATATCTTGGTTCCAGCTTTACTGAAGTTTACATACACAAACACATGAAGAAACCAAAGAGATGAAAGTAGGAAAGGAATGCCACTTAGAGCAAGAAGACAACTTCATTTCATTTAACTGTTTCATTTATGGTTAAACCTCTGGACCGTAAACCTTAAAAAATGCTGAGAGGCTGTGTGGAGAGAAAACAATCTCTGGATTCTTGAGAGCAATTGAAATCTCTGAATAGGCGACAGAAGATGGCATTTAGAATAGCGTGAGTAATGGCTGCATTAAGAATGTCTTGACAAAGATTTCCAGAATAGAGTCCTTACTAGCTAACTAAAACTACAGGATCACACAGTAAATTATGATTATGAGAAAGGATGCTGAACGACTTATTATTACAGCAAATGCCAGCATGGGTGTAACAGGGCAACCTTTTTTATCTTTGTATCCTTTGTCACAAATCAATTGAAGAGATATAGTAAACTATATAGAAAAATAAGAAATCGTTTCCTCTATGTGTCTAGTTATAATATTTATAAAAATAGAATATTAAAAATCTATATACAATATTCTTCCTTGAATAGTTAATAGCCTTCATGAAGCCCTTACCATTTTGGAAGTTTATGGGTAAAACTCACACTCTTCCACTTCTGATTGTCTAATTCTAACATAGCCTATTAAGTTCTAAATATTTCACAGCTTTCCTTGTTAAACAGGTTAGATCATACTCTTAGCCAGCAATTCATAAAGTAGGATGGACCTATGTGTGTGCATTTTTGTTTTTCTGGTGTTTTATTTTTTTTGTATCATTTTCTTTTAAAAAGATTTTTATAACATGCTTGTAGGAAAGCAAATTTGCTACTAAATGCTGACATCCCAAGAGGTTTACATAAATCCCATGTGCTCAAATGTGATTAATTTTATGTTACATAACTGGGCCATGGGATACCCAAATATTTGGTCAAATATTATATTGGATATTTCTGTAAGGATGATTTTGAATGAAGTTAACATTTAAATTGGTAGACTAAGTAAAGCAATATGCCCTCTATAGTATGAGTTTTCAACTCATCTTATCAGTTGAAAGACTGAATAGAACAAAAAACAGAGTAAGAGAATTCTTCCTACCTCATCACCTTTCATCTAAGACATTGGTTTTGTCCTGCCCTCTGTCTGTAATTGAAACATCAGCTCTCCCTGGGTCTTGAACCAGCTGGCTTTGGGGCTCTCCTGAGTTTCCAGCTTGCTGACTCACACTACAGATACTGAGACTCACCAGCCTCCATAATTATGTGAATACATTCCTTATAATAAAGCTATCCAGCCATGTAATATGAAACATAGAAACATTTATTGAAGACGATACAAGATACAAGAAATGTACATAGGACAATGATGCCTCAGTCCCCTTCAAAGTAGGCACCTTGGGACCTCACACAGTTCTCCCAATCACCATCAGCTGCCCATTCTTATTTTCCTGAATGTCATCAGCATTCTGAAATCTCTTCCCTTTCAAAGGTGATTTTAGTTTTGGGGAAAGCCAGAAGTCGCAGGGTGCCAAATCTGGGCTGTAGTGGGGCTGAGTCACCTTGGTGATTTGACATGTCACCCAAATACTCTTCAAGAGACCGGAAGCATGAGTGGGCTCACTGTCGCAATGCAGCTGCCAATCACCAGTTGTCCATTGCTGTGGCCTTCTGAATCATCTGAGCATAGTTTCCATGGAGGAATGATAATGTTTAAAGCAAAATTTGATGCAGATTTGCTGTTCTACTTGCTCATTTTGATCGTGATGGCCACACAGTATACATGCTCACTCAATGGCTCTCCCTGGAAAGAAATTGTTTTGCAGGTTTGGAGATAATTGTTTTTATATTTTTGTAATTAAAGATCCTTCTCTATTTCCAGACTTAGTAACCTCTCTGTACCCAGGCCTGGGGGTAGAGCTGTCAGTATCCTGCAGTCTTGCATACTTATAGTCTGTTAAGTATGGCTGTCACTGCTATATACTATTTAGATTTTTTCCCCATAATTTTAAAGCACTAGAATAATAACAGTTGTAATAAAAAATATCTTAGGCAGATTTTGAAGTTTATAATCCATGCTTCACTAGCTTTCGTTCAACATCTCTTCTCAGTTCTGACAGTATGCTTACTCCATATGTACACAGGGTCCCAAGTCTGCTTTTTGAAGCATACCTTAGTCAAATGGTGTGAATTGTAGACTAAAACAATTTTAAATTCTAATCCTAGCATGGGTACTTTCTCTTGATATAACATTGGACTATTTATTTTACCTGGGTTTCAGTCTCTGCATTTCTAAAATGCAAGTAATATTTTCAATCTTCTTATAACCATTAAAGATAGTAGATGAAAATGTTGTAGTAAATGATGCCATGTTTACAGTATCTCGATCAACCAAGCTTTCCGTGGGGGCCCTCTCCCTGTTAGCTCAGTGTCTTACCTAAACTCTGCTCCCTGCCTTTCCTCAAACCTTTCCACCCTGAGTCATGCTGGCTGACAGCCTTGTTCATTGGATGGTTATAATATCTGAAAAAACCTTGTTCTGGTTTTTAATGGCCTAGAATGTATAGCTGCTAAATATAAGGATTATATATTATTTTTAATAATTTAAATAGAGAAACTAATATAAACATTGCAATAAAGGTGATATCTTAATGAAAGAGGAGGAATAGTGGCCTGGATATAGTTTAAATTGTACAATTTATAGTCATTATTTTTATCCACAGGCCTTTACTACAAATTAAAGTGTGTGTGTGTGTGTGTGTGTGTGTGTGCATATGTATAACAATGGTTGTAAAAACACATTTATATTTTTGAGAATACTTGCACTAAGACAATTTGGGAAGTAAGTTCAGAAAGAGGAAGGGTAGTATTTGTTATAAGAAAAAATAAGTCCAATTTTCAAGTTTTCAATTTGACTCAGAGATGGTCACTGAACAAAGCAGAGAAGGTTCATGGAGCCCAGTCAGGAATTCTTGTTTTGGCTGTTGGTCTCATACAAAGATTCAGGCATTTATAATGGAAAATAAAAATTGGAAAATAAAATGTAAGCCTTCAAAAGGCAGCACATACTTTCAAATCAGAAGCATACATTCTTATGACATAAAATCAATTTTCCTTGGTATCTGAAAGTACATATGTATCTGATAGTACCTGAACTATGGTATTATATACATTTCTGAAGGGTTGAAATGTTGACATGTACCATCAAATCTAGCTAATTCTCACTCCCCTAATGTAATAATTCATTAGTTTCCACAAAATTCTCAAAGGTCTCAATCCTTCTCCTTGAAAATATTTCAAGAAGGATTTTGCAATAAAGTACTTAATTTTTTTAAAATTTTGTAGATACCTCAATGTAATCCTTCATATTCTATAATATAATATATTTAAAACAGATTATAAACTCAACTTGATTTGAGAGTTTGAACAAATACGTTGGTTGCATTCTTACAAATAATGGTCATACCCAATGAATTAATTTAAGTAGACATTAAAAAGTTACTAAAAAAACAAAATCAACTACTTGATCTTTTTTTCTTTAATATAGTTTGTTTCTTTTAATTCTTCAATTGCATTTTTTTAAAGATTTTATTTATTTATTTTTAGAGAGGGAAGGGGGAGAAAGAGAGAGAGAGAGAGAAACATCAATGTGCGGTTGCTGGGGGCCGTGGCCTGCAACCCAGGCATGTGCCCTGACTGGGAATCGAACATGAGATGCTTCGGTTCGCAGACCACGCTCAATCCACTGAGCTACGCTAGCCAGGGCGTTCAATTGCATTTTTAAAGATGATTATTTCACCAGGCTTTGGATCATTGCTTTTAACCATAATAATTTGTATTTCTTTAATAAGCAAAAACAATTAAAAATTATCTCTAGCTTATAGACTAATTATATGAAACTCCCTCTCCTCCGTTTTCATTTGTTGTACTTTAATCTACACACAGTATAAGTAATCTGAATCCTGGTTTGTTTCTCCCTGAGAGTATACTGTTGACACTATCTAAACTCAAATTCCACAACATAGAATTGACGGGAATTAGAAAAAAAGAACACACACTTGGTGTTTTTAATATATATGTTTAAAGTTTTGTAGATTTTCAGAAAATTTGCGAGTACTCTTTTCCTAATTTCTGAAATATATACCCATTTTCCACTGCTAAATGACAGCTGTTATTAAGTACGTGCATTTTTTTCCAAAATTAAATTCAAGAAGAGTAATTAGGACCCACCTCACTTCCTCATTGTTCAAATATAATACTTTGTGGCAACGATCTCACCATAGACAATAGAAAAAACTATACATAACTTTTATCTAAGAGTTATTATCATTCCTCTGACCACCTGGGCCATTTGAAAACTTGTTTTTTAATATGCATGTTTGTATATTGCCTGAAGCAATATAAACAAAGTGAAAAAGTCTTTCATTTTATAAAAGTACAGCATTCTTATCCTGTGATGATTTCAAATTAACACAATATTAGATCTATTTGTCTACTCTATTCTTTATAGGAGGTTACTTTAAATGGTGAAACAAATTTTCATGGCAACTTAACCAGGAAATGAAAGTTTGTTGTGGCTTTTTACTGAATATAAAGTGGTAACAATGGTTAACAACTTATACAGGTCACAGGTGCACAATTTTACAATGTATGATCTATACACTGTGTTGTGTGTTAACCACCAAAATTCAAGTCTCTGTAAATCACCACAGAACCCCCATGCCCTCCTCTACCTTCCCTCTCCCTCCTCCCAGCAATGAGACAGTTTTCATAAAAAGTTCAACAACTTACTATAAGTGTAGCTTCAAATTATAGCCGTATTTCTTTGAACAGGATTTGTTTTTCCATAGTTGGCTAAAATATCTTCGATCTGCCTTGATGCTATGATTATTTTTTCCTAAACATTTTATTATAAAATAAGCTCAAATTTATGGAAAAGTTATAGGACCAGTAGAAAACTCAGGTATGCCTTTCATCCAGATTCTCCAGTTGTAGATACTCTGTACTATTTGCTTTATGACTGTCTCTGTGTATATTAATAGATAAATTATTCATTGTTTTTTCAAGTTATTTCAATTATTTCAAAACATTATTGCTTTCTCTGAACAACTGAGACTAAGTTACAGATATGATGCACCATTACCCTTGAACAAGACAGCACCTATTTTCTACAAAAAAAAAAAAAAAAAAAAAAAAGTCTTGTATATAACAGTGCAACCACCAAAATCAGGGAATTAACACTTTTACCTGATCTAATTAAATAGAACGATTTAAATTTTACAAATTGCCCAATAATTTCTTTATAGTAAAGGATTACAACCAGTCACACTTGGCAATTAGTTGTCATGCATCCAAGGGTTCCTTCAATCCCAGACAGTTCCTCAGTTTTTTCTTGATTTTTGTGATCTTGACATTTCTTAAAAACATCTAAAGACTAGGTATTTTTTGGAAATTCCTTCAGTTTTTTTTAATGCCTCTTATGACATTAAGTTAAGCATTTGGATAGGATTGTAATGGAATTCAAGATGTATTCTAAATGCATCCTATCAGGCAGTGCATGCTTTTGATTTGTCCTGTTCCTGGAGATGGTTAACGTTGATCGTTTTTAAGGTGTTATACTTCAGGATTTCCCTGTAATTTAAGCTTTATCTCTTTATAATTAAGGAATGTTTGGGGGGAATATCCATTGAAATATATAATTTTCCTATTCTTCATCAAACATTAACTCATTAATTGTTGCATCTACTGATAACTTCTGACTTAATCAAACTTTACTATTGTGGTTACCAAGCAGTTTTTCTCTAATTACATTTACATTTATTAGTGATAGCTTCCTGTTAGAAAAAGCTTTTTCTTATCCCCATGGATTCATTCATTTATTTATTTATTTACACCAGTATAGATTCAGGGATACTTGCTTTATTCAAGAGGTTTTAATCCATCACACCCATTATTTATTTTGACTTTCAAATTATCCTTTACTTGGCCCATCAGGCTTATCCTTCTTTGAGTCCTTCCTTAATTTCCAACACAATAACACATTCTAGGCTCATCTTGTACTTTCCTGTCCCAGACCTAAACAAGTAATTTATCCAAGAAGAGGCTGAGATGTCTGGGTGTCTGGGTGTTAGGTCTTGTCATGCTCTCAAACCCTCTTTGGGGGCTAATCTCATTTTTTAAAATATTTTATTTATTTTTGGATTGAGAGGAAGGGAAAGAGAGGGTGAGAAACATCAATGTGTGGTTGCCTCTCATGCACTCCCTACTGGGGGCACAACTTGGCTTGCAACCCAAGCATGTGCCCTGCCTGGGAACTGAACTGGTGACCCTTTGGTTTGCAGGTCAGTGCTCAATTCACCCAGCCATACCAGCCAGGGCTGGGAGCTAATCTCTTAACCATGCCAGGTTGCTTCTTCACTCAGCCACCTGTCTTGCTAAGTGCTGACATCCACTAAGCAACTGCACTGCTATGCCAGCTTCTTTGCTTTCTAAACTTTCTCCAGACCTCTTTGGCATTTGTAAAAATTCAACCTCTTATTATAAGTAAGAATGGACAGAACAAGAGGGTAAGTGGATGGAAGAAAGAACGGGAAAAAAGAAGGAGGGAAAAGAAAGAAGGAAGGTTGGAGAAGGAAAATTGGTTGTTTAAAATATTGAGTTTGACAGTGAGCTTCAATTTCATGTTTTTTTTTACAGCACAAAACTACAAACAGTTAGGGACTTTACTGCTTCCTGATCTCACATTAAAATTGACTGTTCACTATTTCCTCAATGTTCAATGTGTCTTTCTCATCACACCTTTTTTACCTATGCTCACCATTTTTTTCTTGTTCCTGTGTCGTCCTTCCTTCCATGTTGATGCTCTCCCAGAACACTCTCCAATTTGTATCTCTTAAAGGTCTTGTATTTTATTTTATGCTATGGTTATGTCCAGTTTGCTCCTTTACAAAATTATTAGAGCAAAAATATTTTCTGGAACATGAATATCATTCATGGCATTAAATGGTAAATGTTCAGTGTTCCTAAGCTGTGTTTAGTCTTTGAAATAATTTGGATGAGTAACTAGTCCTCACAGAATTATAATTTTGAAAGGTTACCATTTGAAAATTACTAAAAAACACATCACTTTTGATATTAGGCCTTGCTCTGTTTCTTAAAAGCCAAGCAGTCTTTTTTTCCTCATCAATAACTATCACATTAAAGAAAACAAGGTAAACTGCACTGGAAACTGCACAAAAATTATCTAAGGGCCTGAATTATTTTCAATGATCTTTCTCTTTCCATAGAACTCAGGATGGGGAAGGGAAATGGTGATGGAAGGTGACTTGACTCTCTGTGGTGAACACACAATACAGTGTACAGATGATGTATTATACACCTGTATGCCTGAAACCTGTATTATTTTCTTAACCAATGTATACCAAATACAATCAATAAAAAAGAAAAAATGTATAAAATAATTTGCTTAATAAAATAGCATGCTGCATATCAAGGTAGATAAACGGGCAGATAGATAGACCAAATGGACCTGGGAGTCATTAAGCATTACAGGTCATCTTTATTAATCTGTTATTTGGAATAGGAAGTTGTTAGATATACGCAATAGGAAATTCTCAAAAATAATTACAGTATTTGATCTTCACAGGAGAAACAAATTGTTTGGTGAAATAAAATGTAACATTCACTTCCCAAGCTAAATTCCTCTATGTGGCTTATTCTAAGATGTGTGGGATTATCATGCTTCATGTGTGCACAAAATTTTACAAAGATTTCTATATACCTTTCTATCTATCTGTACAGAGGTGAAAACTCGATATGTTAAAATAGCTCTCAAGTTATAAGAAGTAGTAAGGCTTCAAACTATGTTATTCCTGTATTTATTTATCATTAACTAAAAATGGATTGATTAAAGCTGTTTAAAATGTTGCACTTTTCAAGTTTCAGAACTTAGATTTTGCCTATCAAAACCTAAGGTTTTGCCTTTATCAAAAAAATGAGATGATTTTAATATGCACTTAGTCTTTACCATGAAGTAGCCACTGTGCTACATACACTGGATAGATAGATGATAGATGATAGATAGATAGATGATAGATAGATAGATAGATAGATAGATAGATAGATAGATAGATGATAGATAGACAGACAGATGGTATACATAGAAAAATATCTAAATTTTTAAATATTCATCACACTTATTGGGATTTAAGCATTTCAGTCTAACTTTACAGTCTTTGGTATATCTGTATGTCTATATATCTATCTATATCTATCTATTTACCTATACAGACCTTGTATCTATCTATCTATCTATCTATCTATCTATCCATCTATCTATCTATCTATCTATCTATCTATCTATCTATCTATCATCTATCTATCTATCTAAAGGTCTTCCTGGATAAAGTCCAAACACTGATTGATTGTTGGACTTTATTGTTGGACTCATCGATTGAGAATGATTTCCATGATATCCATGCAACCTGGCAGCCAAGAAGAGTGGGCTGGAATGCACATGCATGAACAATGACAACTTCACTGTACTAGTCAATGGGGGCAGTAGACACCATTGATTGAGCATGTGTGCTGTGTGGCCATTGTACTCAAAATTACTGAGCGAGGAGAGAAACAAATCTGTATCAATTGTTGCATTAAGCTTAAACATTCCTCCATGGAAATATATGCAGATGATTCAGAAGGCTGCCACTATGGAAAACTGGTGATTGGCAGCTTCACCACAACAGCGCGCCACCTCACGCATCATGTCTCATGCAGAGTTTTTTGGTAGAACATCAAATCACCCAGGTGACTCATCCCCCCTACAGCCCAGATTTGGCAACTTCTGGCTTTTCTCAAAACTCCTTTGAGAAATCACCTTTGAAAGGGAAGAAATTTTAGACCACTGATGACATTCAGGAAAATAGGATGGGGTAGCTGATGGTGACTGGGAGATCTGTGCAAGGTCCCAAGATGCCTACTTTGAAGGGGATTGAGGCATCATTGTCCTATGTAAAATATTTCTTGTATTTTGTATCTTCTTCAATAAATATCTCTATGTTTCACAGCAAACACAGCTATGTTTCAGCTATGTAACATGGCTAGATACCTTCTGGATGGATAATAATGTATACATACATGTTATTACCAGACATTGTCAGGTTGCTACAATGAGAAGAGAGTGTTCCTAAAGAGGTAAACTACCTGGCAGAACTAGTTCCACTGTGTCTAAGGGTATTGTGCATGATAAAATTATATAGTTACAATTTTCTTATCTGAAAAATCAATAAAAAATAGCAGGCCATTGTTTAATGAGCTAATCAAACTTTGTATAGAATGTGAAAGGGTATCTAAAGCTAACAAAACTCCTGTAAGTTCACCAATACAATTGTTGGTGAGTGGACATTTCTTTTGCACTTAATCATATCTTTTAAAATATATATTTTATAATCTACATTTTACAAGTAAGTGGAAAATATGTCTGATTGAGAGACTGCCATGCTAACTCTCACACCTTGTGACTTTATCCCTGTTTCTCTTATACCCCAGGAAACTTATTTCATATTTGCTTACATTAACCAATCAAAGTCCAATTTAATCTTCTCCTTTACAAATATTTCCTTGCTCTTTATATCTTAAATATATATGTATATACACATACATATATCTGTATATGTATATATACATACATGTATATACATATATATGTATATACATACATATGTGCATATATGCACATCTGCATTTTTGAACTCAGAGTTTGCTTCATTTGTATGACTATCCACATAATTATTTAAATATTTAATTATATATGATTTCAAGATCCCTCACATTTTTTCTATTACTGTTACATATTTTTGTATAATCATGCCATATCTCTAAATTTGTATCTTTTTATAGGCAACAGCTCTACAAAATACTTCTAACAAATTATCTAGTAAACAGAAAAATACCCAGTACATTCTCAATAAATATTCAAAACTGACAAAGGAAAGTGGTTAAGAGGGTAAAATAGAAACAAAACCAAAAGAAAATTCAGGAATAAATCAAGAGCACTTCAAAAGGCTCAGATCCTACTTAGTTTCTTCTTTGAAGTTTTCCTTCATGATTCAAGACTATGTGACCCTCTTTAGGAACTACCTTAGTAGATACTATCAAGCCAACACACTTGAGCATTGCTTTGTTTTACTTACATTATTCAGCTTTTTACTCTTCTTTTTAGTCCACAATTTGTAGTACGATGCTGGAATAGAATAGTGGCACAGAGAATGCTAATTTGTAGAATCATGGTTTTGTTCTATTACATAGAAGGTTTGACAATTGGTTGGAGAAGGTGAGAAGGATTAAAGAAATTCTTATATTGCTCCCATTTAAAAAACATTATAAGAGATTTGGTGTTGAGTGAGAAACTTGAAAAAAATTCTAGAAACTATGGAGAGGCTCTAGAATAATGATTAAAAAGAGGTTTCTTGATCCAGAACATCTGTGTTCCTATTATAGCATAATAAATTTACAATTTTTGCATAATCTCTCTGTGGCTGAGCCCCCTTAATGTTGATATATTAGTATATATCCCAAAGGACTGCTGTGAAGATTAAATAAATTACTATGTATCATCATGTAGAACAGGGTTTCTAAACCATAGCACACTCGGCACCGGCAACCCTTTGTTTCAGGAGGCTGTGTTGTAAATTGCACGGTATACGGCAGCATCCTGGGACACCACCTACCAGACCAATGCCTAAAGCACCTCTGCCCCCTGTCAGGACCCTCATAAATGTCTCTAGACATTGTCAGATTGCCAATTGGAGGGGCAAAATCTCTCAAATTGAGAACCACTGGTCTAGACTTTATAGTGCATCATGAAAAAAGTTAATTTATTATATATTACTACCAGCTTAAGAACTGAAGTTTAAAAATCTGAAGGTTAAAAAGTCTATAATGTGAACTTTAATTTGTAGACTATAGTTTCAAAATAAGGATGGAGATATTTTTTATTAGTTGGACAGTGGTGATATAGAATACCACAATTAAATTTAGCTTAATAAGTATTTACTTACAGGGTTCCAGAATTCTAGAAAATGTGAAGGCTTACTAGTTAGAGTGCCATTTATATATGTTATGCATAACATATATGTTAAAACATTGCCTTACTTGGCCACACAAAATATATAGGGTTATAACAGATAAAAACAGTAATTTAGGAGTTTATTTGTTAATGCTGTTCATGTTACTCTAAGTTAGTGGTAATTAACAGGGTAATTTCATGAAGTAAATAACAACTTTTCAAAAATGATTTTGTAGTAAGATATGGTTGAAGGGAAAGAGGACAATGGTAGGGTTGGGAAGAACATTTAAGAGTTTATTAGGGCTTGACTGATAAAAGAAAGGGAGAGAAGTAATGCTGTCCAAGACATGATTTCTACTCCCAGCTAAAGATATGCCTTCCCAAGGACTCTCTTCCTGGGGTGGGGCATCAGAGCCTGGTGTGGAAAGCTTCACACACACTTCAGATATGCTTGCATATGATAAAAATGCATACCTTTTTATTTTCCTTACCTCCTATTTTGTAAAATTTGGTTTTAAAAGCTCAGATAACTGCTATTGAAAAGGGGAGGATAAACCTCTAGTTTTTTAAAGCAGAGGCTGGCCAAATACAACTAATAAGGGCCAAAGATCTTACTGCTTACTCCTCTCTCACTTTGATCTTTTGCCACAGAACAAGAATTAGTTCTTTCTGAACAACACCGAGATCATGCTTTACATGCATTTTGTTTATGTGACTCCTTCCCCAAATGAGATGTTTGTTGTGTCTTGATTGTGTCTGATCTAGTATCTAATGAATAATTCACTTTATATAAGAACTCTTAGTCTAAAATGTTAATTAATTAAAGCATTTTCAGACTGTTCATTATTAGTTTAATTATTTTAAGGTTTACATATTCTATATGTTACTGATTTATTTGCATTACTTTATTTCTTGGCAAACTTTGAGGGAAAGAAAGAGATAAATGAGGCATAAATGTAAAAGGAAAAAAAAAGCTTGAAAAATAAATAGTAATATCATAGTTGGACAGGGGCCTAAAACCTGCGATACAATTAAAATTTAGAATTTACAATAATGTAAATTCTAGCTTTCTACTGATAAATCCCCTGCACCTCTATGATTTTAACTAAAAATGATTTGGAGATAGAGGGAGTTTTACAGAATATATGCAAGATGAGTTAAAAAGTTTCATTAATAACAGCAAATAACACAATAATTAATCCTCCAAAAACAGTAATGATAATTCTTCAAGGATTTCCTAAATTCATCATCTCAGAAGATTATTAAATTTTGTGGATGAGCTTTCAAGTAAGAATAACCATGTAAATTGACAACATTTCCCATGGCTGCCAAAGGTACTTTTACAGAGATAAATTCAAAATAACTTTCCATTCATTTTATCAATCCCAAAGGTGATCAGAAAAGTTCTATTATCATATTTTGAATACATTTAACAATAAATAGAAAAGACATCATGAAAAGCAAATTCAAGACACAAGAAATAATGAAGAAAAATAGATTTTTTAGGGCATGCACACACACACATATATATGTATACACATATACACATGTAGGCAAAGACTGTAGTTTTATTGAATTAGCACTTCATCTAGATGCAACCACAAGAAAAAAATGTTGTTTTTTTTTAATCCCTGAAATTTCTTCCTGCGGAAATTGCAGGGAACATTATGTGGTTGTAAAATTTCCTGCTAAGCATCATGTAGCAGAGGCTTTATTTTTAGTGGTTTTATTTCTTTATAAAGAATTGCAGCCAAATGGATTCTACTATTAGAGATTCAATATTTCCTAAGCTATATTCACAGAATTACATCTAATGCTTAAAATATGCAGCATTAAGGTATACTTTTTCAGATGATTTTAGCACATTATTCAAATTAATATCACTATCTCCGTAGTCTTATTTGGTAGAAAAACATTCACATGCTCCTTGTACTAAATTATTTTGGCTTTCCTATGGAGAAATAAAAAATATATGTCCCTATTAAAAAAGTTCTAAATATCATGTTTTTTTCATAATGGTGAAATTTATTAATTTTATATATTATAGATGTCACATAGATTATAAGAGAATAACTTGGAATTCAGGAGAGAATTAGAAATTGAAGAACTAGCAAAGACATTTCATCTATTGAACAAATATTTATTGAGTACCAAAGAAGCACTGGTTATATAGCTTTCCGTATCTTCTCAGTACTGCCCCAAAATAATAGAAGCCAGAATTCCCTTTGTAGAAATAATTATCTTAAACCCTGGGTAAATCTGATTTGTAGTCAATTCCCTAGAAATAATTAGTATAGACTAATAATACCAAGTCACTAAGGGTATTCTGAAAAGTCAGTAACACCAATAAAATTAACCTAGTGACTTGGCCTAGAGGTTAATGCCTGTGGCATTAGAAGTAAGAGAAAAAAGAGAGAGAGAGAAAAACAGAAAGAAAAAAGAGTAAGTGGAAGGAAGAAAGAAAAAAAGGAAAAGATGCAAAGGGAACACACACACAAAACAGAATAAATTGTTTGAATACATTTCTACTAATGAAAGGACCATGAGAAACCACTAATAAAATATGGTTTAGAAACGAATCTCTAGTTAAGAAACCAGAGAAAGTAAAACAGAAAACAGATTCCATATTTATTTAATATGTGCTATATGCAAATTCACTTGCTCTCTTAAAGGTATATTCTTTCAGCATTTTAAATGTATCCTTTAAACTAGGTTCAGGTATATGCAGCATTTCCTCTAATTTAAATAGTGATGTCTGACAGTTGGTACATATTTACTATGCTCAGATCTAGTGCAGAATTTTTTGGACACATTTTAAAGTGGGTTTCATATCTTTATTTTACAAATCAAGGAACACTCACTGAAGTAGAGTTAAATATTTTATACAGCCTCCTCATTATATTATAAAGATTACATATCAGAATTAAACTTTTCAGAATGGTATCAAAGGAAATTCAAATTCTCTCAGATATGTAAAATTCTCCTTGACCTCACCTACCTTTCCTAAATGGGGACAAGTCCTAAAGACATTTTCAAAACTCGAAAACATTATTTGAAACATATGCATTCACATCTGCTAACTTTCCTGGTTTAGCAGACCAGGCATAAGAAATGAAACTTGTAAGATATATATTCCTCTAGATCTCTTTGTCCTACTCAAGCAACTGAAATTTCATTGGAATTCTTGAATAATATAGAGACAAACCCTGTGCCTTTTATTGTCATAGTCATTCATTTGTAGTACCTGGTGGTAATCAGTGGGGGGAAAATACCAGGAGTCAGGAAAAAAGAGTACTTAAAAGTGTGAGAAACTGTCTGGTTTTGCTACTTCCTAGCCCATGACTTTGGAAAATTCAATAATCTATTGAAGAGATAAGAAATTAACATTTATTGAGAACCTTCTGTGTACCAGAAAGTTTTACCCATTTCACAGAGCTTTTACTAAATTAAATGAAGTACTAAAAATATAAAAACCTTATTGCAATACTGTATATGTAAGTTGTTATAATAATGACAATTATTATCATTGCAATATTACAGGTCTGTCCAGGGCTATTGCACAGATTACTTCATATGAAGATTGTGCCCAACTCCATAATGATCAAATGAAGTTAAAATGCACTCTTAGAAATATATCTAGATATGAAGATGGATTGGATTAAGCAGTTACTAAGTTTTTCCATTAAAAAGATAAAAATGACATGTATCTCATGCACACATTTTTTGTACACAGTGCACCAGACTCAGACCATCACATGGGACACACAATTTTAATGTGAAAAAGCTTCTATGTAACCAGCTGATAAGGTTTCCTGTTCTGCAGGCACACAGATTTTTCTATGCAAGTCATTCCCCTACTATACTCAATCAATTAATTCAGTCTGATAAGGAATGTTAATATCACTTTAGTGTAAACAGGCATCTGTTAATAGATCTTTCCAGATATTTGGCATATGCAGAAGTGCTGATGGAGGCAGTGATGCTTAAGGCAGTATTTTGAATGACTGTAATAAAATGCAATATGTTTCAAACACTTTTAAAATCTCCCTACAGTATGATGTCTAGATACTAATGCAGAAATGGTTCCAAAAGATTAAAAATTATGTGAGAGTACATGAATGTCACAACACTATTTATAAATAGAACCTATCACACAAAGAAACTATGACACAAGGAAAATAGTAAAGATGGAGAAACTGAAAATTCTATTTTAAGCAGATGTTCCTTTAGCATGCCCATCTTTGTGATGTATTACTCAGGGACTAGGCTTATTCTTTGAGTGTTAGAAATGTTATAGATGGAAAGGCATATATATTTAGATCTTGACCCATTTGCTTCATTTACACCAAGGCTGGACTGTCAAAATGACAACTAGTATTTAGAAAAAGAGTGTTGAGTTAGATCTCTTGCTAAGTTTCATTTCATAGGGCAGAAATCCTATGATAAACAGCTATTTAAAAGCCAGAAAGAGAAACTAGGCAATGCCCTTCAGTGCCTAGTTTTCTTTATCTCAATTACAGTAATATAAAGAAACATTTTTCGTGTTTTTTTCATACCACCAATTTATAGTAATTCATATGACTTGGCTCAAAAATCTGATCCTTGAGACATTTCAGCTATTTACTGGAACCTGGAATATTGTAAACTGTTTTCCTATGTCTCCTCATTAAAATGAAAATTGGATTAAAGCTATATCATTTGCACTGTGTCGCACATCAGACTCTAGATCAATCATCACATTGAAACATGAATGCTTGCTTACCTGAGTCTGAGGCTAAAGATGTGATATTTTAACATTTTAATTTCTTGGCTTTCTAATCAATTGTTATTGTCTAGCTCAGTGTTGGGGTGAGATGGTAGACCGCATGACTGAAATATTACCTATGTTTTCCCTTAAACAATCACATGTTGGTATCCTCATTCATAGCATTTCCTTTTATTATAATTTTGATATTTTATCTAATTTAAGAACAATTATATCTTTCAAATGAAAAGATATTAAAATCTCTAAAATCCTTCATACATAAAATTTTTATTTTCAACTCTCTTAAGGTAAACCACAACAATTTCATATTGACCATTTAGCAACATAAAATTCTGCTTTCTCATAATATTTTCCTCATGGATGAAAATCACTGACATTGGTTGCTGAATATAATAATTTCTAGTTAACTAGTTCAAGTTTATAGTAGACAACTCATATCTTACAGTAAAAAGTGAAGACTTATCTTCAGTTCTGTTGTTAATATACAATTTTTAAAGTTATATTTTAAGAAACACTGAAATGAGAAAACTAGAAATTTGGCATTAAGCTTTATAAAAGCAAATTTACGTTGATCTTCTAAAATATGAATATGCAAATCAAACTTTTTCATTATTATTAATTTAGACATTACTAATTATATTTTAGCTAGTCTGAATCCAATAAAATTATGACAAGTTAGTATTAAATATTTTAAGTTTGATAAGATAAATTGCTTATATTTTAGTTAAATTCAAGAGAAAATCAAGATACAGAATTGAAAAGTGAGATGAAGCAGATTTGTAAAGGACACAGTGCTCTACTTGGCAATGGGAGGCACTCAAAGAGGAAACTTTAACAAGGTGAGTAATGACAAGTTCAGAAATAAACATCAATGGTCTGAGGTGAAAGCAATGATGTTGAAATATAGGGCCTGATAAAATAAAAAAAATATGTTTAGAAATCGGGAGCTAGGAAATTGGTACCTTATATAATATGGGTACATAATCACTTGAGAGTGAGGCAGAAGAGCAGAGATTATTCAAAATTTTTAGCTTGCAGGTTTAGTGCATATAAACCCTATTAAAAAAAAAACAATGAATGCAGAGAGGACAGTTTGTCATTGTGCAATTTCATCGTTTTTTGCTTACTCTTATTTTAATTTACCCTGCCAAGAGAAATGAAAATAAAGAATTCACTTGAACAAATAGACTGCAAGCTGCATATACTGTCTCCTCAGGCAGCTGTTAGTCAGAAAAATTAGTGAACCACTCAAGAATCAGATTTTGCCGGAAATTACAGACAATGTAAGTCATGTGAATGGACAAACGTCCATAAATTTGGTTACTTCATCTTTTAAGATTCAGTTAGAAGAAAAGATCACTCTTCAGAAGGAGAGAATAAAGAAGTTGGATTAGCCCCACGGAGGAGGTGGTGGTAAAATCGGAGAGAGTGTTTAATAGAGAGGAGTGTCAAATGTTACAGAGGTATGAAGTAAAAGGTCATTGATTTGGAAATTAGGAAGTAATTGGTACCTTTTCAAAGCCTTTTTTTTCTTTTTTCTCCTAAATGCTGGTGGAAAATGGAAACCATATTGCTGTGCATTGATGCATCAGTTAAAAGTGATTAAATCAAAATATTAGAAATGCTAAAGTCAGTTGTGGTTTGAGAGGACAGCTTATTCTCAAGAAGTGGGAAAGTTTTGTGTTAGCAGTATTGTATTTATTTAACTTTGCACTTTTTTTTGCTACATTTTCACAAAAATCCCATAAATAATTTTTTATTTGAGCTGGATTATTTTTCTGTCAATCTGATTCATTTCATAATTTTTTAATTAATTTTTAAAAATATAACTCACTGAATTATGATGAAACTCTGGAATCTTCATTTTATTCTTTCACTGTTTCTATATATAAGCCACATCAATTCTTTGGAAAACCCAATACTCTAATGACTCTGTGCTGTATTTCCAGTTTATCATCAGTATTCAAGTGGAAACAAAGTCAGTACTTAGAGTTGAAGAAAATTATAATACTAAGTATTTAGATACTTAAGTAGATAATCCAGTATTAATGCCCTTTTTTAGACACTGCTATACATTAACAGTTGAAAGCAGGTAGAACAAACATTTGTTCTTTCCTTTAAAGATCATAAAATTTAGCTGTTTTAGAAACATTTCATTAAGCGGTCTAAGTAAAATAAATGCTTAAGGTCAAGTTGATGATATATTAATGCAAATATATGTAGTACATTTTAGTTGAACTTTGATTTATCATCTTAAAAATAAGTTGAACAGTAAAAGTACACTATTAACACTATAATACAAACATTTTTGTCAAAATCTCTCCTATTGTGCCTTTCCCCTAAGGGGTAATTGCTATGCTACAAACTATCCTGCAGTAAATATTTCCCATTGAAATCCACCTAAATTACTCTGATGTCCACACGCCATGTTTTAGATGTAAGCCGGAAATATCAGGAGACATCATTAGCACTAATGATGTGAGGCTGCTTTTTGTTGATACCTATGCCCTTTAAAGACCAAACTACCTAAGGCAGTTTTGATAACTTTAAAAAATGATAGAAAATCATCCAGCATTTGATCCAGTAGAGATTTGATTACAAGTTCTTGACTAAGCAAACCAAAATAAAAGGGTTTCCTCTATCCTAGCAGAAATGATGAAAAACCTAGGCCTTCAAATTGTTTGTTTGCTCAAATGTAAATATACAGTATTATTGTAGTTACAGTTTATACAAAATTTTTTAGTTTTCTTCACACATGAGGGAAATGGAAGTCATATTTTATTAAGACATTTTTAAAACTCACCCATTCACTGATACACACACTTGTAAAGAAATAAATTCTGTGTGTTTAAATATTCTGGCTAAGTACACTGCATGTGGCCATAAGTACATGGAGTGCCTAAATATACCACTGGGACGAATAGTATTTATCCCACATTACTCTCTCTCCTCACCTTACCTGAAGGCATGATATCTTTCTGTGTTAATGATTAACCTTTGTAAAATGATTCCCTTAATTGGATTCACTGACTCAATCAACTGCTTGAATTTTGGTTTGTACTCTGAGTCTTCAACGTTGGAAGACCATGCGAAAAACATTTCCAGTAGCAATTTCAAAACTGCAGCAAGATCAGAAAAACATGATTCTTCAATATCAAACTTTATTTAAAATCATTAACCTAATTAACATTTTCACCTGGCCTTCATTTAATGTGTAAACAGCCAGTTGACGACAATAATTACTCAACTACAAACTAAGTGGTCAATTAGATACACAATTACCCAATTTGCATGCACAAAAGTCAATTTTATCATTAAAAAAGTTATTCCTGAACATTATATATAATGTAAATGTAAAATTTAGTCTGTAATCAAACCATGTAACCTTTCCAACCCTCTTTTCCAAATCATCACTTAAAGACATTTTCTCATACTTATTATTAAAATATCTGCCTCATATTATGAATAATGGAGGAATGATGTAGGTATTTTGAGAAAATAAGATTATTATGCATATACATGTCACACAGTAAATGCAGGACAAGGCTCTAATGCAAGATTCTATTCCATATGTAATGAAAAGCTTAAGTCTCACAGGGGAATTATATTAAGAACCAACAGAGGAAAATAATGTACTTATGTCTATTATAGAATATAACCAACTTTTTAGATATGAAACAAAGTTTTCTTTAGAAAGTATTGAAAATCCAATGATTCATATATATCTATCATTTACTTGCTGTGTAGCAAATGCCATGGGAATAAAAAATGTCTAATTCACAGATTTTTGCATCATATTAGTCATCCTACTTGCAAACTAGCAATAGATCTGTCACCTTTATTTGTCTAGAAAGTTTGAATTTCTACAACTTTTTCATAACACAGAAAACTCAATGCATAGAATTCAGTTTAGAAGGACTCCAGAGTACTTGTTTTACATGCAATTTTAGTAATTTAGGAAGAGTTTTCACTTTAAAGTAACATACATATTTCATGTCATTTTTTACATAATAGGGATGGAAAAGATTGTAAATCAAATTGCTCCAAATTGATGGATCCAGGTTGCATCCTGAATGATTTTCAGTAAATCTCTTCCATATTCCATTACTTAAAAGATCAAGCCTACAAACTCATTGAAGAAACGGCTTTCCCAACTGTACCAGGGCTTTCATCTAACCAGCTCTGATTCTCTCTAAAACATTTCTCTCTAGTGTATCATATTTTTACATTAGGATATTTAATTCTCCCTATATTACAGAACTAAACTCACTAGACAACCCAAAATGTTACTTTTTCATCAAGAAATTTGAAAGCCTTCATTTTTCATGACCCAGAACTATAAAATCAGCTTGCATCCACTGTTCCACTATTGACCTGTTTTATATCTGCAACTATTTTTTGGTAAGCCAATTGACTGTAGTCCTGATACAAATCCTTCTTGTTCCCGCTGCATTTTATTCTTTTTACCTACTAATTTTTCTGTTATCTTCCCATATTGATTTTTTCTTAAATTCTAATTTTTAAAGATTTTATTTATTTATTTTTAGAGAAAGGAGAAGGGAGGGAGAAAGAGAGGGAGAGAAACATCAGTGAGTGGTTGCCTTTGGTGCACCCACAACTGAGAACCTGGCTTGACATGCGCCCCTGACTGGGAATCGAACTGGAAACCCTTTGGTTCACAGGCTGGCACTAAATCCACTGAGCCACACTAGCCAGGGAAATTTTAACTTAAATTCTTATGTGGTCACATAGCATATCTTGTGTAACTTAAATCATTCTATATCCATAGTGGTCTGTTATATGGCACAGGTATAGCCAACTTTGGCAAGATAAAAATCCCATGTATATTTCAAAAGAATGTGTAGTCTTCTATTATTAGTGGACTATCAGTTAGGTAAACTGGTGTATAATGTTGCTCAAGTCTTCTCAATTCTTGCTGATTTTCTGCTACTTGTTCTATTAATTATGTGAGAATGATATTGAAATCTCCAACTATAATCATGAATTTATGTATTTATCTTTACAGTTCTATCAGATTTTAATTTTTGTATTTTGAAGCTTTGTTAAAATGGCCTAAGTGTTCAGTACTTTTTGGTCTTCTTCATAAATGTATCCCCTTAAAAAAGAAAATTACATTCTGTGACACTGGTAAAATCTTTTTTTTTAATTGATTGATTTTAGAGAGAGATACATCGATTTGCCGTTCCAACTATTTATGCATTCATTGGTTGCTGCTTTTATGTGCCCTGACCTGAAATTGAACCTGCAACCTTGGCTTATGGGGACAATGCTCGAACAAACTGAGGTATCTGGCCAGGGCTTATGACCTTCGTTCTATAATCACGTGTCTGACATTAATATAACCACTCTAGCTTTCTTGTGATTTCTGATTTCTCACATCATAGTAAATTGTTTCTCATCTAATGCTTTTGACCTATTTTGTTTCTTTCCTGTAAAGTGCATTTAAAATGACCATTTCCACTTTCATGTGTAAAAATCCTTAAATATTTACTATTCATATTTTTTTAAATTATCTTCACCCAAGGACACTTTCTTTTCATTGCTTTTCTGAAAGAGAGGAAGGGAGAGGACCATTGATGGGAAAGAGAAGTGATGATTGTTTTCCTTCCGTGTGTGCCTGGACCTGGGATCATATGAGCCCAACCTGAGACTGAACCCACAAAGTAGGTATGTGCTCTGACCAGTAATCAAACCTGGAACCTTTTTGTTACAGGATGGTGCTCCAACTGACTGGGCCACACTGGCCAGGGCTTATTATTCATTTTAATACAAAAATTGATTATAATTGAGTAGGTAACTGACAGACACAAAACATAGATAATTCAAAAATACATCATATCTGGTGATATTATTTTCACAAAAGCATTAGGAATACAGTGAAGTACTAATGAATTCACTGAGGCATGTGACCAAAGCATATCATATCATTTCATTTTAAAACAGACTTGGACAATAATAAAATGTAATATTTGCACTGCAAAAGACAAAATAAAAACATGCTACGTGTTACATATTTCATGTCTTCAATTTGTCATAATAGCTTTTTTTTTAATCCTGAGGTTCCAACATTTCCTAAAAAGAAAGAAAATACTGGATAGTGTATTTTATAATTGCTTTAAGTAGTTTTTGGTGAAATAACACTATATTAAAAAAAATTAAAAGGATAAAAATGATTTTGAAGTCCTGTTTACTTGCACTAACATTGTGGGCTGAAGCCTAAAACCTCTTTACTTATCTTTGAACACTTCTCTACATCCTACTAAAGCTGCGTTTTCATTATAGAAATGTTATTCCTATGAATTCAAATTGTCTTTTTATTTTAACATATCCATTCTCATAATTTCATTCAGTCAACTTGTATCTAATAAGTGTTTAAAAATTGACCTTTGCTGGTAAAAAATATGAAATTAATTTTGTATTATTTGTGGTAGGGAACAAGCATAATCCTACTATGTAACATTATGATTTCATGTAAATATCACCTCCAACTCACTGTAAAATTTCAGAGTTGTTTTTTAAAAGTTAATAAACCAGGATATATTTATACGACAGCCTCTTTGGGGATAATCTAGGTATAATTTAACTGTTTCTATCTCAAATAAATTTCTGTATTCACATTAGAAAGTGTGTTGGGCAATTTAAAGAGGAATAGACAGAAAAGTAAACGTGCATATGCCAGCATTGCTAGGATTGCTGAAGGACCGCGATGAAACTTTAAAGTGTGTTTGCTGTCTCAAACACTTTTAAAGCATTTTAAAATTAAAAATGTACAAAAGTTCAAGGAAGTTTACAAAAAATAAACATAGTAAGGGGTTACATATTAGTAATATGTCATTACATATCATAATATACTATTAATATATTCAGCATTTGTACTTCATTAACAGAAAAAATAGACTCAGAGAGTTAGGTGAAGTAGCCAGGTTCATAGTGCTGTTTAATAGCCTGATCATTTCTAGATAATAAGGAGATCCTTGTGACTCCAGGCATTGCATTCCCAGCAAGTCTGAAAATTTAGTGTTTCTCTTATGTAAACTTAAAATAGAACTGCACTAGGAATGACTATTTCCATCATATATTAAAATCACTATATAATTTTAATTATGAATTTAATCAGAAGAACTGTGAGAATTGGGTTATGTCCTAAACAGAAGCCAAGAAAATAGATTTTTGTGTTTTTAAGCATTAAGGAGAGCTGGTAAATATTACTAAACAGAAAAACTGAAATTCTAATTCTCAAATACTTCTCCCACTTTTCTTTCAAAACAACCAATCTGAAAGTGAATATATCTCCCTCACCACTTCCACCTCACCACTTTGTTGTGACAAAATATATTTTGAGAAAAGAAATTCTAAATGGTTTAATGTAATAGTCAGTAGTTGGATATACAAATATATATATTATTGAATATATTTATATTTAAATTTTTGTTATAATATACAATATATTTCTCTATATACATATGTATATGTGTATTCATATATGTATAACTACATACATAATTTAGAAGTTAAAAATTAAATATAGAATTTTTTTTATAGTTTCAACAACCAAATGAAACAACCTGGGTGGCCTCAACAGCAGAATTTCATTGTCTCACAGTTCTGAAGGCTAAACATCCCAAATCCAAGTGTCCACAAGTTTGGTTCCTTCTGAGGGCTGTATTTCTAGCTTTAATTTGTAGGTGATTGTTTTCTCCTCGTGTCTCTTTACCATGTTTTCTATCCATTCATACGTGTTTTTATATTCAATTTTCTCCTCTTTATGTTATCAGTTATATTATATTAGAGCCCACTCTATTGGCCTCATTTTCATTTATTACTTCTGTGTATCAAATTATGGTAGAGCATGAATATTTTTGTACCTTCACCAAACGTCAAAATCAATCAATATACATCTAGATAAATATCCTGAAGAGGTTTTCTCTACACTTAATATTTTCAAGATTCAGTCTATCTCTTAACATTTTAATTATTTGATTCAGATGTTCAAGAATCAAATTCAACTTGCTAATTGGAGATTGCAACAACCAAATTTAATCCATTCTATTTCAGAATTTGTGACACTGAGGAAATCTCTGTGTTAACATTTGATGGATTTGGAAGGGAAAAGTCTATCATAATTTGGTCATCATGCTGAACCCAGCGCAAACTGGAAACACGGGAATAACCCCAAAAGTTACCATGGGCTGTGCTGTGGACTCTGGAGCATTTCAATTAGCACCCAAAAAATCCCAGCGAAGGTGAGGCAGGTTGGCAGATCAAGTTCAAATTTTCATTTTAATTACAATTTACACAAGCAATATTTCTTTTTTAAAATTAAGAGGGATAATATGGAAAAATAGAGGAAGGGTCCTCAAGGAGCATGTATAAAGGACACATGGGCAAAGCCAAAGGAAACAGGATCAAGGGTGAGAGGTCAGGAAGGGTGGGGTGGGGGGAGTGGTGAGGAAGAACAATTGAGACAACTGTACTTGAACAACAATAAAAAAAGATAAAGTGATACTGACCTTTGATTTTCTAATCTATTTCCTCTAAAACACAATGCATGTTGGAGTCATTTTACACTCACATATCACAAAAAAACATTTTATTGTTTAAAAGATTTTAACATCTTTGGTTTGTTTGCTTTGGTTTGTTTTCTTAGGGCTATAGCAGTTTTCACCTGTAAAATATCCAGGACCTTTCGGATATGTGTTCCTGGGAAGCACCGAGGGTTTCAGAGAACTACGGGAATAGTACAAAGTCATTTCCCTGATTTAAAACAATTGTCCAAAATGACAACCAGAGGCAAATTCCTCGCTTCCAGGCTGTAGAAAGAAGTCTTCTAACTGAAAATAATAAACAGATATTCCTCTAGCAGGATGACAAAAGTAAATTAATATTATTAAAGTTTAGCTGTTAAAATACATTGAGTAGAAGGAAGTGAAGGGTTTCTATGAATGGTTCATTTTGCACCCCAGAGACACCCTGTAAAATGGCTGCTCTTGGCCCGTTTTTACCTACTTTAGAATGGAATTTTAACTTGTAATTGTGAGATGACATATGAATTACTAAAAAAACAAGCTGGAAAAATCTGTAAATAAAATGAGGATTGCAATATATTGTCAGTAGAATAATTACAATTAGATAAAATACCTGTTATTTTCACTGGTTTTAAATTCAGTCTATAGGATGATTTTTCATATGTGAATACACAGGTATATTATACACACACAAAAAGAGAAACGAAGACAGAGAGAATCATTTTGCCATTAAGTCATAAATTTAAAAGCAGGAGGTTTTAGAATTATAGAAGTTTGGAACTGGAAGTCACAACAAAACATTTCACCCACAGCAACTTGTTTACATTTAGGTGAAAAGGCAAAAGGAAACATTAAATTTCTGTCACCTGAAATTTAGGAAAATGTATAAAATATTAGGTATATAGGTATCGACTCTATTATCTTGTTCCATACATAAGTCAGTCTGATCTTTTTCTGAAACTTTCTAATTATTATTTTTTATTTCTCCTTGCTTTCTGTGCTAGTAGCCTAATTTTATTTAGGTACTAAAATCTATGAAATACTTTAACACTACCACCAAGCCAGCATCCACTTGTATTTAAACCATGATAAAAACACAACATTTGAAATGTTTAACGAAACATAAGCCTGTGAACATGAATAGACAATATAGGCCTTTTTTTTGTGGGAGAGAAGGCGGGCAGGGTACGAATGAGCACTAACATTTTTCATTGAGCACTTACAACTAAAAGAGACTGATATTTTGACAACTTTGTTAAATTAGGCAAACTTAAATTAACTGTAAGAATCACTATAAAGTCAATTGCAATTATTTTATTTTTGATTATTTATATTATAGAAGCCTTGAATATTGAAACTATATTCCCATTTATTAATTTGACCTTTAAAATAGGTTTAATCTCTCATTGGTTTAATTGAAATAAACTCAGGTTATCTGAAAAGATATTTTGTTGTATTTCCTAAAACAAAGATTAATATACCCATTCTATTAAAAAACATTTGACTTGGTTAGTCAACATTTTCTCAAATACCTCCTGTGTTCTGACAAAAAAAAAATCATTTTTGGTAAAGAGAAATAGAACTTCCATTTTCTTATCTTTATATTTATTTTCAATGTCTGAGATAATCACATTTTAATAGAAAATCAATGGTTTTAGAATCACTTAAATATACACAAAAAACTTAACAATAAGATTGCTTACTCAGATATTAAAACCATCTCAATCTCTGAGTAAAATTTGTAACATTCATTTAGCCTAAAAACACAGGTTACTTGAAGAGGGGGAATAAAACCAGGCAGAGAAAGTTAAAAGCAGAGAGATTGTATCATTGCTATTTAAATGTTCGATAATAACTATTTATTATGTTTCCAATATGAGGTATAAGTTTTCATAAATCACATTCTCACACATGTAAGTAGGTTCAAATTCTATTTCATTTATTTGTTGTTGAGAGCAAGATGTTTATAAGGAAAGGCCATTTGTATTTTTTATGAATTCCAACAACTTGAAACATAATGGGTACTCAACAAATATTTGAAAATGGAGAAAACTGAATAGGGTGACAAAGATTGATTTTAGAAATTATGGTACCTGATAGAAAATTAAGTGATAACCTACTTAAGGTAGAAATTCACTATTAACTTCTTCATGGTTTAGAGAAGTAAATGATTGATACCCAAAAACCACAAAGGAGAGGGTAAAAACATATAAAATATGTACTCAAGAAGTCATAACAGAAAGGGAAGGATAGAAGAAAGGGAGGGGGCATGAGGGAGGGGAGAGAGAATAAAAGAGAAGGAAGAGAGGGAGGGAAGGGGGAAGGAAGGGAAGAAAGAAAGCAAGGGAGAGAGAGAAGAAAAGGAAAAAAAAGAAACATATTGAATATGTATGACATGCTAGGACCTATATTTAATCATCTCAATCCTATCAACTCATTTAATTCTGAAATCTGAAAACAATTGTATGGGAGGGCATGATTTCTTTCTACAGATAAGAATCCTTAAATCCTGAGAAGTCACCAGATTTCTTTAACAGGAGAGCTAGTTAGAGACTGTGACTCAATATCACACCCCCTGCTTCACTACCCACCGCAGCCACTCACTATTCAGAATGTGAGCACCGTGTACCAGGGTTTTTTCCAGGTGAGGAAAAACCAGTCAAAGTTAAAACTTTCTTCCCTTGATTTTTAATTTTATGTTTACTGTGGCTGTTTGCAGAGAGCAAGGTCTTACAGAGATGGCAGGAGGGAAGATATTGAGATAAACTGAACACACAATTAATCAGAAATAAGACTGTGACAATGTTGCTGAGTTCAAAAGTTTGGGTTGATGTTGCAATTTCTGTGGAAATGGGGAGCAAATGTCCACAGAATGTTTCTAACTGAAGAGATTAACAAGTGAAAATCAGAACGCAGCCAAGGGGAATATAAAATAATTTGTTAAGATAATCCAAAAATTCTATTCCTCTCTTAACATAGAATCATGTCCAGGTAATATATTTTTGAGATTATAGTTAAAATAACCTAGAGACAAATTATATAAACAACTTGTCATATTTTATTTATAATATATAATAAATATATATTAAATATATATATATATTCAAAGAAAATGCAGCTTTGCTCATCTTTAATTCACTATTATATCTGGTGAAGTATCGATCAAAAGGCTCTGATTTATTTTGATTGCTTTCCTCACACTGCACAGAATCCTAGTCAAGATTCAAGAATTAAGAGCTGGCTAAACCAGCATATGCTTCAAAAAGACAACCTTGACTTTTCTAAAATTACCAAAATGTAGAAGACCATTCTGTGTGGTGTGGGCCCAGCTCCCACTCAGAGATGCAAAGGACCAACACCCACGAATAGGTTCTCCCATGGGGAATCAGGCCTGCAATGTGCCTAGGCCGCTTTGAGACTTGCTTTTGCTAAAACTCCCTCACCCTGAATTGAGGCAGCAAACATTTATTGCAAAGTAACTTCCTAAAATCCATGCTAAAACTTCCCAGTATGGACTGTAACCGGTTCAACCACTTTTCCCTTTGCATTTGCAAATATCCTTCTTCTGTGATGTGATTAGAGGCATCATCTCCTTTGTTTTCTGAAAAAGGTAACCTGTGCATAATGAGGGCCTTCATGTAATGTGCCCAGAAAAGAAATAAAGGCCTGTCATGGTGGAGGTCTAAGCTTTTGCTCCCCTTGAGAGAAAAGTCATGCTGTCCCTTTTCCTCCACAGGACTCAGTAGTCTGTGTGAATGTGCCTCGTGTCACATCCACAATGTGATGGACCCCACGAGCCAGGGTCCACATCCCCAAAATAGTGGTGGAAATACTGGAGCACAGAGCACAAAATACACGTTCTCATTCCATTGTTTTAGCATTACAGAATTATTCTAAGTGAGTTGTTTTCTAGAAGTATATAGAGAGAATTATTCTAAAAATGTACTGTAGGTAGAATTGATGTGATTTTGTAATCAGTAATCCGCTGGAGAACAGGGGATCCAGAGAGAGGCTCAGGTAACACAGTGATATGGGAAGAAGATGGGAGGACTTATTATCGTTTTAGACATGCCTGTAAGGTCCCCGGGCTATGTGCAAGCAGAATCCTCAGGCAGGCAGTAGAATACATGGCTCATGAGTGAGAGCTGAACTCCTGAGTGACAGATGACAGTGATGGCCCAGTCTGGAGGAACACCAATGTAACAGAGCACAAGTGAAACCTAAACATCTGCACCCGGGACCAAAAAGCAGTGTTCCAACACGTAGGAGAAATACTAAGAAAACATCTACACAAAGATGTCAATGGGACAGAGTATTTCAAAAAAAATTATATATGCAAAATGTGTGTGTGTGTATGTGTGTGTGTGTGTGTGAGAGAGAGCATATAGCCAAATAGGTCTAGTTTAAGTAAGGCTTTTAGATATTTCCTTTGAATTTAGTCAAAAAGAAGTTGTTGACAACCCTGATGAGATGTTTTTATGATCACAGTATCTCCACTGCCAGGGAAGTATGTGGTATTTTCAGAGAAATGGATAGGGGTTAGAAAGAAAAATATCAACCAGAAGGAAAATTATTTCCCTCTATTCACCCCTCATAATATTTCTGACACCAAAGGTGTGGGTTTTCTCCCATACTAATTAATTCTCCAAATCTCCAGACACCGGCTGGGTGTCCTGCAATTCACTTCTGAAACAAACTGCCCAGAGTTATCACAGAAGCCATAGGTGAAGGGTCCAGTCCCACAAGACTGCCTGCCATTTCTGGTGCCAGTCATCAGTCTGGGCCAACTGTACTTCAGACTGACAAGCTATAAACTAAGGGCTGCCATGGTCTTCCCTCTCTTTGAGTTTGGCAATTTGCTAGAAGGTCTCACAGAACTCAGGAAAGTGCTTTATTTACTATTGCTGGTTTATTACAAAGGGTACAATTCAAAAACAGCTGAATGGAAAAACACGGAGGACAGGGTACATGGGAGCGAGTGTGGAGTGCCCATGCTTTTTCCACAGGCACACCATCGTCCCAGTAGCTAAATGTGTTTAGCCTTCTGGAAGCTATCCAGATGTCTTCACTTAGGTTATTTTTTTTAAATGGAGTTTCCCTCATGTAGGCACAATTAATTAAATCATCGGCCTTTGATTATTAGTAACTCAATGTCCAGTTCAGCATCCCTCTATGGAGGTTGGAGACTGGCCTAAGCTTCAACCTTATAATCACATGGTTGGTTCTTCTGGCAACCAACTTCCGTCCTCCAAGTGCCACCTCATTATCATAAACTCAGGTGTGGTTGAAAGGGGCTAATTATAAATAACTAAAGATGCTCTTCTCACTTTTACCACTCAGAAAATTCCAAGGGTTTTATTAGGTCTGTGCCAGGAACCAGAAATGAAGACTAAATATATACTTCTTATTATATCAAAGGTAGAGATCACATGAGACTCCAGATGAGTGACAAGTGAAGAAATAAGGATAGCAAGTATAAAAAACTTTCCAAGAATATGGGTGCTCTGGGAAATCAGGATTAGAAGGGCTAAGAAGGCTTGAAAGAAAAAGGGAAAACTGTTTTGTCAAAATTTTCTAAAATGTTATATAGGCAGAACCAAGCCATGGACTTGGAAAACCCCAGGCAGGCCCTAGCTGGTGTGGTTCAGTGAATTGAATGCCGCCTTGCAAATCAAAAGGTCACCGGTTTGATTCCCAGTTTGGGCACATGCCTGGGTTGCAGGCCAGGTACCCAGTAGGGTGGTATGAGAGGCAATCGCACATTGATATATCTCTCCCTCTCTTCTTCCCTTCTCCTTTCTCTAGTTTTAAATTTTTTTGAAAAACAAAACATCTTTAAAAAAAGAAAAGAAAAAAAGAGAGAAAAGAAAAGAAAAGAAAGGAAAAGAAAAGAAATCCAGGCAGAAGCAAAAGGTTATAGTGAGAATGTAATGATAGTAGTTGTCTTTAGAGTCAACATTAACTTTTACTGGCTTCCCAAGCATCTGGATATGCAAGTGCTTTCATGTCTTTTCTTCAGGACTAGCCCTCATCAAACACATTTAAACTTATTCTGAGACTTCTAGTCTCTGTATCTTTGGGAAGGTCATAACTCCTGTCCTGATGTGGGCTCCACCTGAATTTCCACACCATCCAAGTAGGTCTTAGTACTTTTCAAGAGCTCTGTCTGAAGACAGAGATTTCTTTATAAAGGAAAATAATAGAAAAAAAAATACTTCTTTTAATCTGAAAATGTCATATACACGTCAAAAACTAATATACTATTTTTCCCCAATAGTTCTGTATACTTAACTATTTATACTTTCAGAATGGACATATTTCTAACAACAATTTCCTGAGCCTGGTGACAATTCACAGGCAAGGGATTTTGACATTATGAGCAAATACTGTGTCTTCAGACTGCCAGCAGGTAAAAACAATATACTTCTCACCAAAGGTATATACCTTGTGAGGAATTTTACAGCCTGTGAAGTAGATATCATTCCTCTGTGTGAGAAGTGTGCTCAAGTGCAGGGCTTGGAACCCATGCCTTGTGTTGTGTTTAGAAAGATGACATGATTAAAAGGTGACAACAAGTCAAATGACAACTTGAAGAAATAAAGAATAGGGTACATTATCTAAAACATGAGAGACAAACAAAGCTTGATATTATAAAGAGTGGTTTCATTAACATGATATTGAATATATTCTCATACCATTATCGAGAATACGTAAGTTCATCAGAAGACATTTATATTATATTGCAACTATTAGGTATTTTAAGATGTATTGTGACCTTTAGATAAATAGTGTGCTTCCATATAACATTATTTAAAGTTTCATTTATTACCCTAGAGATAAATTATTATAAAATGTTTGATATTTCTGTTCACTGGGCACATATGTAAATAGCATTTTTATGCATGGTTAAACTTACTTTATTGATGTGTCTATTATATCAAATAATACATATGATTTAGGGTGACTATTTTGTATAAAATATTACCCTATGCTCTAAGTATGGAAGATATACCAGAAATACAAAAGATTTGGTCTAAACTACATAGTATTTATATAATGAGATCTAAAATTCAAGACTTTTATATTTATTAAGTACTTGTTATTCTGAAACATATCTCCTTGGGCTTCACTTCCTCCTAATTCTGAAAAACAGCATTTTTTATTCATGTACTACCTGACCAAAGACTCACAAGTAACACAGTTAAGATTAGAAAACAGATCTTGAGACTCATAAGCCCAATCCATAAAAAATTAATAAGATCAAATCACATTGTTTCAATATTTTCTTTAGAAAAACATGAAAAATTAAATTGAGAATAACATACTACTTCATATAATTTTAAAAGATAAATGAATATTTTTTACCAATAGACAACACTCTGATTATGCTAGTTAAAATAAAGAGAACCATGAATACATCTTAAGCAATAGTATTATCTTTATTTGAAGATTATCTTGCTTAAAATGCAAGTTTAATCATTTTAAAACTTATATGAGAAATTCCCAATTTAGAATGATATTATGGGAGATGCTGGTAGGATTTAACTGTATTCAAACAGAAGTCAATCACCACTGTTGGAAATTTCATTTTCATTTTCAATATACTGCCTTTAAGAGATATGGACCATGGTAACTGGTATCTGAAGTACAGTAATCAATACAATAAAGTCCTGGAAAGTATTATGAATTAAAAATAAATGAGCTAGACCCCAAAAGGAAGATACAGAAAACAAAATAAAAGCTTTATCAGCACTACAGCAAGCTACATTACTGAGGGAATGCTGACACTGGAAAAGATAAGGCATTAATACTTAAAAGGAAGTGTGTCAATACATTTTATTATTTTTGTCTCAGTATAAATGCATGTGGAATTCTGAAACTGGAGTGAGCCAAATGGAAGCATGTTGGCCTGTTGTGCGTCTGTGACGTGGTCAACAGTGTTTCCTTGAATCAAACTGATGTTGGGAGGCATCTGCCAGCAGCAACAGAAATCGTGTTACGGAGACTGCCTGCAGACAGAAAACTGTCATACTGTAGTTTGTGTTACATGGAAACTAACAAGAATGTAAGAGATGCCAGTCTGTTTCAAACCACAGACAATACTGTAGAAAAAGGAAGCTCATATTTTTCTTTGTTGACATATTAAACAGCAAATTTGTTGTTACTCAATTTGTTCTGTTCTGGATCTAACTACTCTAGAACAGGGTTTCTCAGCTGTGTTATTACAGGCCAGATAATTCTTTTTTGTGGAGAGCTTTCCTGTTCTTTGCAGGATGTTTAGCAGCATCACTGATTTCTAGCCCCTGGATCCCGTCATCCCTGCTCCTGAGCTGTAACAATCAAAAACGCCTTGAGATACTGCTGGTGCACCCTTGGGACAAAGTTGCCCCTTGTTGAGAACTACTGTTTTAGAGTAATTGTTTCAGTTCTGTACTCAACAGAATTTAATTTTTTTAAAGATTTTTTATTTATTTATTTATTTTTTAGAGAGGGAAGGGGGGAGAGAGAGAGAGAGAGAAACATCAATGTGCGGTTGCTGGGGGTCGTGGCCTGCAACCCAGGCATGTGCCCTGACTGGGAATCGAACCTGCGATGCCTTGGTTCGCAGCCCGCGCTCAATCCACCGAGCTACGCCAGCCGGGGCCAGAATTTTATATTAAATAATGTTACCTTTGGTCATATATATAAACAGGAGAATTTTAATACCTATTTTTAAAAATGTATGAAAGAACATAATGTTTTATGTACTAAATGATAGCTATTATTACTAATTCATTATCAGAAAAATGACTACCACATCTGTCCTCATATTGTGTTCACAGCCTAATTTTAATTTAGTATTTTTACTTGTCTTAACTTTAAAGCTATTAAAAATTAAATAATATAAAATTTATCCTTTACACTGTAGTGACTCATAAAACACACTGTTTAAAAGGAGTCACAGTTGAACCACTCAGTTTAAACTTAAGAGCACTGAAGTTACTACACATTAATAAGTAAATTTTGCCCCTGGCTGGTGTGGCTCAGTGGATTGAGCACTGGCCTGTGAACCAAAGGATCTGTGGTTCCATTCCCAGTCAGGGCACATGTTTGGGTTGCAGCCCGGTCTCCAGTGCAGGATGCGTGAGAGGCAACCACACATTGATGTTTCTCTCCCTCTCTTTCTCCCTCCCTTCCCCTCTGTCTAAAAACAAATAAATAAAATCTTTTAAAAAATAAGTAAATTTTACTGAATGATTATTACTTCCCAAAGATAATATTTAAACACTCAGAAATCCATGAAGGTAGACAAGTGTCTTCATGAGAACAATATTTTTTTTATAACTTTGTGAGTGTGGGGTCCCAGGTTCACCCCAAAACCTCACTTTCATCTACCCATTTCCCATGAGCTCATAGCCCTGCCACATATTTGTGATGGCATCAAAACTGCAGCCAGAGTCCACAGCCACCATACCTTAGTGGAATATACATCAAGACTCTTGGGGCATTAGATTTTTGCCCTTAACACTCTGGCTTTGAGTTTTTGCTCCGTTTTGCCACCTGGGGATCTCTGGTCCTTTCTTTTGAGATTGGCTTTCTTAACTTACTTTTGTTATAGTTGCTGTATTTTATGTAGCATTTCTACATAGATGGAATGGGAGCTAATATATGCCAACTCAAGTTCACTATGGTACCAGAAGTACCCTTCACTTTATTATTAAAATGCTGGGATCTAAAACTTAACATTTGGGGCACATAAGTTTAAAAATAAAGCAACTAAATAACAAAGAAATATTCTTTTTTATAAAAAAGGCCTATAGGCATTATAGATCATTATAATATATTATGTGAATTTATTTGATAGCAGAAGGGAAAAACCTATTTAACAATGTTTCACAAAAGCATTCAAAATGTAAATCCCGATGTGTTTACTAAAGCTGGAGGAAGCTACATGGGAAATAAAACAATGCAATCTTTGTTACTGACAGACAACACTCAGCCAGTCCCTCATTTGAGCAGCATACTAAACAGAGCATTAGAATACCTCTGCAGCTAACCTGTGATTATGCTTCACGATTTAATCACAGCTCAACATATATATCCCAGGAATGAGTTATCACAATGACATTCACTGCAAAGGAAATGTATTACTTAAAAATACCATATACTCCTAGATGACGAAAGGTAGGAATATGGTTGTATAGTTCTCAAAGCTCACACATGGAATATTTGAAGTTTTCAGATGAGTAAACTGAGGCCCAGAGAGATTGGTAATAGAAAGAGATAGGGATCATATGACTTCACTCTTTGCTTTATCTGAAATTTACTCATTTAAATTGGGGTTTTATGAAAACTATGACAGATTACTGTTTGCATGCTCTTTCTTAGATATCATTTGTTATTTCTTTCTACAGTTAGAAGACAACTTATGAGCACTTCTCTCTTTTAAATATCTTCTTTCCTGATGTATCCTTATTAACATATACCCATATAATTCTATTTGTTAAGTAATGAATTACTCAGTGTCAAAATTTAGTTACTTAAGGGGAAATATATTTTATGTTGTTAATGTATTTTAAATTTTTTTTAATTATACTTTTCCTAAGGAAAGAAATTCTTATCTTAAATAAAATGGATGAATTGAATGCTGTCATCATTAATAAGGATGCACACGAAACTCCCAGTTATTCCTTACTGGTTTTCAAAACAATTACTTATTGTTAATGTTTGGATTTCAAGAGAATGAATATTAGACCTTCATTCTACCATGGAAAGATTATTTGTACCAGAGTGGCAGCTATCTTGAAAACTGTCCCAGAAAACCGTGCACAGCTTCATCAATTTGCTATTTTTTGTTACATTTCAGTCATGTGCTCTGCCATTTAATTTTGCTCTTTCAAATTGTTTTTATGGTGGTTATTATGAGTTGAATTGTGTACCCCTGAAATGATGTGCTGCAGTCTTAACCCTCAGTAACGCAGAATGCGACCTTACTTGGAAAAAGGGTCATGACAGATGTTGAGATTAAGTCACACTGGAAGAGGGACTTAATCTCCTCTTTATAAAAACTTTTCATGTGAACAACTTAGAAGACAGGAGGATGCCAAGTGGAAACAGAGACACACAGGGAGTAGGCAGCCCTGTAATCAGGAGGAAGTGATTGGAGTGATTCATCTACAAACCAAAGAACACCTGGGGCTGTGATGAGCTGACACAGGCAAGGAAAGGTACTTGTCTAGAAGCTTTAGAGCAAGTGCGATCTTGCCAGCACCTCAATTTCAGACTTCTAGCCTCCAAAAGTATGAGAAATCAATTTCTATTGTTTTAAGCTACCCAGGGTATGATACTTTGCTAGCGCAGCCATAGAAAACAAATGCAGTGATATTAAAAAATAAAGTAAATATTATCTTGTATGTCTGTATCATAAATGGAGAAATGAAAATAACAAATTTAATTTTCTTTTTTTTTTTTGCTTGGCTCCCATGGGCATTTTCTTTTACAACCCCCCTCCTTCAACCCAATTAGCTTGACCCCAGAGTTCAAATTTAGACTTTTCTATTTGAGACATGGATATTATTACTAAAAAGTAATAAAGACAAAAGTTTATCACATGATAAAAGTAAAGTTCATCTACTCATTAAGAGGCATTATGAAAGGAACCATTACTAAAATAAGGATGAATAAATATATCTTCTATTCGAAAAGAAATTAAACATTTATCTGGGAATTACATATATGACCTTACTTGATCTTTTCAACAACCAGAGATATTAAGTGGGCCAGACATTAGTTTTCTTGTGTTATAGCTAAGAGCACTAAGGTTTTGTTAATGTAGCCATGAATGGAACAGTTTGCAAGAGAAAGAAAATTCATTGTTAATATTCAGAAAGTCATTTTAATAAGAAAACTATTTTGTCCAACTTTGTTTAAAACAAATATAAAATTGAAACATTACTGCTCTGCTGTTAAAAACAATCTGACAGCAACCAGAGCAGAGGTGGGAGGGGATAATGGAGGGGAAGAGTTTTCAGGAACAACTATAAAGGACACATGGACAAAACCAAGGGGTGGGGGTGGAAGCGGGGGAGGGAGGTGGGGGTGGCTGGGGTGGAGGGGGGTAATGGTGAGGGGTAAATGCTGACAACTGTACTTCAACAACAACAAAATAATTTTTTAAAAAAATCATTTGCATAGTAACATAGGTATGTAAGTGTATGACTAAAAGTACTTACAGAGTAACTAGAAATGATCAGGTGCCATTTTTGCTATATTTGAACACCAAGGCAGTGAAAAAGGAAGACAATAGTGAAAATCAAGGTAACTAATGAATGAAGGAGAGATACTCAAAGCTAAATTCAATTTATAGCTAATTGTTTCCTATACATGTTGTATTTTTTACACAATTTTCTTAAGAGACACTAATAGAGCCAAAAGTAATACATCACTCTATGTTTCATAAGGAATTAATACCTATTCGCTGTAACATTTTGTTTGCGTGTACAGAATGTGAGGGATTCATTTGTGAGTTCAGCATGGAGACAGGAAAGCAGGCTTTGATTCAGCCAGTGGCCTCAGCTGTATACTAATTCACCACTCTGGTTAGTGTGGTCATGGCAAGTCTTCAGAGGCAGTACAATCTCTTTTGCTCAAGAATGCAGGAGATTAATGTTTGCTGTGATCAAAAAAGCATATTTGTCAAAAAAAAAGGTGAACTAAAAATTTGGTATCCACAGAGAATGTTTAACTTTCTCTTTTAAGAAGAGAAAGAAAAAGCAATAATTGGAAATATTTACTGTGGCTAATGGGAGAAGTTTTAACATATACATATTTTTAACTTTGCTTTAAAAATTCTTGGTAAAGTGGTTTAGAGACAGGTATAAGTAAATAAAGTCTTTTTTACTATATTCATTTTTATTGAGGAAATAGTATTGCATTCTATAGCTAAACTACACAATCTTTTTATCAGTTGATCAACTCTTGACCCAAGCATTCTGATTGCCTGTGAATTACATGTGTGTCAGTTGCTAGTAGCAGGTAGTACCACTGTATTCTCTCTGTATATTTATCAATTTTTAGAAGTATTAGAAACTTCACAGAGAGCTGCTTGCCTGGAGAGAAAGCAAGGCTCTCCTCATTAGCAGACAGTAGGATCCATGGGGTAGCCGGTATTTGATTATTAATATGAATTGCTTGGGCCATTAGCTATCACCTGTTTCAAAAACTTGTGTGGTGCTGTTTAGCTTTGGACTTTCTTTCCTGCTGTCAAATTTAGTTAAAATGTGCTTCTGAGATTAAATGTTGTAAGGCAAAATACACAGTAGGAACAATTTCATAAATCATTCTCCTATAGGAATCCTGGTTGAAAACTAAATTAATTCTTAATACATAATATTTTATATAAGTTTCACAGCCCCTTAAACCTTAGGATAGAGACAAATTTATTAATAATGTCCTGGGGTTTTAGAGTCATCGCACATCTTTATAATTCATTTTATCTCTTTGAAATAGGAGTTGCTATAAATTGATTTATGTCCAATTGATTTTCAAGTTACTGTCAGAGAGCGTGTTTTTATTTTAAAATTTTATAATTACATTAATTCAAGACTTCTGTTAGATTTTTAATTGGGGGTATTAACAGTAAACTTTGAAAAAATATTCATGTACATTTTGTTATACTTTTCACCTTGTAATTGACAGGAGCATTTCAAGTCAAGAATTGTAGCTTTAGAAATGCATTACTATGAGTAATATATAGGAAGTAAAATGATGATGTTAAATCATGTCTCATTATGTTCATACACACCCATTTTATAGAGTGAAAAATCTAGAAATGAAAAAATTAAAAGCAAGAGAACGTGCTTCAAATTAAGATGTAGCTTACTTTTACTTTTTTGGATTTACCAAAGGCTGAGAGTCCCATTACTAATGGTAAATATGATTTTAGTAGATATTTTGGATAATTCATCTATATGCCTAATTATTAGAAATTGGGGATGAGGCAGATGCATGGCCAACTGATACTGAAGGAATTATTTGCTTCAGGATGTCCCTTCCTGCTGACAATCTGGCTAATGCATGGCAGTGTTTCCCTATCTGCAAAATAACCATTTTCCTCCAGTATTTGTCTCTGGCACACTTTGTAGAAGCACTCACTTTTTCCATAGACTCACTAAAACCCCTTAATTATGAGAACATTATTTTCAAACACTGTGACACAGAACATGCTTATTTTTATAAACTACCAGAAAACTCAGTTTTCCTGCTCCCCCACTTCCACAGTGGAGAAAATAGGCTCTGAGAGAGACATGGTGATATTGAACATCCTTTCATGCTTTGAGAGGGCCAACAGCAGGCCCTTGTAAAGCTAAAGAAAATGGAACAAGGTAGTATATTTTATAAAGCAATCAAAAAAGACTACCAGATGGATACAAAATGTGTTTGCCATGCTCTCTATAGTTTTCCAGAAAATACTTACTCCAAGTTTTGCAAGCTTTTATATAAATGTTCAAGGAACTCTTCTGCGTAAAGTAATGCTCTAGAGACTATTAATATCAGATTTCATTTATGAAAATGACCTTGATTATAGAAAGTAAATTTAACAGGGAAAAAGTCTCGAGTATGACAAGACATGTCGGAACACTTGTATTACAGCTAAGTGTAATACCTGCCCTCTCATAGTCTTTTAAAACTCTGCAGAACAAACCACAGTGAAAGGCCTGCCACTTTGCAACTTCTGGTTTACACGATGTGACTTGATAGGAACTGCAGAGCCCTCTGCTCTCCGGGAGAGTCCAGGCCCTAAACTTTTATCATCAGCAATATATCCCTTCTCTTTCTCTCAGAGGTGATCTTTTTACATGCAAATATTCCCTTCTATGGTAACATTTTAAGTTGGAAACAGAAGAGGGAGAATGAATTTATTGTTTTTCATTCTTTCCTGATGATGAAAATAGAGGAGTAGCTGGTAACATTTTCTAGAATTGCACATATTGAAAAGAATCTTCTATTTCTTCTTAAAGCCTTCTCTGCTTCCCAAAAAGATGAGATACTTTAAAACAAAGATATACTAAAATCATTAAACTTAGACCCAAGAAGAATTTATAGCAAGAGTCTTTGTCTAAGGGACATTAAACACTAAAATGGACACGATCTTCAATAGCAGTTTTACAAAACGAGCAGAGGCATTCTTTATGTGGCCATTTCTTGCACTGACCTTTGATGAGAAGCCAAGGGCATGGTGCCAAATCATAGCTCTGTGAAGGCATTTCTGAAGGGGATAGAGTAATATAGTTCTGGTATGTACCATTCTGATGATCTGACTTGATACAGGGATAAAGCCTAAAGAATCTAGAGATGAATGGTTGATGTATCCCTGGGCTGCTGATTCCTCTGGAATTTCAATTGACTAAGTTATCAGACCATTGAGAACTGAGACTTTTGTTGTGCACTAAAATGCCTTTTTTTGTGTTAAACATTATTAGCAACACACATAACAATAACAACAATGAAAATAGTAAGAGCCAACATTTAATGAGTGTTTGCTATGTTCCAGGTCCTGTGCAATTAACTTGCATGACTTATTTAAGGCTCACAATCTCATGTAGCAGATACTTTATGTTTCCTGTAAATTTTAAAGAAAAAAAATGGAAGCTTGCAGAGAAGCAAATTCCCTGCATTTACCCAGATAGTAAGTCTAAAGTTGGAATATGAATCCAAGCAAGCTGACTCCAGTGGCACCAGCCTATACTGACTTATGTATATTTTAGACACTGAAATTATAGCTGGAAAAGTCACTTCTTTATAACCAAATAAAATAATTTAGCTTAGATTCTTGTTCAGCTGAAGATTCACCTCACCTCCTCAAAGAGTAAGCTTCAGGAGAATCTTCAGACATAGTCATGATTTTCAAAACTCAGCTTGCACCTTCTGTAACTAGAATCTGAGTTTGGTTCTTTGAACCAGTCATTTTGAGAAAAAAATTGAGTTGTTTGAGGGTAGGAACTTTATTAGCATATGTCAAAGGTGGTTAATAAATGTTATTAAATAAATAACAAAAAATAATATTTTCCTACCTCCTTGTACTTATTGAGAACACTTCTGTGCTATTAGAAAAACAAAGAAAGCCTCAGAGACATAGTTGCCTGTCTCACTTGATATGGTAAATGGATATATGTATAAGTAATCTAAGAATTGATCAAATTATTGTGTAAGTGCAGTCTAAAAGATGTGTATGTTTGTCAGGGCTGATTAGGACATGGTTCTGTTTTACATACTGTGAAATCCTCTTCTACCCATATTAACTTTATAGGTTATATTGGGATAAGGGCTTTGAAATACAATTAAAATCTTGCTATCTATAATGAGTTAATGGCTAAACAGAATTTAGTAATTGAGCAATGGATCCTATAAAAAGCTAGTTTTCTTAGTGAGTAATACATTGGGTAGCTAAGTTCAATGATAGGATAATAGTGCTTTAACTCATCCTGAGGTCCTTTAAAATTTCATATTGTTGCTGTTGTCCAGTACTTAATTGAGATGAAGAGACTGTCACCTCAACTGAAGGGGTAAAAATAGCTCTTGTGAGTTGGTAACTTGGAGGGAAAATATATGGATGAAAAAAATTGCTGTGGAAAAAATAGTTGAAAATTATGATGTTATAATAGAATTGCCCCAAAGCCTTATTCCCTCTTCAACAAAATATAACAAAAAAAGTGAGACAAATTGTTTAACAAAAGAAGGTCTTTCCTCAAATGTTTATGCAATTTAAAGCAATTGAAAAGACACAAGGACAAAAGTAGTTACTGAGTCTTGGTTGAATGGTGTTTGGTACCTTTAAGATATATGATAGTTCAAAATTTATAAATATTACCTGTTTATTCAGGGTGAGGATAGGCAAACTCCACATATTTAAACTATTTTACAATTAGAGGATTTGTTTTGCTATTTTTAGGTGGGTGCTTTCAGAAAAAAATCTGTAATTATTGTTAGTGTAGCATTTAAAAACTGTGAATCATATATAATTATGATGCTAAAAAATGTCAATGAAATGACAATAATAAAATCTAAATAAAGAGCTCCTTTTAACTAAATAATCCTAAATAGTGTTTTTTTTAACATTTGATCTTCCTGAGTTATAATTTATGCATCATTAATAACATTAAAATTAACCTTATTTTCTTATGAGATAACAGAAGGAACAGGAAATCATGTGATTTAGTAAGCTGGGGGTTTCTCTCATGCCAGAAAAGTCTCTTAACAAAGAAGAAAAGAAATGTGTTTGAGACTTTGACATGCCAAACTATGAAATAAAAGTATAGCATTAAAACGTTTTAATTATAGCTCTGGCTGGTGTGGCTCAGTGGATTGAGTGCTGGCCTGCGAACCAAAGGGTCACCAGTTGGATTCCCAGTCAGGGCACATGCCTGGGTTGAGATTGGATTCCCAGGGGAGGGTGCGCCAAAGGCAACCACACATTAATGTTTCTGCCCCTCTCTTTATGCCTCCCTTCCCCTCTGTCTAAAAATAAAATCAATAAATCTTTAAATTGTTTAATTATAATACAGATTGATTTTTTTTTAGTTTAGTTGTCATACCAGTAATAAACTTCTGCAGATTTATGATAAAATGCTTAAAAGAGGAGCTTTGAGTAAAGGTGTATTCTAATAGATAAGCCATTAGCCTAGGAATTAAGAACACAGAAATTCAGTAATGATTTTAAAAATAACTCACTCCTTTACCTTGGCCAGGTATAACATCTCTTTGATGTTTATTGAGAAAAAACTCCCCCAAATTTCTGGATTTCTATGCTTCCTGGGATTTACTTTAAGAAAAATGGCCAAGAATAGCACAAAATCCTGAAGCTTAAATGATAAGGCAAAGGATGTTTATTCAAAATATAAATATACATATGTAAATTAATATATAAAAGTAAAGTATTTGCCACATAATTATACTTTCAATTGATATGTAATGAAACCCCTCCTCTAAAACTTGTGAGAATTAAAAAACATACATCTATATAAGTGAAATTCAAGAACAGGCCAAATTTCCTCTAGGGATAGGAAGTGGAATAATGGCTGTATCTGGGAGAGGGGATATGATTGAGAAAGAGCATAAACAGTGTTGAAGCTCTATATCTTGACCTGAAGATACATATACTTCTATTCATTTGGAAAAGATATTAAGCTGTACACTTAAGGTTTGTACATTTTATTGCACACATATTGTAATTAAAGAAAAACACTAAGCCTCTTATGTGAACTACAGGCATGAAAGCAGTGCTCTCTCCAGTCTATACAGTATGTTTGTGGAATTAGAAAAAGGCACTTCTGGCAGATTCAGCTTCATGGGGAGAAAGTTTGGCTAACAGAAAAGGGCAGAGATTCAGCCTTCACTCCCTTGGTAGACCCTGTACAACAGTTTTCTGCACTGGTTCATGGAAGTAAATATTAGAGAGGAAGAAGAAAAACATAAAAATATGGGTTTGTATGAGTTTAACCACATCTGAAAATATGATAAAGCTATCACCTTGGTAAAGGAAAATCATTTTTTAAAATTTTCTTAGACAATATATTTCAATATGTCAATTTTGACCTATGTAATTAACTGGTATTGCATATTTACTCAGAAAAAGAGAACTATATAGAACAGTTTCCTTCATAAGACTGACATAGTCAATAACCTGCTTATTTGATTAGTGACCATAGAGAAATTATCTTCATCCACCCCCAACACAAGTCAATTTTTTAACAATAAGACTTGAATTTAGAGAAGATATATTTAAAGTAAGGCTGAACAGCACTCAACCAAAGATTAATTAAATTGTTCTTTTGTTGTTGAAATATAAGAGCTCAGATAATGTATTTGGTAAGTTGTGGTGACATTTGTGTTTGGAACAATCTTGGATATACTGCTTGATAAAACAAAAACATCTTGATCTACCTTTGGTTAATTAATCCAAATATACATTCACCTCAGAAAGCATGAAAGGAAGAATTCTGGGTTTTTTATTCTAGCAATAATTTATAAGATTTTTGCCTAATTTTATGGAAATTTGGGGTATAAATAAGGCCTGTCAATAAGGTATCCAGTCATATAATATGAAAAATAGGGACATTTATTGAAGAAGATACAAGAAACATTGTACACAAGACAATGATGCCTCAGACCCCTTCAAAGTAGGCACCTTGGGACATCATGCATTTCTCCTAGCCTCTCTTCCACTGTTCAAAATATTCTGCAAAACCCTTTGTTGAAATTACCATTAGCAGCCCCATTGTATTTTCCTGAATCTCATAAATGGTCTGAAATCTTTTCCATTTCAAAGCTGATTTTATTTTGGGGAAAAGTTAGAAGTTGCATGGCACCAAATCTGGGCTGTAGGAGGGCTGAGTCATCTGAGTAATTTGATATTCCATGAAAAAACTCTGCACAAGATGTGATATATGAGCACGCCCATTGTTGTGATGACCTGCCAATCATCAGTTGCCTATAGCTGCAGAGGTTTTCATCATATTGCATCTCTCAGCACGTGAAGAACACTGAGGTAGTACTCCTTGTTTGCCCTGGAGGGGTGTACATATGATGGACAACATCTTCCTAATCAAAAAACACAGTTAACATGGTCTGGATCTGGCTGAGACTTTGCCATGCCTTCTTCAGTCATGGACATTCGTTTCTGGATTGTAGCCATAGACCCACAATTCATATGCAGTTATGACCTTCTTGAGGAAATCTGGTTCATTTGTAGCGGTTTGAATCAAGCATTAGCAACTGAAGCACAATGTTTCTTCTGCTCTGGTAGTAAAAGGTGTGGAATAAATTGTGCTATGACATGTTTCATGTCAAAATTCTGTGTCAAAATCTTAGACATGGTAGTTTTTAGAATCCTTAGATCAGCTTCTAGTTCTCTCACTGTCAGCACTGTCAGTCTCTGATCTTTGCCGATGGAAACCTGTACATGTTCAGCATTTTCAGGCCTGCTTCTTGCAGGCCTTCCACAACATGGATCACTTTCAACAGATTCTAAACCATCTTTGACGTATTTGTGCCACGCTTTTTATTTGTACTACACTCATTGCATTGTCCATGAAAGCTTTCTGTATCATCTGAATAGTTTCCACAGAGGAATGTTCAAGCTTAAAGCAAACTTGAATGCAGATCCATTGTTCTACTTGCTCATTTTGAATGTGACGGCCACACAGTACACATGCATGCTCACTTAACAGTGTGTACTGCCCCCACTGACTAGTACAGTGAAGTCCTCATGTTCATGCATGTGCACTCCAGTCCGCTCTCCTTGGCTGCCAGGTTACACTGATGTCATGCAAACTGTTCTCATTATTTGAACAATGGTTAGAATTTTTCTGGACAGACTTTATACAGTTTTGATCAAGACTGGGAAGAAAATTCTGTGTTGTTCTTTGATAGTACATTTACTGCTAGATTCTGTTAGATAAGTTTATTTTCCAAATATAGCACGTCCATTTCAAAAGACAAAGAGGCAAGCTATGAGTGTATCTATGTTTGTTAGATTTGCTTACTTGAAATGTATTCTAAGTAATGGGCTTAACTAATTAACTTGTTTAAACTTAATATAAAACATTAGTGGATAATTGTAAATTCCCTAAAAAATAGATTAAAAAATAAAAAAAATAGAGACTAACATTCTCATTTTGCATGATGGTGGTGGAACTGCTGAACTACATCATCAATATTCTGATTTTGGAAAGGCATGTATTTTTAATGTTACTCCATTTTGAAAATTAGAATTAATAAAGTGTAGATTTAATAAACATGTTTGTTGGTAACTGGTTGTTTAAGCACTGAATTGACTATCAATTTACTATTCCTATTATAATTTGGTTGTGTAATCCTTCAGGATTAGTTACTTTCACAAGCTCTATTTACTAACTCTGAAATTTGGAAAGAAATTGCTTCTATTAATTCTCTATTAATGACTGTCTATACATATAACAGGAGCTCCAGTTAAGTAATTCACACAATGTCAAGGTTAATGTTGTTTTTTTCTATAAACAGAAAAAAAAAGAATACTGTGTGAATGTTTTTCCCTTTCAGATAAAAAGAAATTATTTAAAAATTTAAATTCCAAATATAGCTAAGCTAGTGAAGTAAGAAGAAAACTAAATAATATCATGATAGGTTATTTACCAGGAAACCTGATAAAATGCCTTGCTTATAGGTCCAAGGTAATGCTCTTCTCTATTAGAAAAGTCATTTTTTAAATTTATTTTTGCATCGGTAATTTATTTATTACCACAAATGTAGAGGGAAAATGTTTAAAACCTAAAGCATAAATAGAGAACATGGGTATTTGGACACAAGTAAATAATAGAAAGCTTTTATAAACTGTGAATTATTATAGTAACATTACCTGTCAATAGCTATAATAATGTTTATTACTGCAAAACCATTAATTTTCTCATTGACAAATAATTATTATCATCTTCCTTGGTCAAAGGTGTTGTGTTTTACTTGGGAATGATGAGTTATAAATAAAAGCCCATGTCCTTCAAAGACTTAGAGTATAATTAGGAAGAAAGAGCATATTAAAAAAAGGTACATGATAATGATGAGTTATATAAATTAACTGCCAAAGAAAAGGAAGAGACTAATTCTGCAGGAAATCAGAATTGAAAGTCATGTAAAATTCTTATTGATGTGCCTATGCAAATCAATTCTAAGGTTATTTCTTAAAAAACAATGTTAAGAGAATGGTCAGTTAAAAAAAAAAAAAGGTCAGTTTTTACAACCGTTACTTTTCTACATTCAAATGCTGTGCTTTTCCTATGGAAAACCCATGCCCTCTTGTGGACAGGACTATATAGTTTTATGAATTTCAAAGGTGACCCCATCTTTTCTCTATAATATCAATAAGCCTTATGTTAGAAGTAGACTCAGTAAAAGATAGAATATTTTTGGTATTTTAAAAGTCCATAAAATTTATATTTTAAAGAAATTAAATTTTACACAATTACATAGGCATAATCCCAGCTTCTAGAATTTTCTAAATTACTAAAATCATTTCTGTGTAGTCATGATTTCCTCTTTGAAACTATTATATAAGCATCTAGTATTCCAAGAGTATATGAAGGTATAAAGAAAAAAACATGACAGCTACCCTTTCCACCTGCTCACATCACTGCTGACAATCATATGTCTCCAGACTTTGGACATCTATTTTCCATGTTTTTTAGAATAGCAAACCTAAAACAAATCTGAGTGCTGCCGCCCTAAACCAAAACTCCACATAGTATGGAGGTAATATAAAATTTTTCTTACAATATATATTTTAAGAATGCAATGAAATAGTTTCATTTGTTTGTCTCCCTATGGCATACATAGAGTGTATCAGGACTGATTGCTCAGGTCTCACTGTCTAAGGGCCTAGATCAGATTAAAGTGTTCAGTAATATGTTTGTTTGGGGTGATCACTGGCACTGCTGTTTTTACTCTGTGATTCCATTGACTAAAGGGTTACACTATTCAAATTATTTAATTCTATCTATTACTTTATATGCCAGACACATTGCAATGAAAGCCTGAATTTAATGTTTTTAAGCAAACATACAAGAATTATCATCCCTCATTAAACTCTGTAGTCTTAAGTACTTATCTTTTTAAAAAAAGAAAAAAAAAACATAAACTTTCACTGGCTTTGAGGTTATATAGACTGTTTGATACCCAGAGAAAGTCAAATGTTCTCTTTCCTTGAAGGATATGCAAGATAATGTATATCATATGACCTGAAGTTTACAGGCAGAAAGCATTTTACATTGGTTTCTTATTCAAATTTTAGAGATTTTTCACAAGCAATTTATGTAGGTACAAGCTTCTTAAAATGTCCTTTGGTCACATCTGTCTTCCCAATTTCATCACTTCAGCGGAATATAATACCCGTGTCCCCAGGTAAAAGTCATGATGCATTTCTATCAGGCAGTTGCTGTACTTTGCGCAGTGTGGGTGTGAGAGCTAATTTTGTCCTTAGATTCAGAAGCTTCATTAACAGTCTTAACACATTCACTGCAGCTTTCTAAACCTCTCAGGCTTTAACACTTACACTACTGCAGAACTGGGGAGAAAGAAAAATAAAATGTTATCCTTGTTTTGAAAACACATTCCTCTGACTGGCAACAAATAGAGCTTTTTTTGTGCACTTCCAAATCTGAGTTCTGACAATGTCATGCTATGGAAGCCTTTCGGCGATGCACAATTGATATTTTGAGAAAAGTACATTTCCACACACATAAACACACACAAAAATCTGTCCAAACAGAAGTGAATAAGAGACAATGAATGCCTAGATTTCATTATAGGAATTATGTAGAGCTACAAAAGAGCATTAAAAATATAAAAAAGCAATCCATTTTTACTGCATTTTAAAAATCAAATTCCATATAATTGTAATTACTTAATATTGGTATTAATTTCTCAGACTTCACTGATTAATATTCCTACAAAATGCTCTCTGTTTTAAATGAAAGCATTTATCAAAATCTAACCTTTGATTCTCAATATATGTACTCAATGACTATACTAGTGAATACACACAATTCTTATATAGATGCTGAGGAAGAAAGGTGCAGGTTATTTCCAGAGCAATTACAAGCTTTGTCAGACTCAGTCAAAAAGATATACTGGGGTGATATTAAGAAAAACACTGCCATGTACACATACTATTCTACCCATCTATAACCGTGTCAAATTTAACCAGCCTAAACTTTGGATTACACATATGAAAACACTGGAGAAGATTAATTGGAAAGTGTATAAATTAAAACTTACAATCCAACAATTAAAAGTATTCAAGATGGACAAAATATGTATGAAAACATTAGCAACTGCTTATTTAATCCTTAAGGTCTATGCTGTTCATTTTCTTTTTTTTTATTTAATCTTTCTTATATATTTTTTTACCATTTAGTCCCTTTATACCCTCTTCCCCAAGCAATCTCCACACTGTTGTCTGTGTCCATGAGTCCTTTTTCCTTTTTGCTCAATTCTTCCACCCCCTGCCTTTTCCTGACTACATAATAAAACCTCTAGCTATGAAAAGTCGTCACGTTTTTAATCAGCACATTTAGGATTTCCACATCGTCCCAAAGTTGTAAACAAAAAGAAAAATTGCTGGGATTTTTGGCACTCATCTAAATTATGGGAAATAACAAATAAGCTCAAGGATTAATTTTAAAAATTGAATAAAGCAATTTGAGTTATATCTATAATACAATTATGAAAAAAGAAAGTATGCCATTCATATTTAAACATTATGTAATGATATATGAATTACCAAAGACATAAACAGATTGGATCTAGAGGCAAAGGTTTCTATTCATTCTTTGGTGTACACTCCTCCCCTACAGTAATTTAGTTGTTTACATGACAATGACACATATTAGAATATATTATTCAATCTAATATCATCACACCTGATTTTCCAGCAAAGCATCCTTAAAGAACCATCACTTAAATTAATTTAAAAAACACTCTTTTTAGAATATATATACATATAAAAATGTCAGTTATTAAAGATCTACATACAACACTCCCTTTTCTGTCCTGAGGTCTAATGTCCAGAAATGCTCCTCAAATTACACTATCTGATAAGACCTTTTTAACAAGTGTATCAGAAGGCTTGACCCCATTCATATGAGGAGATAAATACATCAAATAAAAAAGCCATACCAACCCCATCAGCTCCTTTGCCAAGCTCCTGTGAAGTGCAGTATTCTATAGTATTCTGCAGTCACTATGTTCCTGTAGGACACCTTCAACTCTTACGCACCAGACCAATTTTATCATGAAAAGCAAATTCTACGTCTATAATATTAAATCACACGTAGTCCCCCACCTACCTCCAGGGAAGCTGAAAATTTTGAAATTACCTTTTATAGTTTATTTTATCTTATGGATTATTTCTTTCTCAAGCATTTTTGGTTGCTTCTAGCACACGTGCTATCAGACAAATGAAAGTAACTTTAAAATTGAAAGAATTACAGGAGAAAATATTAAACTCAAGACAATTCAATATATAATCTTAACCTCTCCCTGCCTCCACTCCCCTCCTTCCCACACCATCAAACAGTGAGAAAGACTAATTTTATTCCATTTTAGCAGCTGTATATCTTGCTCCAGTCCATGTTCTTCGTAATTATTGGTTAAGAAGCAAAGAAAAGAACTACATGAAGGGGTCTCATTTCAATTGGCAAGGATGGTAGGGGCTTTGTCGACATCGACAGCCAGTCTGAGGGGGATGGAGTTATGTGACACTTCTTGAAATGTAGGACTTTTGTGGTATAGACTGGACTATGTCTTATTTTTCCTACCCACTGGACTTATAATACTACTCTTCTCTCTTTGCAGATGCCCATTATAGTTTTATTAATAAAATCGAACAACCTAGAATTTCTTCCTGTGATTCTTCCTTTGATAATCACTTCCCTCCTGTGGGATATTGATTTCCTTGTTTCTTATTCCAGCAGCCTGACTCTCATTTCTGCTTTCTCCCTCATGTGGTCTCAACCTCTGGTTTCTTGATCCTGGATCTTTCTCAAACACTGATTAGATTATAGCTGCTCAGAGAAAGGGCCAAAATCTCCTCTCAACAATATGTCAAGTGTCCAAAAGAGGTTTGGGAAGTACAGGTTGAAAATTTTATTATCAACACACTTTTCTGGTACCGTGGACCTTATATTTCATAACTCTATAAACAGTCAATTAAAAAATAGTAACTGATATAAAGTCTCCCTATTTATGAAATTTACCAAGGAAGAAATCTTATGTCTTTTATAATTTTTTTTACTTTTCAATTACAGTTGACACATATTATTATATTAATTTTAGGTATATACATTACATTATATAGACATTACATAATTTACTAAGGACTATTCCAATAAATCTCACATCCATCTGACACCATACAGTTATTAGAATAATATTGACTATATTCCTTGTGCTGTACTTTACATCCCCATGACTATTCTGTACCAACCAATTGGTACTTCTTAATCCCTTCACCTTTTTTACCAATCCTTCCAATCCTCTCTCACCGGCAAATGTGGTTTTGCTGGGTAGAGTAATCTTGATAAATGTCATGTATCTAGCATTATCTTATAAAAGAGAGCAATTTAACAACAAAGAATTAGGAAGGACAATCTCAGAATAATGTGTATAACCCTTATGAATGGAGAATTATATGAAACTTAAAAATCTATTGATTTTTCTCATTGCCATGTACATCTACAAAACCTTCTCCAGAGATCTGTTCTGTCTAGACACTGGCACTTGGATACCACCCACAATGTACTTCATATGAGGCAGAATAGTAAGAAGCTAGAAAAATCCTGCAGCAAGTAGAATGCGGAAACTGAGACAGAAGCTGAACAAACTGGCCTCATCCAGCACCCTGATTCATCCACCTCCTTCTCTCTTGCGGAACCACTCCCTTTAGCATTAAGCCCTTAAGACGATGAGTTTCTGATGCATATCAAATAATCTTGGGAACAAAGCCTCAGGCCTATTTACCACAGAGGCAGAGTTTTGGTCAAACTGGAGATAACATCTAGGCTTCAGTTGTGTTTTAGCTCCAGGCCCAGAAAAGCAGCAAAAGCAGATGAAGCAATTGTGTGACTGACATCAGAATCAGGAACCAGCTGCAGTAACCAATGACATCCTTCACTAATACCAACCAATCCACAGACACCACAGCTCTGACCTTATACATTCATTTTGGGGAATGAGCAAATTAAAGGTTACACCTGGAAAGTTGATGAGATCGTCCCCTAAGATCTCCTCTAAAATCCCTGCCTTTAGAAAATAGATAAAAATCCTTAAGACAAAAAACCCAGAGCTCTCTCTGTAGAACCCGTGCCTTCTTTGTGCAGGTGTCTTTACTTTCTTTCTCCTAGGCTCCAAAAGTCCCCATAAGACTTGAAACCAGGGGAGCAGTGGGTAGCTGTGGTTTGTCACAGGCTAACACCCTGAAGCTGTCTTTTGCCTTTGTAACTTTTTTCCTGGATCCACGCACCTCAGCGGATTCAACTCTTCCGCTTTTCTGACTTTATTTCTAAAATGCCAAGGCAGCTCTCTGAGCAGCCTGCTGGAATCTTCTCTGCAAGTATACTTTCACTTTGCATGCTAAATATACTTCCTCTTGCACTCGAGTTTTTGGCTCTAAGTTATTTCTTTGATGAGCTCAAGAACAAAGAGCCGACATCAGTAGCAAGATACACACTTAGGTTATAGCTTGTGACATAGTAAAAAGAACTTAGACAAAAATCAGGATGAATGTCAGTAACGAAGGTGGAGGAATCACACTACCTAATATCAAACTATACTACAAGGGCATGGTAATCAGAACAGCCTGGTACTGGCATTAAAACAGACACATAGATCAATGGAATAGAATAGAGAGCCCAGAAATAAACCTACACTATTATAGTCAATTAATATTCAACAGAGGAAGCAAGCACATACAGTGGGCTAAAGATAGTCTATTCAATAAATGGTGTTGAGAAAATTGGACAGATACATGCAGAAAAATGAAACTAGAATATCTTCCTACACCACACACAAGAATAAATTAAAAATGGATCAAAGACTTAAGCATTAGATCTGAAACCATAAAAGTCCTAGAAGAAAACATAGGTAGAAAAATCTCAGACATTGTTCTTAAATTTTTTTTTATCTGATATAGCTTCCCATACAAAGGAAACAAAAGAAAAAATAAACCAATGGAACTTCATCAAAATAAGAAGTATTTGCACAGCAAAGGTAACTTCTTTATTGTGTATCAACAAAATAAAAAAAACAACCCACAGAATGGGAGAAGATATTTGCCAATACATCTGATAAGGGATTAATATCCAAAATTTATAAAGTACATACAAAATTCAACACCAAAAATAACAAACTCAATTAAAAAATGGGCAAAAGAACTGAATAGACACTTCTCCAAAGAGGACATACAGATGGCCAATAGACATATGAAAAATGCTCAAGGTAACTGATCATCAGAGAAATGCAAATAAAAACTACCATGAGGTTCCATCTCACACCTGTCAGAATAACTATCATCAATAAATTGATAAGCAACAAGTGCTAGCAAGGATATGGAGAAAGGAGAATTTTTTTTCACTGTTAGTGGGAATGAAGATTAGTGTAGTCTCTATGAAAAGCAATGTGATGATACATCAGAAAATTAAAAATTGATGTGCCTTTTGACCCAGCAATCCCACTTTTGGAAATATGTCTGAAGGAACCCAAAACACTAATTTGAAAGAACATAAGCACCCCTGTGTTCATTGCAATGTTATTTACGATCACCAATATACGGAAGCAGCTTAAGTGTCCATCAGTAGATAAGTGGATAAAACAACTACGGGACATTTACACAATGGAATTCTACTGAATAATCAAAAAGAAGAAAACTTTACCCTTTGCAACAGTATGGATGGACCTGGAGAATGTTATGCTAAGTGATATAAGCCAGTCAGAGAAAGACATATACCATATGATTTCACTCACATGTGGAATGTAATGAACAATCTGAACTAACAAGCAAAACAGAGACAGGCACATAGATGGTGAACAGATGACAGCTAGTGGTGGGAGGATAGTTGGGGGTGGAGAAATTGAGTAAAAAAGAAAAGGACTCATGGCTAAGGACAACAATGTGGTGATTTCTGGTAGAAGGGGAGTATAATAGGACTAAATGGTAATGGAAAAAATATGATAAAGATTATATATTTTGAAAAATGGGGTTAAACATCTATTACTAATGCCTTCTATGAGAAGTGACTAATAATTTATATATATACATATACATACACATATACATGTATATATATGCATATATGTGTATATATTATATACACACACAAAATGATCCCTGTAAATAATTGACCAATTTGTTAAAATGATATATTTAGTTATTAGTGTTGAGGATATTGGTCATCTTCTTAGTCATCTTTGTTATACTTTATACTTTGTTCTTTTGATAGATGGTCTTCAAAAGAAAAAAGTACTTTTACTCCACTGTTTACCTGAGTTTTTGGAATGCAGAATAAGAAAAGGGATTGTGCCACATCTATCTTCTGTTCAATCTTTTAAAATAACCTAAGTTTCATGGACTAGAAGTATCATATATTTCTGGAACCATCACAAGTCAGTAACATAAAACAAAGGAAAAGCAGTGAATTGATTGCTTTGCCTTTAAAGCCCCATCCCAGCTTACCCCTCCTGCTACCCATACCAGCAGCCCAAAGCCTGAGGAGATAGGGGCCACAAAGAGGCCTGCTGATGTAGCTCTACAGCAGAGTCTCCATTGCAAGGTGAACTGAACTAGTACATTTTAATTGGCATCAGATCCACACCAGCTTTTGTATGTCTCCCTTAGATCTACACTTTATGATTATTGCCAAAATCGGATTTGTAAATATTTACATATATTAACCCCACAGAATAGAAAGTATCTTAAGAATTTCCTTCCATTTTGGATTTATTCAAGGAACTGACCTGTCTGCATGATGCCATATGATACTAGAAAACTATAAACAAGAATCTTTAATAATTGGAGGTTGAATGTATTTATTCTAGCCATACATATTCTCATTCCTTAATTCATAGATGTTTTTGGTTCTGTAAGGAGTTAACTTTCTTTAAAGGGGCGTTTTTATTTACCAAGTAGTATTGACTTATTCTAAAATTAATATGAAATTTCTACTGCATTAATAAAAGCACTGTATTTAAAAAAATAATGCATTTTTTGTTTCTGTGTACACCATAAAGCAAGATATATAGAGACAGATTTAAAAAGAGAAAATGTGATGTTTTAAAATTATAACAGTGCTTCAAAGAAATATTGCAACAATGCACTCCATCTTCTGGTGGATGAAAGTGCAATGATCTACTCAGGTTTCTGTGGGATCTAGGATTGTTACTTGGGTTTTGGAAAAAATTAAAAGACCACTTTTGATGTGCTTACATTAAACTCATTGTTCTGATTCTGGATTTGAAATTATATGCCTTAAAGTTGTTTTTCCTCCGGTAATTTTAGTCATTTTTATTATAATTATATTAGCACAGTTACATAATAGTAAGCATCTCTATTTAGAACTTTAAAAGTTATTGAATATGTGAGATGTATTATGACCTATAAACACTATGTAGAGTATACTAATTATGATACTATTTCTGTTTAGAATATTACTACTTATGTTACTTAGCTGTGTCTCATGAACTCAAGCTACACATTTATTTTCTTAAAGACATTGTTTGTCTTTCTGGAACAATGTTCTACCTATAACTGCATTTAAATGTTGGCTAATTTGATACAATATCCTACATATTGCATGGTTTTCAAAAAGGTTAACCATCTTTTGTATATTATGGATATTAATTATACTGAATAAAAGTTAAAATATCACCTATTAATTATATAAGTTTTCATACTGAATTTTAGTCATATAGTCTAAATAAAGACATTTGACATGCTTCATAAGAGAATATATGTCCCGGGTTTACTACTTTCCAGATGTGTAACCTTGGTTGATTAATTTAACCTCTGTAATTTCCTGATCTTGAAAATGGAATAATTTTAGTACTTAGATGATAGGATTAAATGGGTTAATAAAAGTAAAATTATTTTAACAGCCTTAATACTAAGTGGTTGTTTTAAAATATAGTATTTGTCATATACCAGGCCTTTTTCTTCTCAGAGGGCTGTTTTATTTTGTAAATAAGTCTTAAAATTTCAGAGATTGAGAAGTGAGAAGACAAGCCATACATTGCTTTTTTTCAACTGGAGTCTGTAGGAAACAAATTGAAGAAAAAGTTAGCAATTAACAAATCAATTTGGACTGTGTCTACAGTTAACTCTGATTATATACACTAAAGGAGGTTCATGTCAGGGCTTGCCTGGCTGTCTACATTGACAAATTAACCAGATTATTGGCACTTCTTTCCTTAATGGTATATTGTAAGCATATAAACAAGCACTGGACTAAGTGCCATGCACTGTTTCAAGCCTAAAGTGAATTTGGAATAAAAGTTGCAGTCGTTTTTGCTTTCATTAACCCATTCACATTACTATGCCAACTTCATTTTAAAAAATTCCATAGAGATTTTGTAGAATTAAAAGAAAATGTAGTCTGTGTACATCACCCCTCCATAATTAGTAATGTGGAGACAGCAAGTTACAATTTGAATGGAAGTCAGGATACATTCAATGTCTTCGTTGCTCTGAAACTAACTAGATGTATAAATTAAAGCAAATCACTTAAGTGCACCTTATTTTTTTTTTAATTTGTAAAATGGAAGTTGGGTGGATGATATGAAAGAGGTACTTGACAAGTAAATTTCACAGGTAAGCACTCTGTTTTAGGACCCTTGGTTCTGGGTGAAATGCATGATACATGATAGAAAGCAATAAAGATTTACAGCAGCAAGCTAATGCTTCCAGCAATAAAAATGTATGATTTGTATTCATCCCCTGAAATGTTGGTTATCAAGGAGGCTATGTAAGTAATAAATGTACTGTATAGGAAGAAAACAAGAAGTAATCAAGAAAACAATAACAGTCAAGGTTGTCATTTGAATCTATATCTTTCGAAATTAGCCATGATGGAAAAGTAATACATTGGTAAAGCAGAATACTGGAGCAAATAAAACTGGTTCTAATGGAGGTATCTTCAAATGCATGTGTACCTAACCTGCAGCAGGCAACTCTGTATGTGCACCTTATCTTTGAATTTTGCATGTGTGTGTACAGATCAGGTACAGCCTAGCTAACTTTAGATTTTACCACACAATTATTGATACTTGGAATATGAATGTAACTGAATATATTACAATTTCTGCAGATGCAATTTATATGCCAGTATGAAAACTGCATTTCCCCTAATTTTGTAATATAAATTTATTTAGCAATAATTATTCTATAATGCATTTAAAGGGGCTTACATTATTTTTACACTATTTTTGAGAACACATATGTACTTATACATGTGTATATATGTGTATACCTAGAAGAAAATAGTGTAAACATATATATATATATAAATATATATATATATATATATATATAAACAAATTCAAAACAACAATACTAACAAAGTCATCTATTCAAATCATGCATTGGAATATATAGGAAAAAATATATTCCTAAAATTTTACTTTACTTGTTGTACTCCAGTATATGCCTGTCAGTCAGGTAACTACTCTCCTTACACTACTTCAAGTTTTCACACTGATCTTGGAAGGTGGAATGTTGTATTTTTGTTTAGCAGTGAGGAAACAGAAGTTTGGAAACTTCATGTGTTTTCTCAAGGTCCCACAACCAGCAAGAGCCTAATATGAGATTTAAAAGCGAGGACTGACTAAGTTATTTGCCAGTGCTAGTTTCTTCGTAATATATGAATCATATTTATTTAGAAAATATACAGGAAATAATAATTTGAATATTCCCTGCACCCGTATTCTAAAATTGTTAAAGTGAAACATGTAGCTCACATCTCCTAATGTTAGATACTGGCAAATATCCATGAATATTTGTAATAAACAATAAGAAGAATGACTTTGTTATTGTTTTGATGCCACAGAGCTGATAAATACAAATGAATGATCTATTTTTCAGGAAATTGATTCTGATAGGGGAATAAAACTTTCTGAGTCTTCAATTTTTATTACTGTAATTAATTAGCAAGCCAAACAGCCTCATTTCTCCATTCAGATACAAGTTGAGCAGTACAGAATATAAAACTCTGACAGACTCATAGATGCAGAGGAGGATGACATGTGGGGCAGCAGTTGGGTGGGGAGGGATTGCGCATAAAGGGAAAAGGACTCACAGATGTGGACAACAGTGTGGTGATTGCTGGGGGATGGGGTATGGCAGTACTAAAAGGTAATGGAAAAAATACAATAAAGATTAAATTAAAACACTGGCTTATAAGACTATTGAGGAAAGATGTCAAATTTATGATTACAAATCAATTTGCACATCTTTCATAAAGAATGAATAACTTTGTGGAACAGTCATTATTGACTCATTTGAAAAAGAAGAATCTGGATATGGACAGTATTGCCCTAATGGCTTACAGCTTGGAATATGTCGAAGCATTGGATGGGAAACAATGCAAGGATGATATTAACAGCAGGTTTCATTAACTATGTGTTGTTTTGATTATATTTTCCTTTGACTTCCTATTCGAGATGTTGTCACCAATTCAATTGAGAGCAGGATTGAAGAAAACCTGAATCTATTCATCCAATTAAATTCTATACATGCTTCATTCCAAAGATATAAATCATAAAGAGTGAATATTAAGAGGACCTCTGAGAAGTGGAACATTCTGGTTTGGCTCTTAAGTGTGAATTCCAGGACTTCAAATAACTGATACTAAACAATGACTACAATATACATCTGAAATCATAAATCTTTTTTATCTTTACTATAGAGTAGCATAAACAAGACCCCCGTTTTAGTTTGAAACACATCACAATGAAAAAAAGTGTAATTTGTACTCAGAAAAATAAAATTCAAGATCAGGCCTATTATTAATAATTAATTAACCTGTTTGGGGTTTTGTCACAAAATAATAGATTGGGAGATACAAGTTCCAAGCTGCAAGTTAAATAAGAGCAATATTTGGACCAGTAATAACTGGCATTTTATTTAAAGAGTTTTCTGAGTGACGTTTTGGGTAAGAAGTTCCTCCAGCACAATTAGATAACCTGGAGTGTGCAGCTCTTTCAACAGCCACTTATTTACTTAAATTCCAATGTCATCCAATTTGAAACAAGCCACTTTCTCCCCTATTTTGTTCTTTTCACTCCTATCAGCTATACTTTCCTAATCGTAAATTAGCACACCATTAAGGGAGTTTCTCTGACTTGGAGGGAGGGGCGAAAATATTGCTTTGTTAGAGACCTCCTCCTCCTATGAATGTCATGCCTTAATGTGGTCCTCGGGTTTAAAATAAAGTAACAATTAAAGTTTGGATGAAACTTGAGAAGTTAGAAATGCTCATACAAGTTTGTAATCTTGTCAAATAGACAGGCTACCTTTATAGATCAACTTATTGACCCATGGATTCTAGAGTATTTCAATTTGTGGAGATTTAGCTGTGTCAGGATTAGGTAGTTCAATATTATCCAATAATGCCCAGTCTGCCAGTTTATTTGAGGCTGAGATTTTTTGCAACTAGTTTCACCTCAAAGTCTTTCTTCAGAAAAGACCAAAAACTCATTTGTGCATTTCATTTTACAATATCTAATTTTAGGGAAGGGCATTTCTGTTTTCAGGCTTTGATTTATATTCCACATCAAATCATTAGCTAGATCCTCAAATCAAATTCTTTTTTATTCATACAACTCACTTCATATAGTTCTCCAAGGTTCTCCAATCTTCTTTTAATATTTCAGAAATGGTACTAGATTAAATTATGAATATATTTAATATTATATTACTCTTCACTCTGGATGTCAAAAATGACAAGACAATCTATTCCTGAGATGAAATTAGTGAAATATCAGGGTCCCTGTATTATTTGCTACTAAAAATCTGTACCTTTTATTTTGGAGTAGTAGCAGAAAAGACCTTAGTCATATAGATTTTGGAACCATAATTTTATTCTTGCACTTATGCTAAATTGCTGTTCATATTTTAGCACTTTCAGTTGCTTCTGTATCCTAAATTAAATTACCTGTGACCATTAAGTTTTAATAAAAAATTCCATCTTTACTTTTTCACTAATCCTGGATATGAACCACATGACTTTCTTCATCATTTAAATGGTTTTCCCACCTTCCTGTCACAACATATCTCTCTACATATGTCTAGGTCTTGGTCTTCTGACCATTTCTCCATCTACCCTCACTCATTTATTGATATCTCAGTCACCTACTTAAATCACATGACTTTTATGTCATATATGTGCTGAAAACTGAAAAGATGTATCTGCAGGAAAAAAAAAAAAAAACAACCTCCCCTCTAAACTCCTAACTTATATATCTAATATCTACATTTGGATGTCAAATAAACTTTTCAAACCATCTTTGTGCAAACCTCAAATCCTGATTATCCCATTGACAATAAATAGCAACTTTACGCGTATAGGTGCTCCTTTCTCCAATCGCCCTCACACTATCACCCTTTCACTATCTCTCATGCCCCACATTAGAGCAGCAGTGAATCCTACCTGTACCTTCATAAGACACCGCCCATCTCTCTGCTATCCCATCTCACAGATGATTTTTAGTCCAAGACACCATCGGTTTTCCACTGAATTATTTCAGTAGGCTATCTGCTTGCTCTCTCCACTGCCTTCTCCTTACTCTTCCACCTACAGTGGATTTATGGCACAGCAGCCACATTTTTTTACAATGTAAAATATGGCATGGCTCTGTTCTAAACCTGCCAAATTACTACCCATCTCACTTAGAGTAAAAATTATCTTACAGTGTTCCACAAAATCTGTGATGATCTGCTGTCCACTGCCCTCACCCTCATTTTCTGACTGCTACCTCCCCGCCATTACATCGCTCACTTTATCAATATCAATCTCCTACTCACTAGCTCAGTCGCTCTGACTATCCTAAAGAGCAAAAGTTGGAATCTTCTAAATAACTGAATAAAACAGGCAGATTCCTGTCTCTACATATTATAGTTTGCTGTTCCCACTACCTAGAGTGTTCCACCCTCAGCAATCCATGTAACTTACTATGTCCTCAATGGGACAATGCAATTCAACAATGTTCTCAAGAAAGGAAATGTTAAGTCTTAGTTATATATTCTATTCTATAGAGTATAATAATCTGATTTTAAACTTTAAAATAATTCATTGGTTATATCCTACCTTAGGCTATAGAGTGTAATATTATTAAACTTTTGGTCATCTTTTACTAAGCTACTACACTACCCACTTCTTCATGTTCATAGCCCCAACACCATAGTAAATTATTGTTACAACCTCAAAAGTTTGCTTTGGCACTTTCTAGTGATGTTTCTAGACTCTTTCTTTAGAGGCTTTAATATGCTGTTCTCCAAGCTCTAGGTAATGATTGGCTTTCAAATTACTATGTGACTGTCCTCAAATCTCCCACCAAACCTTATTCTACATCAGATTAAATCAGTTCAGTTTCACACTCTAAAAGCATAATATGTATTGCAGATAAATTCTAAACAGCTTTGAGGCAAACTATAATATTCATCTCATATGCTTTCTTTATAAAGTATCTCACACTTAAATATAAAGAGTCACAAAGCAATGATGAAAACCACAATAAAAGGACAACCAAAGTATAATGTTCATCTGATACATATATTTGCATATGCAAGAACTATAACATGATACAATATAAATATAAAATATATAATACCAGCCATTTGGTATATAATGAATCTTTTTTGCTTTTTCTAATCAAGTGAATCTAAGAGTATCACTATATCTTAGAAATAACTTTTTCAGTACATATACATAATACATGGGTAATCATCACATTTAAAGAATTAAATGATAGTGGATTAAGTAAGTAGAATAAATTTATAGATGCTAAGATTAGAAAAGCATATTTATGAGAGTATAAAATTTCTGGGGAAACAATTGTTTTTTAACTTAATTAAAAGAGTACTATCACTACTAAAATTATTCCAGAAAAATAAGATGAAAGAAAGAAAAGGAAAAATTACATTGTAATTTTAATTTCTTTCTATTGAAAAAATTGGTTTTAAATAAACTCATAAAATACAAAATATAACTTGCCAAACATACAAAAAAATCTTTCCTTTATTCATATAAAATCTAACTAGCTATATGAATAAACATAAATCTCTACTACAAACATGTAATAAGTAAATATTAAATTGACACATTATTTTAAGGGATTATAGAATAATATTGCAATTTTTTAGTATTCAATCACTATTTTTAATAAGCTAAAATATGAGAATGAATGGATACAAAATATTATTTTGAGGTATAGACTGAGCAAAAACATATCTTTATAACAGCAATATGTAAGACATATAAATAAAATAACATTGTACTTTTAATTATGTTGAAATCTATATCAGTTTCAGCTTAAGGTAAATTTATAAATACACATACATATGTATACACATATATACATATGTATGCATATGTATATATGATGTGGATATTTTGTCAAGAATGGATGCTGGTTTATAAAATATATCCAGAATTGTTAAAAATTGACATATTATCTTGTTAGAATTTGTTAATATTTTAGAGTAAAATGTTTTATCACTATATGTTAAAACAGATTTAAAATATGTTTAATATATTTTGTATCATATATATACATATGCATATATATAAAACATTTCAAACACAAGTTAGGTTTTTGAAGAATTTTTCAGAAAAATATAGTTTGCCTTGTTGAATAGAGTTTTTTCTTCACTCATAGAACTCTCAATTTAATGAGATTTTATAAACAAAATGACAAACCATTTAAAGTGAGATACAAGTAAACAGGTGTACAGCTTGTGCCTAATAGGCCTTCCCTTAGTTTCACAGTCTGATAATTTTCTTTGCACATTGCCTTGACCTGATTATTCATGACTTTTTGCATAATGAGAGAAAGCTTTTGGACATGTGAGGTATGACATACAAAATCTGCAGCTATTCAACCATTCTGAGAATTCCTGTTGATTTTTTTAAAGTAGATTTAGCAGTCAAATAATAATTTGATGCAACATGATCGAAGTGTTAAACCTATTTAGTGACATCTTTGAAAACATAAACTATCTTAGAACATTTCACTATATCATTGTTGCATAAGACTATTCTCATACTTGCTTAAATATGTTTAAATGAACAATTACCACACTGACATTCTTTCTCTAAGGTATAAAATATTTTACTCTATTATATTTCTTACCTTTATCCATTATTAAAAATGAAATTTAAATGTTTCTAGTCACAAATATCATTTGTAAATTAGACTTTGAAATATATAACTTACACAGATCAATTCAATAATCAAATATTAAATATAATGACAGCTACAAAATCAAATGACATTTACATTGAGATATAATTTATATATTTGTCTCTCTTTTTTTCATATTTTACATTGCTATGGCCTTTTTATTCTTTTTCTAGAAAGTAATGAACCTTAGCTAAGAGATTATTAGGTTGGTCTCAAATACTGTTCATTCCATTGGAATTTAACTATATTTTCATTTTGACAGTTATACTGGGTTTGCCAAAATGTTTGTTTGCTTGTTTGTTTGTTTGTTTAAGATAGCTCTAGTAGCACTTAGTTTTAACTTTATTTGAAACAATTGTGTTAGATTGTATTGTGATAGCTGTCATACCAGCATCTTTAAAGAAAAACATCAAAATTGGTGAATTTTTGTGTAACCATTTTAATACTGAAGATGGAAGAAAATATGCAACATTATCAGCATATATGCCTTCTTATTTCAAGACAGGTAAAAATACAACCGAAATAAAAAAAAAAAAAAGATTTGCACAGTGTATGAAGAAGGTGCAGTGTCTAATCAAATGTGTCAAAAGTGGTTTGTGAAGTTTCATGCAAGAGATTTCTCCCTTGAAGATGCTCCATGGTCAGGTACACCAGCTGAAGTTGATAGTGATCAAATTGAGACTTTAATTGAGAACAATCAGCATTTTACCATGCAGGAGATAGATGACATACTCAAAATATCCAAATCAACAAAGTTATTGGTGAAAATGAAAAAATCTGTCTTTTGCAGAAAAAACTAAATGGACTTTTTGCCCAACCCAATACTTATGATTTCCAGGAAGTAAGTATTTTTTTCATCCTTCTTTTTCTGTCAGCCTATTCCTGGTTTTATTGTTTTGTTGTTGTCATTGTTGCTGCTGTTTTACAAACTCCAAGGATGCCTCATAGAAATTGTGAAATTCCTATTTTCTAAATTAGTTTTACTTTCTCTGTGATCAGGGGAGTGCTTTTTTCATCTTGGTCCCCAATTTATTATTCTGTCTTTTCTCACATACATGATAGAGATGATACCCCATGTTTCATGCTTAGAATCTTCACAAGCCGACCATCCCTTTAGGAAGTTCTTCTCAGGAAATGAGTACTGTTGACTTAGAGATGTGTGCATATGCAGTTGTGAGGGGTGAACGGGTGCTTTGAATTCCTGGTTTCTGTGTTTGAAATTTCTTGAGGGTTTCCTTGAAACATACTACTATTATCACAGTAATCTGTACTATGGTTTTTATCTATTATGGTGTTTTATGTAATGGTTTTCATGGGCTCTTTTCTTCATCATTTCAATGTCGTGTGCTTTTGCCATCCAAGAATTTTCTGAAGCATAAGAGTAAGTTGACATAAACTCTAATAAAGTTATGATTTTTATTTATTTTTGAAATTATCTTTTCTAACATTACAAAAATATCTCAGGCTGAAATAGTTTGAGCCACCAAATATTTAAAATAGAGTTGCATATTTTAAACTTCAGTGGTGCAAATATTTTGTCTTTTATTGTCATTGTGAATTTGTCCTTTAGAGCACTAGAAGTACATATATTTTAAAAAATGTCATATTTTTGTGCCTCATTACTTTTCACTTAGTTTACAAGGTGACCTTTAAAAGTAGACAACTGTACTTGAACAATAAAAAATGTGAAAAAAATAATAAAAAATAAAATAGTCAGATATTTGTTTCAGTACTCCTGAAATTCACTCTCTTAAAACAGAACTCTTAATGAAACTTTATATAATAAAAATTGATAGTGAATAAATATTAAAGAGTATTGTTAACTTAATAAACATATTAAAAGATCTTCTGAATAAAAGGCTAAAAATACATAAACATAGAGAAATAAAGTTCTCAGGAGAATATGTGAAATTGAATCCAACAAAATTCAAATTTTATTTTCACAATATATAAACATCCCCATTAATAGAAAGATCAACATGTACACATTGAATCTACCTTAGAGAGATGATTATGTCATCTATCATAATATTTTGATAATAAATATAAATATCAGCTTTATATTTTCAGTCATTAAAGATTCAAAGTGAGTGAAAATGTCCTGGCTTGTTTGAACAGAGTCACTGATTCACTATCACAGTGTACTCAGAACAATTCATTTGTTGCTGTAGAAAGGTTACCAATAATACAAGATTACCCTGACCCCTAGAGTCTCATGACATATTTATGAAAGTAATTAGAAACTGGGATTTTCTATAGCAGATATTTGTACTACTGAAAAGTACATGCTGCATTTATGTCATTCTGGTAAATTACCATTGTTTCTTATTAAATTAAGTCAAAATATATTTCTTACTCTTCAGACCTCAAAATAAGCAGTGTGTGAACATTCTGTTTGTTTATTAAATAACTGTCCTATGAATTTTCACCCTGGCTGGTGTGTCTCAGTGGATTGAACAACAGTTGGCAAAACAAAAGGTTGCCAGTTCGATTCCGAGTCAGTGTACATGCCTGGGTTGTGGGCCAGGTCCCCCTTCGGGGGCATGCGAGAGGCAGCTAATCAATGTTCCTCTCACACATCAATGTCTCTCTACCACTCTTTCCCCCTCTCTTCCCCTCTCTCTAAAAATAAATACAATAATTTTTAAAAAATTAAAAAATAAAGGCTATATGAAGTTGTAAAATTTAATCTCTATATGTACACAAAACAATTTTCATAATAATAGAAAAGTCAAAACCATAACTCAGTATTGTCATATGATATTATTCCATAACTAGGGTTATAAACCTGCCTCCATTAAGCTAAAAATATTTTCAATATATAAAAGACATGAACTTTATCTCTATATAAAACATTTTGTGATGATGCTTAAAACATTACTATATTTCTTAAAATATGCAAACACACACACAAAATAACAACAACGATGTTCCATTCATAGATCCCTCAAAATCTATCTGCTTTAGAAGAGAGGCTGAGGCATTAGATAAACTAAAAAGACTTATTATGTCCCATAAGATACAATATTTGGCATGAAAAAGATAAAGAATAAAACAATGTAAGTTACCTCAGATGACTATGATATATTTTGGAAGAAAGGAACAGGTATAAAATTAAAAACATCAATACAACTGATAAAACACTACATGCCAAATGAGTGAGGTGAATCCTATTATGCTTAAAGATTTCAAAGGAGACATATGCAAGGGCTTTGCAAAGTGGCCTGAATTATATACTTTAGTGAAGGTATATAATGAAGGTATGGTTAGAGAGAGAAACAAAGTAGCAATACACATAATGAGCAGTTAAACAAAGCAATGGAGGTGGGAATGGAAATTAAAGAATATTTAGGAAAAATGTTCAGATTACATTTATTGAGCAAGAATTTTAGGTGACATTATTGAAAAAAATAACCTAACCATAATAAAATGTATCATTAGGCATTATATGTCTATTACTTTTTTACCTTAATATATTAAATGTATTAATTAAAATTCTAGAACAAATGTATATAATGCAGGACAAACATATAGAAAAGTGATTAGAAGCAGTTAAATAAAAGGGAAGTTGTAAAGCCTAAGGAAAAAGAGGTGTTGTTTTTTTATGAAAATAGAAGGAAAGAGATCCAGGGGGTGATTGAAAAATCACCAGGATTTGGTGACTTACATGTGGGCAGTAAACAGTCATCCATAGTTCTCAATATTTGAGCCTAAGATAATGGAAATATCATAGAATTCCAGACAAAAAGAGAAAGTTTAGATATAGAGTTATTCACCTAAGGAGCAGGAAATAGTACTGAGAGGCATTTATAAACTCACCCAAGTCCTCCAATTCTATCATTTGTCAAGGGTCACTTAAGATAGAATTTTAAAGGCAAAAATACTATAAATGTAAAAAAAACCCTAAGTACCTAGTTGACTCTAGTCACAGAATGAAGAAGGCTCACCAGAAGGGCAAAAACAATTTACTGATCACACAGGGTATTAGATGATTTTATCTAGTGCAGTAAAAGAAATATAAGAAGTATTTTTTTTTTTGTCTGAGAAAGCATTGTATACCAATGTTAAAGAGATTTTTTTTCCGCTTAAAATTTCAGGGCGTGCACAATTCCAGAAGAAATTTACAGTGGAAAGTTGATTCATGCAAGGTTTATACTTGCATGAGAAACAATGGCTAGATACATCTGGCAGGATATTATTAAAGTGGTAGGTGAACCCACTCATAAATAAACTTTCTAACATTCTAAATAACTTAAAAATAGAAAATGAGAGAACTAAAGAATGAACACGTGTGCCCATTGAGACAGTGGAAGTAGCCCTGCCGCGCTCCCCATTGTGCAGCACTCCTGCACACTCGGACAACCTTGAGCTCATTCTTTCAGCTTTCACAGATTCAATCTCCTCACACATAATAGCGATACTCAGAGTTCCTCTACCATGAGATATTTCAGAGAGTGAATGTAAAGTGTTATTCAATGCGTGGCATATAGTGCTTACTTTTAAAATACAACCATCCTGTTAATTCTTCTTGTAATCATCCCCGTTCAAACATTATTTTATCAGTGACTAATACCATAATGTTTTACTAGTATTTTTTTCATGCTAATTCCTTATATTGGCTCAACATTAATATTCATAAAGATTAACTCAAATATTTAAACACCATATTAAATATTTTCAAAACATTTATACCTTGTACTAAACAAAATTCACAAATTTTAGTCAGATTTTTATAGTCCTCTGGAATATTTCCTTAACTTGAATTTGCAGTCCAACCCCCATCGCTCCCCTGCGTGCTGTCAACATCTAAATCAGATTAGACCACTCACCTGGACCTAACGACAACTTTTCTACTTACATTCTTCTCTGCATGCTATTTTTTCTTCTTAAAATATACCCCATCCATATATATTGATATTTGTCCAAGGCTTTTTCCATAAATCATCTTGAATTAGGGTACTATGCAATCTCTAAGCATTTATTCATGTAGCATTTAACACCATTAGTTTTATTGTATTGTCATTTTAAAGTGCAGTTCAAAGTGGATGAGAACTAAAAACAAACTATTGTGTTGGCCAAGTGGGAAAACTAGAACTGAAGGAGAGAAGATACAAGAAGACAAGTTTCTGCTAGACATACACGAGAGGAGTCAATGATAAATGCCTTGAGAGATTAAGAATTCTCAAACAGCAGTTGAATGGCCAATTGGCAGAAATATAATAGAAGCTATTAAAACCATAATGTGTGGTTGATATGAAGAACATTTTTAATGTTCTGTTTTCATTTTCAATTATACTGAAGTATGTAGTTTCAGCAGCAAGGGCTGCAGAAGCCAGGTACTAGGATTAAGGACTATATAAAGTCACATGGAAATGGATGCTTTGACTGTAAAGAGAAAAAATTTGAGCTTAACTGAACACCAAAGTCCAAGAAATTATGTGTGTGTGTGCATCCACATGTACATGTGCATGATCTTGCAAGTTTGCTTGTTTGTTTTTTGCTTCGTGGAGATATTGGGAAGAGTGGTCCTATACCTTAATAGCTAATTGTATAACACTGACACTGTTTGGCTGAGGTATCATTGCATAAAAATCATCTTATTTTTTTCATTGAACCTAGTGATATTTGATTAACTGGCAGAATATTAGTACCTGGGTCATTGTTTGACAAAGAAATTTTAAATTACTTAGAGATAGCAATAATCATCCTCATTTTTCTATAATAGCTCACATATAATGATCCTAAGGTTCTTTATAATAATTTATTTGTCAAAAATTATGAATATGCTGCCCACTTAAAATTAAGAAAGAAAAATAGTTTTAAAACGATAAAATCTAGGTCAATTTTACTTTAACTTATTATTTTTTAAATATCTTTTATTTCAATAAAGAAAACTAAAACCCAACATAAAACCAACTGTTGGTTTAGTAGTAAACCAACAGTTTACTACTAAACCGTTGATGACTATTAAATGTACGCATTATGTTAAAGTATATTAGAAATTGTCTTGGGAACATATAAAGTACCCATTGCAATTGTTAAGTGTGCAAAATACAGAAGAAAACCATCTAATATTATCACTGGATACCCAATCAAGTATTTTCACAATTTAAGAAGTAATTCAACAAGGCAGTTAGTTGCTTAATAGAGAATGTGGAGGTACTCTTGTATTTCAAAACTTTTGCTAGAGCTTTGAGAAAGAATAAAATGTTTGAGATGACCTTAAAGAGTCCCCCAATTTCAGCCCTGGCTGGTGTGGCTCAGTGGATTGAGCACAGGCCTGCAAACCTAAGAGTTGCTGGTTTGATTCCCAGTCAGGGCACATACCTGGGTTGAGGGTCAAGTCCCAGTGGGAGGCATGTGAGAGACAACCACACAGTGATGCTTTCCTCCCTTTCTTTATCTTTCCCTTCCCATCTCTTTAAAAAATAAATAAGTAAAATCTTTTAAATAAGAGTCCCCTTATTTCTTCTTTAGCTAATTCTCCTGTAACCTTTCCTTTGTTGATCAAATTCTGGAGCTAGACTTCTTTGCCTTTCTCTTTGACTCCAAGATCCTTCCCTGCTCAGTTTTCACATATCGTCTTTCTGGAGTCTCCTCTATACATCGTTCAAATTCCATGCAGTTTTACTCTTATCCCTTCAGTGCTGCCTCCTCAGCAAGTCTTTCAATCCCCCTACCCAAACTAGGACCTCTCTGAAACTTTTACCACTGTAGGCTTTTCTATGGTATTTGTGTGTGTGTGTGTGCATGTGTGTATGTAATTACACACTTAATTCCTCTTCCAGATACTTTATGAATCCCCATGAAGGATAGACATTTGCCCATCATTTTCACTGATGTTTCTCCAGTAGCTACTCTAGTACGTAATTATTGAATGAATATTTAAGAATGGAGGAATGGATATGTGAGAAGAAGAAATGAATGTTAATGAAAGAATACATAAGAGGAACAAATGTGCCCTATCATCCTATCCTACAATACTGACATTAAGTAGATGATGTTTGGATCACTCTCAGCACCTCATTTAAGAAGACAAAGTCCCATGGGGGGAAATATTAAGAATGTCAGAATGCAGATTGGTGCAGCCACTACAGAGAACAGTTTGGAGGTTCCTCAAATAATTAAATATGGAATTGCATTGTTACTTAGCAATTCAACTTCTGGATATATATATATATATATATATATATATATATATATATATATATATATATATATATATATATATATTGGTATATATATATATACCAATAAATCTAAAACACTAATTTGAAAGAATATATATACCTTATGTTCACAGCAGTGTTATTTATGATAGCATGCATGAACCTAGAGGGTGTTATGCTAAGTGAAATAAGTCAGACTGAGAAAGAAAAATGTCATGCAATTTCATTTATATGTGGAATCTAAAGAACAAAATAAACAAACAAAGTGGAAACAGACTCATAGATACAGAAAACAGGATGATGGTTACCAAAGGGGAGGATATTTGGGAGGAGAGGTCAAGGGATTAAGAAATACAAACTGGTAGTTAGAAAATAGTCATAGGAATGTAAAGTACAGCATAGAAAATATAGTCAATAATATTGACATAACTCTGTGTTGCCAGGTTGGTATTTGAAATATCAAGGGGATCACTTTTTAAAGTATATTATTGTTTGATCACTGTGCTATACATCTGAAACTAAAACAAGATAATATTGAGTATAAACTGTAATTGAAAAATAAATTAAAAAAAAGTCTCTGTTGAAATACTGTATAGAGGAGCTGGGTCCATGTCCCAATTCTGCCATTTACAAGTTGTGTGATCTGGATAAATAATTTGGTCTCATTCAGATTGGTGTCTTACATTAAAATAGAGGTAATTACACTTATAGTTGACATTAAATGAAAAAGTTACTAAAACACTGCATATGTATAGATAGTGGATAGATAGATGATAGATAGATAGATAGATAGTGCATACGCACACAGATACACACATAGTATGAAAGCAATCTTGACTTCTTGTAATATTCAATCAATGAATATGTCTATAGTTCCTTTACTTTATTGAATTCTGGCTCTTACTGATAACATTTTTCCTGAAGGTCTCTAATGGCAGTTTCTACTCCCCAAATCACTGAGCCTAAAGCATTTGTTGAGGGCATGTGTTCCCCTTTGCTACTGCCAAACCACTGGCCTCCCCCCTCTCTAACATTATCAAGCTTTAAATTTTATTTCATCAGATTATCCCAACCACAGTTCCCACTTATCTGGTTATCATTATTGATCTTAATTTCATAAAAATACTTTAGCACCTGGCTCTGTGTTACTTTCTCTAACTCCATTCTTGCAAGCCCCTTGGCTGTTTAAAACTTCACAAAGATTATTAGTCCTGGGCCACTTCTGTAATTTTGTCCCTTTCCCAGTATTTTGGACACTCACTTAAATGCTAGTGCCATAGAGTTTGCTTTACCTATCACAGCCAACTCTTCGCCGTCTCAATTTCAAACATCTCAGTCTTTAATGACAGTCCCTTTCTCTCCATCTCAATTTGTTTACTAATCTGACTTGAACAAGTTTCTTTAATTGCATATACGCCTACATCTGAGTGAACCTCCACATGCTCTAAACTCCCTCATTATTCACTTCAATTACAAGGCTACAATTTTAATCATGACCTTGCATATGCCTTCACCTTTCTTGTCCTTTCTCACTGCTGCCAGATTTATTCAGTCAAACCCTAACCACAGTTAAATCCAATTAAATCCATTCCATGCTTGCATCCACACAGCTAAATGTAGCCACAGAAAAGCACATATATGAATACTCTCCTCTTGATTAGTTTGTGATCACATAACCCAAGAGTTCCTTTAATGCTTCAAGTAAAGATACTGCATTTCCAAAGTTAACCTTCCCTCTCCTTATTTAAGTAAACTATTTTTGCCTTTTCATCTTACTCCGAAACTCCTACACCACCCTAACTTTTACCTGATAACATTGTTTCCAAAGCCCTCAGACTATACAGAATCATAAGGAAGATGTATAAGCCAGCACCACCTCATCCCCCAGCATCCTGAATCAATGGTTATATATTCGGACACCTTTCCTCCTAATGGATGAATGGTATGTGCCCCAAATTCCAGGTCTGTGCTCCCTGACATTTGTGTCTTGGATCCATCCCTTGTAATCTGCTCAAGGACTCCCACGTACTATAGGATATTATCACTTCATCAATCTGCTCCTCTTTCTTACATCAACATTTTTTTTCTTACTGTATTAATCCAACAGCTTTAGACATAATGCTTTTCTCCTATCTACTTCTATTAAATTCACTTCACTCTCCAAATATGGGTAACTACTCAGCAAAATTCTTTAAAAGAGTGTACTCATTATCTTTAATTCTTCTCCCCCCATTTTGCCATTAACTCAAAACACCACTGAAATTACTTTTGTCACTTTTACCTCTAGTCTTCACATTGATAAATGCTATTTTCAGTTGTCAGTGTTCATTTTATGTGACCTATCAACAGCATTTGTCCCTGCTGAGATCTTACTCCATCTTGAGAAACTTTCTCTAGTTGGCTTCTATGACATCTCACCTTTCTGGGGTTTTTTGTTTAGTTTGGCTTGGTTTGTTTTATTAGTGGCACCTTATGCTACCCTCTGCTCTTTCCGTCTTATCTTCCTCTCCTATAAACATTAGAATAACCCAGAGCACAGACTTTGGACATAACCCCTTCTGATGAACATTTCTCCTTTGGTGATACCCTCCAGCATCATATTAGGTTTTAATTGCCATTTATATGATAATAACTCATCAATTTTATCTCCCACATGGGACTCTTCTCTAAGCCCACACATCTAAGGATGTATTCAACATTTTTATTTAAATGTACACATACTAGCTATCTCCAGCTTAGTAAGTCTTAAGTCAAAATGCTGATCTCCCCTCCCCCAACAATTCCACTCATGGTTTCCTCTATCCTAAAGTATGGCATCATTATACATGTAGGAGCTCAGATCCAAGTCATGGAGTCATCCTACCATTCCTGTTTTTATTCTTTATTCTTTATTCTTTATTCTTTATTCTTTATTCTTTATTCAGTCACTCAGCAAATCCTGTTGACAACATTTACAAAATATGCCCAGCATCCACTTTTCAACATCCCCACTACAAACAAGGTGATGCAAGCCCCTACCATCTTTCTCTGAGATTATTGCAATAGTTTTTTAATTGTGATAACTCTTCTTTTCAGTTTATTTTCAATACAGCTACCAGAGTGACTTTATTAAATTGTAAGTCAGATCCTTCTCCTCAAAATCCTTCAATGTCTTTCAATTTCATTTAAAAAAATGTTCAATGCCTCTGGGAATTTATCAGATTGGACTATCATTAGCTTTTACCTTGCCAACTCTCACTAATATCTCCCTTGTTCACAGGGGCTACTTGTCAGTCCCTTAAGTGTACTCAAAATGATCTTGCCATGAGACCTTTGCCATTTCAGGTCCATCTTACTATATCCTCTTCCCCCAAGTACCCACATGGGACTCACACCCCTACCTCCTTCAGGATTTCATTCAAAAATCACATCAGTAAATCCTTTTCTGAATTTCAACCTTCCTCCCTCCCCACTTCTTTGGTACTTCCTTTGACCTTTTTACTGATTTTGTTGCTGTTTCTGTTTGCCACACCACTTACTGTTCTCCACGAAATATGTTCCACTTATTTACTTTGTTTAGTCTCCAAACTTTCATTAAGGCAGGAACTTTTGTCTGGTTTACTCATGGCTATACCGCCAGTGCTTAAATGGTAGATTGGTAAGTATTTCTTGACTGCATGGGTGAATAAGTTCATGAGAAATGTTAGTTTAATCGGAAGGAAACTCTTCACAACTATTAAAGTGGTGCCACCCAGGCCACTGCAAACGTAAATGTGGAGAGGAAACCATGTGAGCATTGGTACTATCTTTCAGTTGTTTCATTCTAGTGCTGAAATCCTGAGGAGATAAAACACCATTTGTATGACTACACAGCTATGAATCTTAAATACATTTAAAATTCTCTATTTGTTATCATCTTTTTATATTCTCTTGTTTAAAAATGGGGACAACTGTAGTTGAACAACAATAAAAAAAAGAGAAACATTTTTATAGAAAGTTGTTTGAATAGCACTGTGTAGCCCTGGCTGGTATGGCTCAATGGATTGAGTGCTGACCTGTGAACCAAACAGTGGCCGGTTCTACTTCCAGTCAGGCTGGGCACACGCCCACGTTGCAGACCAGGTCCCAATTAGGGGGCATTCGAGAGGCAGCCACACATTGATGCTTCTCTCCTTCTCTTTTTCCCTCCCTCCCCCTCCTTCTAAAAATAAATAAATATTTTTTCAAAAAAAAACTGTATATGCAAATGCCATTTTTCTTAATGATAACTTGAATTTAAATGTTTTTCTTTTCAGTATAAAAGCAGTAAATATGATTTAAAATGGTACGTAGTAACATACATTTTTTCCTTCAAGAAAAATGTAGCTCAAGTTATATATGATCTTTACTAGCATTATTATTTTATATATGCTTGCTTTTTCATGGTATATTTTTAACAAAAAAATTCTTAAAGTAAGACATTTTCTCTTTTTCAAGGTATAATGGAAAGACCATTAGACTTCTGTCTTGGAATATGTCATTTGTATGCCTGGCTCTGTCATTTTATAGTCCTATGATGTTCAATTATTAACAGGAAACTTTTTTTCTCTTTCATCTGTAAAACGTGAACACCTGCCCTTCCTTCCACAATGGATGATTATGAGGCCATATTACTAGAACTGCAGTCTTCAATCAAAGGCTGAATTAAGTATATTGGCCAGTGTTGGGACATTCTTTGTTCTAGGGATAAGAAAAAAAATAAAAATGAATGATAGGGTGTATAGAATAAAGTTAATTAAAGTGATGTGCTTTATCGTCTATTATTTTATATATATATTTTGTTTAGTAGTAAAGCATTTTCTGTTAATGGATGATCAATAGCAGATGGCTTTTGTTCATCCTTTCTTTTTACTATTGTTTAATTCTAGTTTTGGATTTTGCCTTTGGTGAAATAAAACTCTGACAACTCTATGTCAATCTCTGATCTCATTTATTTTTAATTTAAAAGATACATGATGCACTCAAGTCTGGGAATGACTGAGTCAATGTAGCACTATTCAAATTCTGACACTTGGGCCTGACAAGTCAGAAGTAGAGGCAGAAGAGTTGGTTATTATTCTGTCTCAGTCTTTATAAAGCATTATGACCTGGGGCAACTCACTTCCCCCTTTGGAGCCTCTAGTGCTATTTCTATGAAATCAAGGAAATAGATTGAAAGAATTTGGAAATTCCTTTTGGTGCAAGCCTCACAACAAAATCATAATATAGTACTTTCTATCTTAACATTTCCTACTTTCAACAAATTTTTGAGTCATACTTCTGCAACCAAAAAGATAATAAGGCATTTTGATAATAAATCCTTTATAAAATTTTTATGAAATTTATTAGTATAGCAAAGCTCATATTTATCTCTGATGATGTTTTAAATAGATAAAAGCAAACACAAAATTATAACAAAACCAAAATCAAACTTAAACATTGCTATACCATAGACCAATATTCAAATCAGAGGATAAAGTCACTCTGAACTATTTACCATTTGAGTGCAATTTTTCTCAAGACCAACTTTTCAGGTGACATTGACTTTTAACCAGGCTCTCTGAGGCTCTAAAAAGCTTTCTTTCATGTGATATTCCAATCAGAGTGGTTGCATAACAAAAACACAAAAGAGTAAAAGCAATGAAACTTTCCCACTTTAAAATAGAAAATTGGAAACAAAAAATTGAATCCATAAATCAGACCTGGCAATGACTGTTTATTTTATTATTTTTTTCATGTTCAGACTCACTGAAAGAACTTTCACTCTCTTCTGCTTTAGACATATTTATAGATATGTGCAGAACGAGTTGCTGTGGAAGATTAATTTGTTCTGATTAAAAGTGAGCTTCATGCCCCTGATGAAACAGTGGAGACCCACCATGTGAATTCTTTTTGTTCACTGCATTTATGGGAAAATTGGTGGAAGACCGAATATCACTCAGACTCTTCCTACCACCCATGGCCAGCCCCATAGATTTGAACTGTGAATGACAAAGACTAAATAGAACATACAGCAAGACAGCATAATCACATACATGTCAACCATGAAGATAAAAAGACACTAAAATAAAATAAAACTAGTGTCCTAACAGAAGATTTTAGACAAGGTAGCCAAAACTGTGTGCACAATGGTAATTCTTTATCTGCTCCCCACACAAGAAGATCTAGAATGTATCCCACACGCAGGTGCATGCTCACACACACACAGTCTGATTTTCTTCTCAGATGAAATTGTGACAAACCAGAGCTTAGAAAATTTACATAAAATCAAGACTTCCCTTGATTCTTCATATAACTCTAAATATTTTAGAAATTACCTGAAAATAGCCATTGTATAAAATATTTAATAGTGATTCTCATTATTGAAAGTGTCAATGGGACCGAAAATATTTTAAAATATTTCATCTCAAGCCAATACATATATTCTGATTTAGTAATAAAATTTTGAGGTAATTATAAAATGCAAGTCAAATTTCATGATATGTCATGCACAGTAAATCAATCCAAGTTATGTGGTACTTGGAAATTTTTTTTCATTATTTGTTTATTCAATTTTTCATTTAATTTTTTAAAGAGAGAGAGAGAAAGAGAGAAAAAGAGAGAAACATTAATTTGTTGTTCCACCTTCTTTATGCATTCATTGACTAATTCCTGCATGTGTTCTGACTGGGAATGGAACCAGAAACCTTAGCATATTCGAACAACACTCTAACCAACTGGGTGAAAAATTTTCTACCCATCTAGGGAGAAAATTTTTATCATTAATCAATAAAGACTGTGCTCAACTTTCTCCCCCAAACCTTTTCTGTCTCTCATGAAAAACTATTCTTTTGCCTGATCATTGGTCACATGAGGAGAAAGATAACTTGGCACATAATATATTTTAGTGTGACTGAAACATTTTAGAAAAGCAAAAACAAAGATAAAACTCAAAAGACAAAAATATAAACAGAAGTATGAGGAAGAAAGAAAATTAAAAATATTCATTTTCACTTGAAATAGATGGTTTGCATTGATTTGGCCTCAAAAGAGAAAGAAAGTGAAATGGAGGTTGTGAGGGCCATATGTATTTTCCTGTCTCTCTGTCACATGGCACAGAGTGACCCTAGGAGGAAAGCCCCAGAGTACTAGTGGAATGATATCTGACCCAGCACACAAGACATAGAAAAATGCTAAGTTAGCTATTCAAAATAGATGTTCTGTTTATGAAATCAACCAAGAGGTTCACGTGGTGAGCGGTTCAGTTCATACACCATATTTGAACACACTTTTTTCTCTGATACCAGATTTACATTAATGCTTTTATCACGGTATTATTTCTTTAACATTTGAGACCAAGATGGATTATCTTATATTTTAGCATTTTTCCATATTTATCTTTGAAAACTAAAGTTTCTATTTTTTAATTTTGTTCAAGTAAAAGAAAAGTAAAAAGCTAAACCTAGAGAGAATGTTTATTTTTAAGAGAAGTTACAGTGTAAGTGAATAATTATAGATAATTTTGTAAAGCTAGTATTCTATCAGATAATTTTTTGGTAAGTTTTAAAAGATATATTTAAATTATTTATTATTACATTTCTATTTCAACGTGCTTTTTTGTATTTTAAAATTCCTTCCTGAGCATTTGCATATTTCTAATTATTATAATAATAATAATTCCTAAGTATTCTTTCATTGATAATTCCTCATCGACGTAACAATTTGTTTTATTCTACTTTATTTATGGTGTGAATTCGTTCACTAGATTTTTATTGATTTTTTAAAAAATGTCTAATTAGATACCATAACACAAAATTTCATTCATCTAGTGGTATGGAGAATGGTTTTTACAAAATAATGATTAACAATATCATTATGAAGTAATTCAAAGAAATTTTCTTAATATAATCAAATATGAGTGTTATAAAATAATGAAAATATTTTACTTCATATGTTTATATTCTATTTGATTACTTGAAAAGAATTTCCCCTCATAAAACATAGATTTATTGATTGTACTTAATCTTAATTTTATTTATAATGATAAGGAATTCTGATGTCATTGCAGACATTTCATAAAGCTTGGGTCATAAAATCTGAAATAAGCCAAGCGATGAAAGACAAATACCATATGATCTCACAGATAAGTGGAACATAATCAACAAAACAAACAAGCATACAATATATAACCAGAGACATAGAGGGGAGTGGGGCAGGGAGATAATGGGGAAAGATGGGGAAGGGCCATTAAGGGTAGGAGGTAGGGGTGGGTAGGGAAGGGGACAGAAATGGAGACTACTGTACTTGAACAACAGTTAAAAAATAATAAATTAATAAATATTCAAAAAATAGTTTAAAACGTAAAAAAGAAATCTGAATATGTGATCCTAGTTGGCTTCTGGTTTCTAATTAGTAATATGGGATTCAATTAGTTTTTTAGTTTAGATTAGTTTAGATTTTTAAATGATTTATAAGTTTGTAGCATGCTGTGTTTAGATGGGATGTTTACACTGTATATATTCAAAGAAACATCTATCAAAGCAGACAGGGATTTATAAAATTGAAGAAGTTAACTATTAAAAATATCAATTTGTGGTGTCCTTTTCCCTCTTGATTAATAGAAATTATTAACTTCCTAAAGCTTTCAGCAGCTCAACTTCTCATTTTTGAAGGGAGGGCTCAAACTGTTTTCAGTTTGGCGTAATAAATATTACAAATATGCCACACAAGGTATATGCTATTGAAAAATTATTTGAATCTAAAAGTAATTTCACATTAAATAAAATTGCTTGTGTCCATGGGAGTCAGTGCAGTGCTTCAGGTTGCTGTGCCCTGCCACACACTTTTGCACGTGTTTTTCTCTGTCTGCCACACATCCTTACCTGTTCCTCTTTCTTCCCTAGTGATGAATTCACCCTCCCATATCAGTTTAATCACCACTTCCTCAGGGAACCTTCCTTGGTATTCCACACTAAGGCAGATAAGCCTGTAGTAGATTTCATAAAATTTGCTGATAACATCTGTCATTTTTTTGCAAGATTATCTGCAACCTTTCCCCCTATCTGGCTCTAAGATTCATTGGATCCATGCCATCCACAATAGTGCCTAATATTTGTACATTGTAGGCTTTTCACCATAACCCTTTGAATAAATGAACATACCAAGGAAGGAATGAAGTGCATTACTAACAAGGATTAGGGCATTTAAACTGTGAAATAAATATATTTTGCCTATTTCCAAATGGATTTTTAAACTACTGATATTACATGTTTATAAATTTCAAACTGGTTATCTATGGTTAATAAAGTCTAGTCAAGATCAGTATTTGTCTATGCCCAGTAATGGCCTCCTCCATTTATGCCATGCATATTATTAGTTTATCTAACCATTTTTTAAATTTATTTTGCATTGTATTTTTCCCAATACCATTTATCCTCTTATGCCTTCCTCTTTCCCACAATCACCACACTGTTATCCTTCTCCATGAGTCCTTTTTCCTTTTTCCTAGATCTCTCCACTGTGTAACAATCCCCCTCCCTACTCTTTATCTATGAGTCTGTCTCTATTTTGCTTGTTAGTTCAGTTTGTTCATTAGATTCTACACATGAGTGAAATCATATGGCATTTGTCTTTCTCTGACTAGCTTATTTCACTTAGGATAAGCTAGACACTGCTCTAGGGACTGGGGAGACAATAAAATTCCCTGCCATTATAAAACTTATTTTGCACTTGGGGTTAGGAGCACATAACAAATAAAATAAATAAGTAAAACATGTTGCATAGTGCTAAGTGAACCAAGTATATAACTAAAGCTGGCAATTTTAAATATGGTGGACAAAGAAGACTTCTCTGTGTAGATGACATTTAATTAACGACCCGAAGGATGTCAGGAAGTGAAACATGTTTCAGTTGGACATCTGAGGGAGAGTCTTAAGGCAGAGAGAAGAGCTAGTATGAAAAAAAGCAAGATTTTTCTGTTCCTTGCTTGTTCGCAAAAGAGCAAAAGGGGGTGGGGTGAAGAGAAATCCTTACTTTTAGCTATGACCAGATCAGGCCACATTTCAAATTCTGCTCAAAGAAAAGCTCCATATTTTCCTTAACACTCTCATGTGAGTTATACTGAGAGATGAAAAGACAATAAAGAATGCTACTCTGTAGAGAAATTTGACTTTGCTTAAAGTCACTAAACTTTCAACTATGCCCTAGATTGAAATTCACTATATTGTACACCTGAAACTAATATACCCAATATAAGATTATAAACCAACTATACTTATTTTTTTAATTAAAAAAGATTTTAGAATAAAGAGAAACATTTGTAATTTATTCAAAACATTTTAAAAGATAACTGCTTATACTTTTCTTTACATTTATTTTCCTTTGACTTTTGTCTAGGTTATAATGTTAAATCCCCATGTACATTACTACATGAAAAGAAACTCTCTAATATGTTGAAAGAGTTCTTTACATAATTAGAATACTGATGTTGATTACTGATGAAGAGCTGCTAGTTAGATTTTTAAATGGATGTTTTCACGCTCTAAGCTAACTAGCAATGTCAAGCCATTGATCCAATGTTGGTCTTCTCCTCTATTTCCCCTTCAAAAATAATGTAGAACTTCTGCAATATTAAAGCAATGAAATTTCTAATTACCCAAAGGAAAGTCACAAAAATAGATCATTAAACACAGTTCAATATGATATACCCAGGATCTCTTCCTATATTTCTAGCTTTATAAAACATCTAGTATTTTTAAGAGATATGCAGAGAGGCATTTTAAAACTTTATAGTCTCAAATTTGCTTAGTTGTAACCTTTAAATAAAGAATTCTTCATTTTTCTTGATCTTTAGTGTATGTAAATAAATTGTTGAGAAAATATATCATCTTAAACTAGTACTGATCTTGTTTTCAGTTAATAGTTGTACTCTAAGGTTAACAAAATAAGGACTAATCATAAAAAACAAACCTGTTTTCCTGTCAAACTTCTCTCATAATCTGAATTATCCATGTTTTAGTATAATATTATCCATTCTACTGTGTTATGGTATAGTGTTATCTATAGTATAAATTATATATTTATCTGGAAATGGCTCAAAATATTTTAATTCATTAGTTTTAACATCATTTTCTCTTCCTTGCATCCTACTTAAATCCATTTACACTCACAGTTTAAAATAACTCCAGTTTGGAACACGGTCTACAGATTTGTAGAGCTGAATGAGGAGACTGCAAAGACCCAATGGGAAATAGCAAGTACTGTTATTTATGGCATATTTATCCACAAACTCCATTCCCTGTTGCTAGAACACCATCTCACCACTTCCAGACAGGTAACACAACACAGCCTGATAAAGAATCGAACCATTTATGCATTCAGAAAGTCAGCTTACTATTTTCCATTATGAGACTATTTTCTTTCAAACCTTAGGGCATAGAAAACAAGTTACTGTTTGAAAATTTGACAATTTTGGCTCTGTTAAGGTAGAAACAGCTACCTTCAAACATGTGAATGAATAATAAAGTCTCTTCAGACTTAATACTGGAGGGTAGAGAAAAGAGGTAGGCAGAAAATATATTTATTAAATGATACAAAGAACATAGCTTGGCAAAACTGAAAGCTATGAATAGGAATTATTCTTCCCATGTAAAATTTCAAAGTACTGTACATAATACACTATAATTTAGAATCTTCTTTACAAGTATTATAGTATGATATATCTTTAGAAAAAAATCATGAATGTTATTCTTAAGAAAAAATTATTGCTTGATAGTACATTTATAGCTAAACACACGTAAGTTAAATGAATAAAAACAATATTTTATGTAATTTTAGAATTAATGTAACAATCATAAAATTTGTCACTATAATTTAATATGGAATATTTAAAATTAATAAGGACTTTGGACTTTCTTGCTATAACCTACATAAATGAATAGTTTTTAATTAGAAGCCACACAATACCTACTACTTAATATTTACCATATTCTGAATCTTGTTCAAAGGACTTTAAATATGTTTTTTAATCCAATTTTTGCTGATCAAGAAATTTATGGATCAGAGAGGCTAAATAAGATAGCAGGAAAATACTTAGTAACAGGTTTTATTTTACTGCAGTGGGATGCTTGAAACATCTTATATTCATTTATGAGAGCCATTTATTAAAATTTTAGGAATTTTATTAGTCTGTTGTCAAACACTAGCATTATTAAAATTAAATTTGATCAAAAGTAAAATTTCAATTATATTTTAAAACATAATACATAATGCAAATTCATCACTTCCTAATTATTTAACTATTACCTATATGTTTAAGGGTTTTTATGACAATTACTATTTGTTTGGCAGAAATACTATTTGTTAGTGTGCTGTTGCTCTGTATCCTTTTGTGATGCAGGATTCAGTGAGAACACTTTAGCAGCTTGAAATCTGCCATCCCGAAAGTGTTTACAACGGTAGAAATTGGAAAATATTATAATTTAGGATTGTATTTATATTTTTTGATTGCCTTAACTCTAGACTAGGGAATTAATGAAGATTTCTGAACAACTATAATAGCGTAATCAATAAAATATATTTAAAAAAAGAAAATTAAATTCTTCATAGCTGTCACATAGTGAATAGCACAAAAGCATTAAGAATATAGTGTTAGAGTATTCAAAAACCATTAACTAATTCAGCAGGAAGTCACTCATGTCATTGACTAGTGATTTTAGTGCCAACATGTGTTTTCCTTATTTCAGTAATGGCTTATCCATTAATGTAAATAAAATTATCAGCAAACAGTCTCATCGGAAGTATGTTTTTTGTGAATTGATATGATGGTATGGCTATGGGCACAAGAATTGGACAAAATATTTTTAATAATCATTTGAGAAAAAATTGGCTATGGATATTTTACAATGAATAACATTGCATTTTTTCTCATCTGAAAACTGTATGCTAAATATCCTTCACAAATAAAGTGGTAATGATCTTATGTGTGTATACATAGATATATTTTTTCCAAAGAGCCAACTGCTAAAACACATCACGTGTTCTCCCTCAAAGATTGTGTTTTACACCATACTAGAGTTTCCTGTTTCAAAATTAATATATTACTGTCAAGCCCACCTAACATGAATGATTCTGAGAAACAGACTAGAATGTTAAGTTGTACTGGTAAAGCAAAACCAGCACGAGTTCACTTATTCACTCCTGGCCCTAGTATACCAAAAGTGTGGTGAAGCTCTGAGGTCGGATGCAGAGAAATGTCATGATGCCATGCTCTGGACACAGGAGCTTGGGACAATAGGACATGTTGGCCGTTAGCATGTGCACTCACAGTCAGCTCTGAAGCCACACAGACCTAGCACAAATTATTTTTTAAATTAACTGTAGAGAATCACTAGTTTCTAGATGGGCTGTAACAATAAAACAAACAAATAAACATAATCTAGGAAGGAGGTCCAAAGGAGAAGAATCTGAAGAAAGAATGGTGGAGCAAAACCACTGTCCAAAACTAGGAGAATGAAAGAATATGCCCCCCCCCAAAAAAAGGGAAGAAATAAAACCACTGGTGTTATAACAAGTATAGAATTTCCCCCCATGTAATTGGACTGGACTCTATAAAGAAGTAGTGTTTTACCTATCATGTGACATAAAACACTGAGACAGCAACAGCATGTGGGAGAAGTGCAGTTACAACAGCCCTTCCCTATAACCATCATGGTGGATCAGGAAAACTGTTTCAGGTAGCTGAAATATCAGTTTTAGGTTTGGTATTGATGACTAATACTCAGAATACAGGTTTGAAGTTCAGAAGATAAGACTGGAAAACTCATAATTTGTGAGATTTCTGAGAGAAAGTCTGTGCTATATTTTAAAACAAAATAAAACAAATATCACTTATTATATTTTCCCCAACTAATGACTAAAAAAAGTGAGAAAAAAAAAGGTGAGGAGGATAGGCATATACTTTAATACTGACAGATGACAATGAACCTTCAAACTCCTTGACTCCCAATGTCCTTCCATATTTTACCCCAGAATTAAGTTGAAATTAAAATTGAAGGGCATTATGAGAGAAAGGAGATACTAATAAAACAAACAGGCATTTTGTATAAGCATACAGAAAGTTACAGTCCAGATTTTTTTTAAAAGAAGGTTAGTTGCAGATATGAGCAGAGGGACACTATTTTCAATGTTTTAGAAGTTTCTGAAAGATGTAAAAGTTTCAAATGACTGAAGATATTAAAGTTTCCAAATAATAAAATGGACAATGATGACTATTACACACTGGAACACAGTGATCTTGATGCCATTATGGGGAAAAATTCTGACTGGATTTTTAAATACACATTCATTTTTGGACAAAATTTATTTATTTCAGTAATGTGTTATTATGTATGAGCTCTGAAATTGGGGTCTGGGAGACCTACATTTAAATTATGCACCAGTACTTATTAGCTATATGATTTCAAAATATCATTACTTCTCTAAATCTTACTTTCCTCCATTCTAACATAAAGATTATGATATTAGAAAGTTAAATAATACAACATAGATGAGAGGGTGAAATAAAACATTGTATGTAAAACACTTGGTATGGTACTATAGTAAATAGTTAAAAGACTAGATTTAATTATTCATTTGGGTCATATTGTATAATTTGTATATATAATATGCATACAAAGTATGACAAATATATGTGTATATATCATGCCTAACACATATATACATTTTATATATAATACCAATAAATACATGTGTACACAAATATATGTCTATAGAAATATATATCCTCGTATGTAAGATTATGCAATGAGATAACTATAAAATGAATAGAGCACTAATAATCATCTGAAATAATACATTATATATATGTGACATTTTTAAGTCATTTAATACACAAGTGTTTTTATTTTATCCCCACTTTGTGCAAATGTCAGTGCAGAGGTTTTTCTGATGCGTGTGCTTTCCTTTTTAAACAGATTGTAGCGATCCATGGAGGAGCAGCACTGGAGCTGGACTTGTTTATGAGAAAATTCCCCGGACATTCGGATGCTTCATTCCCAGTTCTGCATTTGTAAACTCAATTTTAATAATTTATTTAACTCTCTGAGTTTCAATTTCCACACAATTAAAGAAGAACCATACTGCCTAGTTCACAGGATTTGTGAAGATAAATTTAGGTCTTTATACAAAAGCACTACTGCAGAAGTAACCAAATAAAACATACACTTAATCTTGGGCTTTTTATGAACTTTTTCAAGAAAATATAATAAAGTCAGCTTCATGGCATACACAGACTTTAATATCACTGAAGAAAAGAACCCATATTAACATAGTCTGATCAGCCCTTGGTTTTGTTCTTTTTGCATAATTTAATAAAATATTTGACTAAGGTCAGAAAACACACAATCATTAAGAGTCTAGACTACTGGAAGCCAAAATTAAGATGCAAAACTATCCCAAGTATTCATGGAAAATTCTAATATATATTATGAATCAAATTAGAATTTTAAAATTAATATTCCTAATATGTCATTTCAGTCAAGAGGAATTGCATCTACTTTCAATCTATGTAGTTCGATTTCACTCAAATACAATATGGCTTAATATTGTAGCTTTAGCAGCAAATGTATGCTTAGGCTTTATTGATATGATTATGGCCATTTGGGATGCAACATTTTCAGAAAGTCACTGAGTTACATGATGAAGATGAAAATAGAGACAAGGTTAAGGCATATTTAATTTATGTTATAATTTTTAAGGATTTTGAGGTGTTTGACTTAAAGGAAAAAAAGTCCCCCAGAGTAACTTGGTTACTGTCTCCAAAATCTTACAAGATGCAATGAAGTGTCAAAGACTAGAGTGAAGACTAATGATCAGAAACACAAATTTAACAGTTTTCTAATTAAAGAAATTTTTATTAAAAATTGTTGGGTTTTGAAAGATATATTAGTACTTAAATTACAAAAAAACCCTGTATATTTTAATTAATTTAATGTAAACCTTCAAAATCCTTCTTTAACATGAACATTTAAATGCCATCTCAGGGTTATTTAAAGGATTAAAGGCTACAAAACAAATGAAACATTAGGTTTTATATGTAAACATTCAATGAACATTAACTTATTATTTTATAGAAAACAGAATATTCACTGAAGGCCACAGCAAAGTATTCACAATAGTTATTAATGGGAAATGGAAAAAGAATAGAAAATGATTAGAGTAGTGATTCACAAGAACTGTTATGTTTAAGATGAGTATGAAGTAGGTGCAAATATGATTAACAGTGATCAGAAGTGTCTATTGAGAGAGAAAGGCAGAGAACATTAGGGATAATGGAGAAGGACACTAAAAAAGGAAAGCAAAGATATAAAAACATCTTCTTCACCAGAAATGGAAAAAATTCAAAACTACTTTCTTGAATGTTACTCTAACTGGAGTCCATGGACCATTCACCATTAAGTTGTCAAATTCCTGAGATCTTGATGCAAACTCAAACTGGGTGGATATAACCCCTTGGATTTATTATGGGACCTGTGATCCACAGTCATGCTGTCACCACTTTTAGCAAAGTATTTGTTGCTAACAATAGCTGGAAAAAGCTATAATTTGTGAATGGTTTGCTTTCTGATTTATTTAGAATAGATTAAACATTATATTTGTCACTGTATGCCCAAAGTTGCTTGAGTAGGAGAGGAAAATTAAAGTGAAAATAAAACACTGCAAATCACATGACCTGTGATCTTTCTTACAAGGTGCAGTTCATTGTAATATGACTCAAATATGAATGGCATCTGTCAAGAATGGGAAATAGATTGAGAAACATTACAATCACCAGCCATTGCTGTGAGCTCTAATGTGATCAATGCATTTTAAACATGTCACTAAAAATACCAACAATTACTTATAAATGTGAAGAAAGCCATTAGCACCTCAGAAATTTGCTTAGCTATATGGAATATTTGTTCATTTTTCTTATTGAGAAAAAAGAAATGTCATAAATACAGAGAAAGCTGTCAATACTTCAGTTTTTTTCCAGGTTTTAAATACAGACCTTTTCTGAAAATTTTTAAAAGATAAAGATGGTATAAAAATAACAATTAAATTGGATTTGGTTTAGAAGGTATTTCCTCTCTTTCTGTCCATAATCAATATAACAATTATCATTGCCTGAACACTTTAGCTTTACTCTATTATCATAAACAAATTAATAAGTCAAACTAAAATGACTGATCTAGTATAATCCCATATATTTTTGACAAGCTAGCTAAAATCATTTTTTACATTTATTTTTATGATTATGTGGATTGTTGAATTGTTCCACTGAACTGAGGAATATTATTCACATCAGAAAGAATATACTTAAAATATATTGAAGCAGACTGGATTTTTTAAGAGGCAAACTAAACGAGGAAGGAATTTCTACTTTTCTGTTGTAAATAGTATTCAAGTGGCTTTAAGAGTTCACTCATCTTTAGAAGATGACTAAACTCTTCAATTGTGTCTGCACTAGGAAACTGTGACACAATGATTTGGAATGAGCCAAGTTCTCAAAACACAATTATATGTTATTATTTTTCCATCTTACGTTGCACCCATAATCACATTGGAAACCTATAGTCGGCAATAATGGAGCACTGGAAAAAGTGTCCATATCATTCAAGTGAAACATTTTGATTTGAAATTCTGTATCCAAATGATTGAGGTCAGAGTATGCCTTTAGTTTGAATGATTTGGATAATTGTTTCAGTTCTCCACTTCATCTTACTGGTATAAATTGCCCAAAACAAATGTATGAGCTACCACATTCATTTAGTACAGTGAAAATATGTAGACATTTTTTGGCATATAAAGTTTGTAAGTGTTTATAGGAAAATAAAACTGAAAACTGCTGAAGGTACCATTTACATATTTTCAATACCTCCTTTACAGAAAATAAATTATAGTATGCAGGCTCACACATGTTCACTAAATTGCATTTTAGTGTAGCTATTTATCACTAAACTATTTTTAAAATTAAACAATTCTTAGATTTTGATCACCACAATGATGGAAGAAACCAATAAACATTTTCTAAATTAAACAGGATTTAAAACAATATATGAATTCACATGGTGTCCCCAGTTATTGGAGTAAAATATTCAATGTTGCAGAACTAGAGTACTGAAGAAACATCTACCTTCTTTTTGCCTTTCACCCTATGGCTTAACTCTGTTACTGCTGTCTTGTGTTATGATTGCTATGTACTAAATGATCAGCAGAAGCCAACTACACTTCCTAAAGTGCATCATTGTACTTGTTTTAGTTTCCCTTTGTAAAGGCCGAATTCTGATCTGTGCCTCAAGCACTAAGGCAATCAATGCTGATGAATGACTAGAAATGGTTTCTTTATTCCAGACCTCGCTGAATAGAAAGTTTCCATTATCTCATTCAACATCTCCACTCTGTCAATTTGACAGGGGCAGGGAGTTCCACACTTCACTGCTCTCAACTCTGGAATAGTAGCCTACTTATCTCACTGTTTCTAATATGGAAAAAAAAAAAAGTCTGGAGAAAACTTGTTTGCGCACATATAAATGTCATCTTTCATTCTTCTTTTAATTGTCATTCCATTTCACCTGGAACATAATCATTTAAGAAAGGGTAGCAGAATAAAAATTCATAGACTATAAAGCCCAGTTTTTTTATTCTAATGGATATGGAACTCTTGTTCACTTTTCAAGAATTGGATAGCATCTTGACTTCCTCCTGTGGCTTTGTTCTGGCAAACTGGCAACTAGGAAGTCACCCAATATGCACACATTGGGACTGGGTGAGGGTTTTTTCCCTTCCTTTTGTGAGTATTGTCTATCTCTATGGAGCAGAAGAGCATGCTGGAAAAAAGGCAAGGTGTGAACCGGCCTGTCTTTGGCAGCCGGTCAGTAGGCTTTTGAAAAGAAAAGCATCCAAGGTAACAGCACAAGATGTCAGAAAGAAAGTTTTTGGAACAAAAAATGGGAAAAAAAACCATGGAAATAGCTTGGGCATTAATTACTAGAAATGGCAATTTACAACATTTATTCCCTGCCAGAACTTTTCTTAATGCTGCAAAGACAGTCTTCTAGTGTGCAGAGAACACATTCTTTGCAGGGGCAAAGTCCAGCTTTTAAATATTCCGATTAATCAGCCATGCACAAGAGGTTGGCCATTCCCCTTGGCCATGCTGCCGCATGCATGAGTAGTACCTTGGGGGAGTTTGAACTCATACCACAAAGAAAGGGAATCTATCTTTCCTAACCCTTTCTTGAACCTTGTACGTTTCCATGTATATTTCTGATAATTTTACCTGTATAAGAAACATCTTTTTGAAATGGAAGGGCTAACTTGTGATTTAGGGGGAAACTTTATAATTATATGATAGCAAACTATCTGAACGATAATCTAGAATATTCCATTGATTATATGTTTGTATAGTATCAGTTGTCTATCATTTTGTTTTTTGGTATTTTACGTTTCAACAAATACATTTTAAAAATATTTTGAGGGAAAATGGTTGTAAAAACCAGAAAATATAACAGAAATCACTTAAGCCTACAACCTCAATATAACACTGATGAAGAAAAAACAGCCAAAGGTACCAAGACAGCAGGCAGAGACCTTGTTCCCCATGGACCCTGGGACGGGACATAACCGGCCCATGGAATGCTCTACATGCTAGTTTTCTGTTCTGGCAATGAAGAGAAACAACTCAAAATTATATTTTCAGACCCTGAAGGTAATAGTTTTAAGTACCTTCAAAATTTGACAAATAAGCAAAAGAAAATACAGAGACCCCAATAGAGGGAATAAATTAGTCTTCGTCCTTGGCCATTTTTCTCTCTCTTCCCTGGCTATGTTTGTATACTTGTGCTGTCTTAATCGATAACACTGTGTAGGATTTTTAAAGAAAGAGTGGAATACACTGCATAGGTGTAGCTATTAATGCATGTAAAATAATCAATTTGTCTTAAGATCTTCAACCAGCAATATTTTGAGTGTTTTTGTCCCCTTATACCAATAAAAAAAAGTATTCTGCTGCACTAACGCTTTGTACATGCTTTTGGTTAAAACATGACAGTACCACAAAAAGAGCAGTTAAGAGCAGGGTCCTCGCTAGTTCTGCATTCAGTTCTGGGCCTGCCTCCATCTGGCTGCCTGACCTTTGTAAGTTCCTTGACCTCTCTGTTCTTCGATTCCCTTATTTGTAAATTGATTATGTAATTGTGCCTACCACTTAGAGATGTTAGAAAAAAAGATTAATACATGCAAAATACTCAAAACAGTGCCTGGCATATAGTGACACCTCTGTAAGAGTTGTTAAAGTAAAATACGTTTTCAGAAGATTATCTTATAATAAATTCTGGCATGAACATGTCTATTTTTTTTTTCAAGAAGTTAAGTGGCAGAAGAAAATCAAAGCCTTTTTTCATATGGTAAAATACTGCTTATATCAGTTCAATATCAGCAGGACAAGAGCAAGCAAAATATTTACAAAATGGAAGCCATGTGCTAAATACACAGTTAAGTTTTTAATATATGTGTAATGATCCTTTTTAATCTTCAGACTTTGTGTTAATCAGAATTAGACTTTGTGAACAATAAAGGGACTTGTAAATAATGAGATTTCTAAAAGAGTGAAGATAATAATTGAGTAATCTCTGGAGTTCAACTATTTACTTTTGAGGGGTAGAAATATTTTATAGCATTTTGTAGAAAGTCAATATCCAAAAATTCAATTTCTATTTGTTTATCTTAAGCCTTTGGCTTCCAAGTCACAGCTTTTTGAATAGGAGCTTTTGCTTAGTTTCCACAGGTGCATTTCCTCTGGCAGATTTATATGCCTCATAAAGCTTTATATAGCTCATAAATGCAGACTTTCAATCCTACAGGTACTGCTGATCTGGAAGTTTTATTTTATCTTCCAGGCTGATGAAAATGGCATATCCTTGTTGGGAGATTCTACTATGAATGACAGCACAATGGTATAAAAATGGAAGAGAGTGATCTTGATGATAAAAGGTTTGGGAGAGGAACTGTGAAGCTGAAGTCCACAGGGAGAACAGAGCTGCTAACGGGGATCTGCAGGGGAGGAGAGCTTCACACTGAGAACCCAGAGGAGTGAGTGCAGCCACATCAGAAAGCAGGAGTGTGCAAATGGAATAGTGGATCAAGTGGAAGGGGCTCAGCTGCCAACATGTGCTGTATACTTAGACTAACTTACAAGGATGTGTATTTATGCTCAGGACAGTCTAGGTACTTTCACATATCAAGCGAATTAATTCAGATGTTTTAAAAGCTGGTGGGAATTTTCAAAATATCTGCAAAGTCGAATTTTCTAGAAGTATAGATATAATAATAAATACTAATAAATAAATGTAGCAGGTATATTGTTTCTTTGTGTTGGGAATTAAGGTTAAAAGTAGTAAAAGACTCAAAGAAGAGGCTAGATAAGTACTTATTTTTACAGTCTAGGTTAGAAATAAATCTTACAATGAGTGCTGGCAAAAGATTGAGACACATTTCAAATATGAAATAAGGTATATAGTGCTTAACACATGCCAGTACTTCCCTAAGAATTATATATATATTCCTTCATTCACTTCTAACAAGGATCCACTAAAGTAGGTACTATTATTACCCCTGTGTAACAGAAAATAAAATGGGTTTGTAGAGGAAGCACACTATGTCACGCAGCCATGAAGTGAGGAAGCTCTGAATACTGGGCTTTCCTGTATGACTGGGTTGGTCATTCATTACACAAGGAAATCTGGCAGCGGTTTCCTTGGGGCTGAAATCCACCTCATGCTCCACTCATCAAACACAGTGCATCTGCCACTTAAATGGATGAAGTTTCTTCTGATATGCTCAAAGGTATCATGCAGGCTAATAACAACTCTGCAGCATCAGGAGGACCCAGCCAGTCTGACAGGAGAGCTATTTTAAATGCCATGCTAAATACAGTAAGTCCCTCAAACAAAAAGCAGAGTTTCTCCCAAACAGTCTTTCCCACACAACGCCATTTCTTTTTTTCTCATTCCTATTCATGAATCTTACTCCTCCTAGCCCTTTTGGGTGAGGGTATGGTCAGAACCTCCCATTGTTACTAACATTGCACTGCACTATTCTTGTATCACAACATCCTTCCCACATTTATGAATGAACCCTTTATTAAATTCTCCTCAAACACAATTTCATTACTGACATTTTCCTATCTGTTTCATGGCAGGACTCTGGCCCTAGCAGTATGGTTATTTCCAATTTACATCTAATAGAACACTAGATCACACAGCCAGTAAGTTCAGTTCAGTTTAAGAAGTGCATTATGCTAACCAGCAAAGAGTAGAAAGCAGAAAATGAAGGACATGAGAAAAAAGTTTTATACAGGATCTTAAAGTTCCAGCATTTCATCAGTTCAACAAACAGAAAAGACATTATTGGCAAAGAGCATCCTGTGCAAAAGCAGGGGAGAGTAAAAGATCAAGGAAGACTAAAGCATCAAAGATAAAGGGAACTACAAATAGATCTTTGATGCTACCTTGCAGGGAACCAGGAATGGTGGAATGTGAACTTGGAAATGTCTCCAGTAAACTAGATAATAAGAGGACGGGAAAGGTGGTGGCTATTGAGAAAGAAAACTGTAGGATTTTACTGGGAACATAAGCCTAAGTGGGTTGAAAATATGGTCTGATTTTCTGAAAACTGATCACAAATAACTTTGATATTAAAGATGGTAATATGTATGTACATTATTTGCATACATTTTTCTGCAATCATGCATTTATTGTATACATATTAATAGGCTATAGTGCAGGTTTGCTCATCTCTGTGCTAAGTAAAACTAAATATCCTGCTAGCAGTACCTAACATCCAAATACTTTGAATGTTAGTGAGCAAAATTGTAAGTACAGAAAGATATTCTCTACAAAATATTTTGGTTTTATTTTTGTTTTTGGTATTTGCATTATATTTGTTGTTTTTAAAACATTCATCGGAGCCCTGGCTAGTGTAGTTCAGTGAATTGAGCACGGACTGCAAACCAAAGGGTCACCGGTTTGATTCCCAGTCAGGGCACATGCCTGGGTTATGGGCCAGGTTCCCAGTTGGGCCAAGTGAGAGGCAACCACACATTGATATTTCTCTCCCTCTCTTTCTCCTCCCCTTCCCCTCTTTCTCAAAATAAATAAATAAAATCTTTAAAAATATAAAAATTAAAAAATATATTAAAAGTTTTAAAAATTCACTGTAATCATTAATGAAGGTTAAATTTTGTGAATGTATAAAAAAATAAAATATTATCTTAACACATGGGATCTCAGAATGTGCACTCTTTTGTTTTTCTAAGTTGAATAGCATTTTATACAACATCAGGGTCATTAAATTAAGTGACACGTTTTGTCTTTGTTAGCTGTCTGATTTTGAGGAACTACTCCACAGTCAGCAGAAGGGACAGATAATGGAGCAGATAATGCTGAGAGTAGAAGAGTTATTTACAAAAGAGATAAAATTAGCTTCCATGACAGACGTGGAAAGGGTAGTTTCTGTAGTCAGATTCCTTGAGATAAAATAGTGTTTAACCCTCTGGGTCTGTTTTCTTATGTAAAAGATGACAATGATTATAGCACTTACCCTTACATATATGAGGATTGACTGAATATACGTGAAACACTAAGAATAATATCTGATGGACTGTGAGCACCATACATATTTATGTATTATAATTAAATATATTAGTATATTAGTTTTCATATTTTAATAAGTATTATTTAAATTTCTACTCAGAAGCAAAACACAATGCCAGCTAACTCCAGAACATGATACAATCAATATTTGAATAAAATCCCACATCCAGCTCATTCTCACTTATCCACTGCTTCTTCATTTTTACAAACTTACTTGGTGGTGTCAAGTGATCATCTAGAGCCTTGGGGATTTTATAGATGACCTACAGAATTCCACTTTTCCTTGAGTATAACTCAAAATAATTCGTGTCATATGTTGACAAAGCATTTCAAATTTGTTTAAAACATTCATGATAAATTGTGTAAGTTGTAGCTGTCTTATTTGGTTGATCAAGAGGGAAAACCCAAAAAGATGGGTTTTCCCTCTTGATCAACTTGAGATGCCAACAGCCATGATCAGAGCAATACTTGCTGACTTTTCTCATTATGGGCTAGTTTTTGATTACCTAATTCCCCAAATCTTAGGAGAGCTGATGGAAAATGCTGACCTTCTGACAAAGGGATTGAGAATGCTAACATGACAAATCTCTGATATAGTAGTGAGAGATATTGACCATTAGGAGAAAAACCTATAAATTACCAGAAAAGAGAGTGACATTCATGTTGACCCAATAATCCTTCCAACTCTATATTTAGAGAATGTTTTTTTAAAGGTCACCTTAAGGTCTCAGGATTTCTTCTAGACTTTCAGTCCCTTCTATGTAAAATAACTGAGAATTATTTCAAAATATCTAGATAAATAAAACTGCTATTAGTGGTGACTAAATGTAGTCTCTGTTTTTGCATGAGTAGGCATATTTATTTTCTAATCCCATAAGGGTTATTGTTTTGTAACTGGTTTTTGTTTTTGTATTTCCACAATGAGCATTAGACCAAAGGAGGATATTCCAAGTTGAGAAGATATAATATATATGATAACACAAATTTTTGTCTATGGTATTAATTAACTGCTTCAAATAATTTTATTATAGATATATGTGCATATTTATTTTAGTAGTTTGATGATAACCTCATACAAAAGAGCAAACAAGTCTGTAATATTGATAACATAATTGACTGAAGTTTGCTCTCACTTTATATTATTTGTGTCTAGTGACCCATTTAAATCAAGATTTTTGTCTCCATCGAGATGGTCTTCTGATCAAGATGGAGGCATAGATAGACAAGCTTGGCCTCCTTAAGCAGCCACAGAAAGAATTACAACTAGACCTCAAAACAAATAACAATCAGATCCACTAGAAAATTGAGCTGTATGGAAGCCTACCAACCAAGGATTTAAAGAAGCCACATTCATCCAGATGGGTTGAAGGGATAGAGATGAAGAGACCAGTAGGAAGCATGGAGAAGCAGTGTAGCATGGTGACGAACTGGTGGCCAAGGAACTGTCATGGGTGGTTCCACATTCACATGTGGTGGATAAAAATCAGGAGGGATACCTTGGGAATGAGTGATTCCAGCCCCAGGCCAAATCGTATATCCCAGGGTTCTAGCTCCAGGAAGATGAACCCACATAACTTCTGGCTGTAAAAACCAGTGGAGATTGGGGCAGTGGAAGAAACTGCCAGACTTTTATGAGATTCTGCTTAAAGGGCCCACATGGACTTAGAACATATGCAAACCCACCCACTCTGGGCTTCAGCAACAAGGCAACAGCTGGAAGGGCACCAGTCACATATGGGGAGTGGGTGAAGTGACTGGAAATGGAGTGAGTGCTGGGCAAAGCTCCAGAAGCCAGGCAGCAGCATTGCTCCCTCTGCAAGCCCTCCCTGATACACAGCCACAAAGCAGTGAAGTGGGTTGCCCCACCCAGGTGAATTCCTAAGTCTCCACCCCACACAATTTATAGGTGCCTTTTCTAACATAGGTCATGCTACTAAGACAGGGGACAAAAGCTTTTCTACCTAATACACAGAAAGAAACACAGGGAGGCTGTCATATTAAAAAGACAAAGAAACATGGCCCAAATGATAGAACAGAAAAACACCCCAGAAAAAGAACTAACCAAAATGGAGATAACCAATCTATCAGATGCAGAGTACAAAATACTGGTGATATGAATGCTCAAAGAACTTGTTGAGTATGGCAACAACATAAAGGAAGAAATGACGTTTGCACTAAGTGAAAGAAAAATCTACAAGAAACCAACAGTAGAGGGGAAGAAGGGATTCAAATCAATGACTTGAGAAAAAAATTGAAAACTTGTTTGAAAAAATAATGGAAAAAAAAAACTTCCCTAATTTGACAAAGGAAATAGACGTACAAGTCCAGGAATCACAGAGAGTCCCAAACAATTTAGATCCAAAGAGGACCACACCAAGACACGTCATAATTAAAATGCCAAAGGTTTAAGAGAGAATTTTAAAAGCAGCAAGAGAAAAGCAGAGAATTATCTACAAAGAAGTTCCTATAAGAAAGCCACCTGATTTCTTAAAAAAAAAAAAAAAATTGCAGGCAAGAATGGACTGGCAAGAAATATTCAAAGTGACGAAAAGCAAGGAATTACAACCAAGATTACTCTACCCAGCAAAGCTATCATTTAGAATGGAAGAGCAGATAAAGTGCTTCCAGAGAAGGTAAAACTAAAAGAGTTCATCATCACATCCTTATTATATGAGATGCTAAAGGAATTCACTTAATAAAAAGATCAAAACTACAAACATTAAAGTGGCAACAAATTCACAACTATCAACAACTAAATCTGAAAAAACAAACTAAGCAAACAACTAGAACGGGATCATAGATATAGGGATCAATTGGAGGCTTATTACCTGGGTGTGGGAAAGGGGAAGAATAAGGGAAAAGTGCAAGGATTAAGAAGCATTATCAGTAGGTACAAAATAGTCGGGGGGGCTGTTAACAACAGTGTAGAAAATGGAAACTTATAGGCATGACCTATGGACATGAAATAAGTGGGGGACTGAAGAAGGGAAGGGGAGTACCAGGCATAGTGGACAAAAGGAGAGAAATTGGGACAACCGTGATAACATAATCAATAAAACATATTTTTAAAAGATTTTTGTTTATACCATATAAACATTTGATGTAATAAATTAAATCAACTATAAGTAAAATAGTATATAACAATAATATACAGAAATAATTTGATACAAGCAGTTTATTTTGCCCCACAATATAATATAGCATGTATCCAATTACATTATGTAGAAGCAAAGATTAAACAGGCATATTAAGAACATTTTTGATGCTAAGCAATTATAAATTAAAGATTTTTCATATATCTTATTAATTCTATAATAGTTCCTGTTCACAAACTAGGTTGCCTGATTTTTACTATCTATTCATCCAGATTAAATTCGACCTTCTCTATGATTGAACACACTCATAATGAGATAGATGATTTGCTAAGTACACCAAAAAATTATATCTGATGTTTTCATTTAAACCAATGCACCACATTTTCATGAAGCATTTTATTTATCCTCAAATTATAGACTGTACGTAATTTTAATCTGGTTATTATTTCTGTTATATCTCTTACCTAGTTCTGATTTAAAATTTTGTTTGCCTTTCACCCTTATTTGGTGAAAACGCTGTATGGTCACAGGAGGCAGTTACTGAACATGCATGTAATGAATAAATATTTGTTAAATTAATAAATATGAATATGAATTATGTGGGAGTTCATGGGGATATATGAGAGAAAATTCAGAAAGCAATTGTGCTGTATGCAATGCAAAAAGATTATTTACATTTGGTCTAATCACAATGCTATAATTAATTTTAATATATTTAAAATACAATGTTTTAGATTTTTGACAGAAAAAGATAGAAAAATGCATAAATGAATAATAGTTGTGCTATATGATACATCATTCTGAATGAGGATTTTCCAAATGTTGAAATAAGAGGATTCATTTTTGTAATATTATAGAAATATACATTTTTGGTTAAATTTAATAATTCTAATGAATAAAACCAAAGTGAAATTGTTCATGTATATCAAGAAGCTTATGTAAGACACTGAACTAGCATCTCTGTTGTGTCCACTATAGTTTATATTAGAATACCTGCCTGATAAGTATCTGTTGAATTTAAATTAATTAGGAATATATTTCCATTCATTTTCAACTACTCATCATGATAAATGAATAAAATAAATTTGCTAAATCATCATCAGCAAACATTCCAGAAACCCAACTTTATCAAAAGTAGCATAAAAAACTAAAGCAATTCACACAAAGTGAAAAGACAATTTCTAGATGCTTAAGAAAATATATTTTAAGATAGGAATTACTAAACTATTTACAGTAATTTTGTAATCAAGTACAAAAATATAATTTTGTATATTTACATGTTTTTCAGAAAAACACAAGTTCTATGGAATTGTTTTATAATCCTAAGTATTCAGTATAGAATCAAATAATTTTGAAATTTTCTGTGAGTTACAGTCTTATTGAAGTTCTCTTATTGTAGTTAAAACTGCTTAAAATGCACTTCAGTTATATCTAGTATAAATAGAAAAAAGTTATTGTTCAAGTGTCTTGCTTTATACTTTGAATATTTAAATTCCTTATTTGTTTTTTTTAGCAATATATGGGAAAAGCTAACAATACTGTACTTGTTTTGTTGTAGATATTTTTGATATGTGAATTACACTGAAATTAATTAATCCTTTTACATCTCTATACCCTGTTCTTTTTATATTATGATATAAGTTAATGTGTTAGAGATACAACTTATGTTTTCAGAGATGCAACTTATTTTACCATATCTAGTTATATACTGATGCAATAATGGGTTCCTCATTATAAATAAAATTTATACAAATTAAACAAAATTTATACAATTTAAACAAAATTTCCCCATGTCAGGTAATAAAAATTCAAATCCTATTAAACATCAATATATCATGAAGTGACTAAAATATAAGTTGATTTTGTAACAAATCAATGTACGTATAAAATACAATATCAATAAAAATCCAAAGAGCTGTAGTGATACTTTTTTTTTCTCACACACAAACACCAATAAAAAATATAAATAGAAAACAAACTTTAGAATTCTAAAGGCAATGTAAAGTGGAAGTACCTTAATTTTGTCAGAAGTTAATGTTCCCTAATCTCTTACCCTCTGAGAGTAAAGAGTTCCACTGTTGCATTTCCTTCACATTATTTCTGACTTAATAATTAGATATATAGTCTATTCAAACATATAACTGTATTTTTGAAGTATATTTACTATAAATCTGTTTAACTTCCTACAAACTCTGATTTATTTATTATTAAAGAAATTGACCTTGTATCAGATAAATTTATATTTTTCAACTCTTCTGGAGATTCGTTTTGATTTTGAATAACAAGCGTTAAATGATACCTGATTTTAACTTACATGTCATTTAATACTATTGATTTTATTCAATACACCTCAATATCAATGACAACTTTTGAAAAATTTGAAAAGTGGTGTTTACAAAACATACACAAGCACATATACACTAACCAAATCTATTCACATTAACAATGAACAGTCTTTAAGCTTCTGTGTTATGTAATTCAAATGTAGGAAAAATCATAGACTTTGGAATGAGGCAAATCTGGATTTTAATTTCTTTCTCATCACTAACTAGTTAGATGACTTCTGGCTTTTAATTAACTGCTTTGAGCCACTATTATTTATCTCTCTGTTTGGCTCCTGGGAGGCTGAATATAATGCAGTCAAAGCAAGTAGCACATTGGCCCTTGGTAGTTAATGCAATGTTACTGCTATTCTAAATAGCCATTTTTATTTGCAAGTGATTTATATGCACTTAAATTTGAGGAAAAAAGGCAGAAGTATGTTTATGAAGTCACTGGAATAGCAAAGAGTCATTTACTCTTAAATCTTGACCCAAGGGTCAATTCCAAGGGAGACCTCTTAGAGAAGTACCCCTGTGTGGAAAGGTGGAGAATGGAGAGGAAAGCCACTGAATTCTCATTCAGTTAGAACTTAATTCTCCAAATATTTTACAGCTTTATGGCATGTTCTTGAATCCACAAAGCTCTCTGAACCAGACTTACAAAAAGCACTCCAGGAGTGTTTTTCTTTAATGGTTCACATGGCAACTCCATTATGGTTGCCTGGATTTCCTTCGTTCTCTGGAGGCTTGTCTGGTTTTGCTGGCAAGACTCCTGCTTGTTATAACCATTGTATGACTTGAGACTAATACTGCTTTTCAGGTACTATTTTTGTCTTTGGCAAAGGAGATGGGATAATAGGGATTTACCCACTGTAGTTTATTTTGGGGTTAAAAAATCAAAGTTTTCATTATTTCTAGTTATCCTCCAAACTCTAACACTTGGCTAGGCTTTGTAAAGAATTATCAAAGCCTATTAATATTACTTTTATAGTTTTCAAAGTTTATCAAATGAATGCTTGTAGAAGGATAGTGGTGAGTTGGGGAGGGAGGATTTATTCAACAAGTAAATATAAAGTAATGAGTGACAGAAACCTCTAACATCCCTAGGGTCTCATGAAAGGAGCAGCGTAGGGATGGCAGCCTGTCCTGGGAAGGAGTAAAATTGTATCTGAAGTTTTCTACTTAAGCTCTTGTTCTAAACCACAGCTTAGAAAATGAGAAATAATAGTTAAATTGTTATACACTTAACCCAAAGTATTGATCTAGAAACTGTTTTCACAATATTTTTCCTTTTTGGAAGGTCAATAAAACAACTGAAATAAAACTTTACAATTTTATCTAATGTTATTTAATCTGAAGCTGTCAAACATAGATAAATAAAATGATTTGCACATTTTGTTTCAAAGAGTTCAGCCAGAGAAAGTCCAATTGATGCTTATTTTAAAACCTTTTACTGCTAGAGGTTTTATGCTGAGGTTTTACCTCTCTTTATTCAAAAGGCCCCAAGAGAGACATTATCCTTCAGTCAAGTACACAGTCCTTGCCTGTTCCTGAGATTTTCTGCCACACTGTTTGTTATAATAAACTAGAAACTTAAAAAGTAGTCAGCATGATTAACCATGTGCCCAACCTTTTCATAGATAAAATGGCTTTTATACATATTTAAAATGCAATCCATATTTAAGATAGGAGCATTTTTCTTAGCAATATAAGACTTAGTTTACTACTTTCCAATGTAGAAAATATTCTAAAATTTAGCTTCTGACATTTAACAATATTCAATTACTATAATCCTTTTTTAAAGATTTTGGATGAAGGGATATATAACATATTATGTATTTAAGTAATCAACTCTATAATATTTCTATATATTTGTCTATTAAATATTTAAATGACAATTAAAAATGATTGGATCTGATCTATCAGAATAAATTGTCTAAACTTTGTTCTTTTTTTAAAAAGAATTTATTTATTGATTACTTTGAGAGAGAGAGAGAAACATGGATTTGTTGTTTCCCTGATTCAGGTATTCATTGGTTGTTCGTACATGCCCTGACTGGATACCAAATCTGCAACCTTGATGTATCATCCAGATGTTAGTTACTGTTAGTTACTGAGCAACCTAGCCAGGGCCTGCATTTTGTCTAACAGGAACTAACGTGAGAAAAACAGCCCTAGCTGGTGTGGCTCAGTGGATTGAGCACCAGCCTGTAAGTCAAAGTGTTGCTGGTTTAGTTCCTGGTTAGGGCACATGCCTGGGTTGCAGGCAGGATCCCCAGTGCAGGTGGGTGCATGCAAAAGGCAACCACATATTGATGTTTATCCCCCTTTCTGTCTAAAAATAAATGCAACATTAAAAAAAAAACTATACAAAGATCATGAAGAGTAGAATAGGTATATTCCCAGAAATCTTGATCTTAATATAACTGGGGATGTTCTTCCGTCCTACCTTCATTATAAACAGTTCTCTATGTGCGTACACACTTTGGTTTCAGGGGACAGTAGTTCTGGTTGAATACTTTGCTTCTTTACCCCAATTACAATTTAATGTGCAGCCTCCCTCTTTCACGACCAGATGAGATAATGCATGCAAAATTACTTTGAAGAGCATAAAGTACTTTATAAATGAAAATTATTATTACTTTCAGACAGGTAATTAGTGCTTTTAGTAATGAAGAAGTACCCACTTGACAATATCAATATATGAATGATGGTCCTCTGGATTTGACCTTCTAATCATTTGGTCACATACCTATTTGATAACTAGTATACTGTCACTTATAGTATCTTACTCTCCTGATGAGAATTTAGGAATCTTATGAGAATCAGATATATGAGGCTATAAATATAGATATAATGCTTAGTATTTTTCACTGAATAATACCTAGAACTCTAGAATATATTATTTATTAAACAAATCTTTCAAAAATATTTGTTAATAACTATTTAAAATCAAAATATGCAATGTTACTGAAAAATAGAAATAATATAAATGCTCTTTTTAAAACTTCTGTTTAATTCAATTTACTTTTTATTTTAACTAAAAATATCTCTCTATACATTTATGTGTGAATTTGTGAGCGAAAGCAAACCTATTCTTCTTTCTAATTGGCTGTATTTCATTTTTAATATTAATTTTATTTATTTTAATCTTATTTTACTGATACATAGATACTCAAGGGTCTATGTAGAAGTGTTTTGTAACTCAAAGGTTTATACAACTTCATGAGAATATATAGAAAAACTTTATATGAAGACTCTTTTGATGCCCAAATTGTATATAAGAAATATTTAAACTGAATTCTGATTTCCTTAACTATATAAGAACTGAGATGCTTGACTTAAGAAATGTTATCTTAGGTATGCAACTATTCTGTTATAATTAGCTAAGTCACCTTTCACAAGACATTTAAAAGAAAGATTTAGATAGGGAGACCAAATTAAAAATATTTTCAAGAAAAATCTCTTATACGTTACCTCTAGATACAAGGGAGGACCTCCAAAACAGAATTATCTTGTGGAAGGTGAGTCCTCTTGTAGTACAGGCTTCCCCCACTAGGTGTGTGTTCTAGTTACCCATCTGTATCAGTGTACTAGCTGGCATTGTTGTGAGAGGCTACATTTGGCTTCAGTTAATTTTTTTTGAAGTCTCTTTCAATGTGTTTGTCCATTTCATCATGGGTGATTTAGAAGTGCACCTGCCCTCACCGTGCTGAGTGTTCAGTAGCTTTTGACCAAAACCGACATGATCTACCCTCCCTGTTCACCTGATTCTTGCCCAGATCAATTGTTTTTGTTTGTTTCCCTGATGAAAAAAGTCCTCAAAGGGAAACATTTTGCCAAAGTGGAAGAAGTGAAACAAAAAACAACAGGAGCACTAAAAGGCATAAAAACTAATGAGTTCAAAACTTTTTGAGCAGTGGAAAAAATGTCTTGATAGGTATATTGCATCAAATGGAGAGTACTTTGAAGGTGACTGACGTTGAAACATCTAAGGGTAAATACACAATTTTTTTGTAAATAGATTCTGTTTTTTAGGAGTCCCCTCATATACAGCAGAATCCTCTAGATTTTACTTCAAACAAATTCTCAAGAAATGTAAAATATTTATAAATTAAGTCATATGCTTGAAAGTGATGAGGATATTATTTCATTTATTTCAAATTTGAAAATAATATAAATTGGATTTGTGATAATCTACAAAAAATACTTTACTAATTTTAGTGACAGTATCTAACGATATAATCAACCTAAATTATTTTATCAACTATAGTTTATTGACCAACTGGATATTTAAACTATGAGTATTGTCTATTCTCAAAACATAAAGAACATTCAATTGGTTGATATTATTCTAAGAATCTATCTGACAAACCAAGTGCATTTGAAATGAAAATTGGATTTCCAATAAATAAAAAGCATTTCAGGAATTTAAATTCTCCTGATTATTGCTTTTGATTTTAAGTTTTCTTTTAAAACATGTGCTTAAAGTAATTCTTTTCTCCAAAAATATTATTTTCATAAAGCCAACATGTTCTCTGCAGTGAAAGCCTTATCATGTATTTCCTCAGCAAGGATGTCATATAATCTTATAGGATAATCTCCTTTTTAATATCCTCTTACATATCAAGCACTGTACTTCTATTGGTATTACACAGTGGTCATACTCTTTGGTTTTATAGTGCTTAATAAAATTTTATTGCTGCTTTTTTGTCAATCTTAAGAGTAAATTAAATCTACACATGTATAATTAAACACACAAATGCCCAGGAACTCATTCTCAAATAACAAAATTTCAATTCCAACACCTAGTTTTTTAAAGTATGCTCAACATGTGTGCTAATTCATCTAATATTGATACTTTTACCATATTTATGAGTAAATATTGTGATAATATTAAAATGATAAAAATTTCAAAATAAATGTATTTATCACCCAAACAAACCCCTTTAATTTCTACTAGGTATGTTAGCAGACTTAGCAAATAAATGGGATCTTGAAACAGCTTAACCTCATATGACATAACCCAATAACTGCCCCATTGAGAATGCGCTGAGTGGGGAAAGGGAGAAATAGCAGGAAAAATTGTAATAGCATAAACAATAAAAATAAAATTTGAAAAAAGAGAGAGAATGCTATGCCCAATTCAGAGACTGTTTCCCTACTGGGATGGATCCCCATCCCAGTCATTCATTTTATGTCCTTGCTTCTAAAACAAGCACCATTGACCTAGTCTGATGACATGGAGTATGTTGTTGATATTGTTCTAATTAAATATTTTGTGGACAAAAATCATTATGTCAGAAGTAGAGGTATAATAGCACTAATACACATTTTTGTTAAAGCAATTTCTATGACCTTTACAAATAAGTTTCACATGCATATATTGGTTGGTGCTTGCATGTGCCCTGATAAGGAGAATTTAATCTGCAACATTGGGGAATCAGGGAATCAGGATGGTGCTTTAACTAGCTGAGCTACTGGGCCACAGTCTGATTTTTTTTTTCAAGTTAAAAACATTACTGATAACAAGAAACAGCATGTCACAAACGTAAACCCAAAAATAGGAAAAAAAAATGATTTTCCCTCCATCCACTTCCATGTATAACAATATATTCAATAGAGTAACAATATAAAAAGTTATTTAAACTTTTATCTAAAATATTTATTCATCATACTACATTTAACTTTGGCAGCAAAGCCAGTATCACATTTTATGAATGCTAATAAACCAGAGAGAGACAGAGAAAAAGAGAACTTTCTTACGAAATGGCATCATGCAATTATGTCAGAAATCTCATTCATCCTACATTATCTGGAATATATTCTTTAAATAATATAATTTATTAATGCTATAATCAAATCTTAAGGGAACTAATACTTAAATTTTTAAAGTAGAGTTCCAGCTCATAAATTTCAATGTGCACTAATAACCTCCATGAATATAATTAATATTTAATGAAAAGACTTTCCTGACATTTGGATTATACTATAAGAGCTGTTACATCTTTTGAAAAAAAATTTTGAATAGTTACTTTTTAAAAATACTTTTAATATTTTGAACAAATCAGCATTTGTTAAAAAGTGGCTGACAAAATAAAACTACTTTCTAATTCCACCAAAGCTCTTTTAATAATGATAAATACAAAATTTTTTCAATTAGAATTTTAAGACTGGAAGAATTCATTCATCATCTCTTTAAAACTTTTTAACATCAAACCACAGTTAAATGTACTTTATTTGTGCCATGTTAGATATTATATTGGATAAAGAGGAGGTCCATTATATTTCCAAGATGAAAAAATCTAAATTTTAAGGGTTAAGAAAATAATCACTAAAAAGTCTTTATTTCTGATTTTAATGTATATTATTTTTCATGACTTGATTGACTATTGTTAGTAGCTAAAATGGTTAAAATCATACCTCCATTTATGTTTTCAAACTATTTTTTATCTATTATCCACTGACAATAGCTATGTCAAAACAGGTCATTGGTGTTTAAGTATAAAATACCTTAATTTATTTATGTGCTAGTTCTGAATGGCACAATTACAAAAATATAGAATAAGAAAATATTTCCCCCTCAATATCCATCTAACTTCTAATAGCTTTTAGATAGCATGCTCCATCTCACTAATTTACGTCTTTGCATGATTCAACATTCAATCTTGTGCTTAAGTCAAGTCTGTTTCTTTACTTACCCACAGGACATTAATAAAAATAAATAATATGATACTTCACATGCAGGAATTCTGATTTTAACCTTCAGTTACTCACCTATGAGAGAGAAGAAATAGATAATGTTTAGTATTAAAATACTTAATGTTTCATGTTATATTCAACACCATCATATAAGCGGGCCTTTGCTTATTGCCTTATACTTTGATATGTATATTTATGTGACAATTCTGCAAATTAAATTTTATTTGAGGGTTTTATAGTGATAAGATTTTAGGAAGGTTTTTATTTTCTATGTAAAGTTACATGAAAAAAATATGTCTGGAGGGAAATCAACTTAGCAACCTGAACAAAGCATCTTAATATACCAAGTGCATTACCTTAGACAATTTTTTATTAAATTACTTCACTAAAATAAATGTTCTAGTCAAGCATTTGTTCACAGTCATTTAAACTGTTGATCTAGCTAGATGACAATTCCCTTCGGGCTCTTCCCTACGCTCAGAAAGCTCAGAGGAAAGACAGGTTATCCCAAGGGAAGTGGTAACTTCAAGTCTCCAACTTCACGTCTCTAACCTCCAGCAGCCGAACCACCAGATACTGGCTGTTCCGCAGCCCTCTGAGACCACATTGTTTTCCTTCCAGATTACTTTCCATACCATTTTTCCCCTCTGCCATAGATAAGCATTAAAATGATGAGAAGGAGTTGAGCTGAAAATTACAAAGTTTGACATTAAAAAGTGACTTTCCTCACACAGAATCCATCAATACCTTGAAATACATTAATGTGCAGCAAACGAGCCAATGATGGTTTGCAGGGAAGACCTGTTTATGGTATGGCTTGTTATGTCTATAAGGGCTCTATTCACAGGTCCCCAAATTATGAAAATTACATAGAAATAATATTATTAATACATATTTAAACCACAATTTCATCCTCAAAAGAACTTTAAAAGTACATTTAAATGGTAAAAACACCATTTATCTTCATATTTTGTAGTTAATTTCACAGGTCCTCACATTCTTTAAAGGTAAATTTAGAAAAATATGCAAGTGAAATGCTTTTAATAAGTCTTTGATATCAAAAAAAACCCTCTCTGGCAAAGACATTTTAAATTTTATTCAGTTATTCTACTCACTTTTTAGAGTTTATTAAGTTATTCAACTCATTTTGTAGTTATGCCTAGAATAGCAATCTAAGAGATGCAACAGATGTTAAAGAAGATTAACAATTCCAGTAATTAATATTAACATATGTAGGAACACCTGAGGTGAAAGAGCTGTGATCCTTCCTTGGGAGCAGCAGGAGGGAGGTCAGAAGGGAGCTTGAGCAACTGAGTTATATAATTTTTCTCTCCCATAATACCCTGGATATATAATCCATCCTGAAAAACAATTGTGAGGCAGAATAAAAACAGAAACCTCTCTATGTGGGCCAGGTTCCAATTGGGTAACAACAGGGTAGCAATAAAACCTGATGTGGCTAGAGAGCTGTTGTCAATAATAGGTGCAGGGCAGGGTACCCTGATCATTTACAGGCACACTCCAACAGAATGTGCAGAGAAAAACAAGAGCTTTCAGCATGGTTGCCTATAGGGTCAACTTTTAAAAATCTACTATACTATTTTACACCACAAATTACCTACCATAAAATACAGTAAAAATATAACTTGAGATAGCATTACAGAGACAAAATGGAAAAAAACAAAAAGAGGAGAATGGAAATTTCTATGAAAGGATATCAAGAAATAAACTTAGAGAAAAATTTAGTCATGGATGACACCCCAAAATAATATATAATTGTAATAAAATTGCAATGGAAGTTTTAATAACTTATTTTGAGGAAGTTAATGAAATTATTATAAAATAAAGATTAAGCATTAAATTTTATTAATATGTGTTAATTATATAAAGAAGAGCAAATAGAATTAAAGGTAGTGAATTCAACAGTGTATCAATTTTGTGTTTTGCAACTTATCATCCTAGCGACTGATAATTCTTGCACCAAAATACAGCATGGACACTTAATAGTTATTTTGGAGAACATCATATGGGTGGTTCTTTTTACATTCCAATTCAACAGCATTCATAGGGAAATAGAATTTAGGGGTGCAATACAAGCTTTACATTACTCAAAGTTCCAAAGGTACAGAGTTCCCAGGGGGTCAAATGTCCCTCAAATTTTCATGATGGCAGGCAAGAACTGATCAAAAGCAACATGGCTGTCCATGTTCATGAGTTCTGAGTTTCTCTCTCTCTCCCTACCCCCTTTCCTCCTTCCCTCTCTGTCTGTTTTTTTGCTTTTTCGTTCAATCCTTCCACCCTTGCAGCCAACAATGTTGTTATTATGGGGTGGGGGAAGGAGGTGGGTGGAGGTGGAAAAGGAATATAAGAGGAATAAATAATGATGGAAAAAATAAAATAAAAAATGGAAAAAGTAATATAGCAAATGACTGTGATCAGAAAATGGTCTGTTTTGGTGCAGTGAAAATATCAAAGAGCAATCCAAGTGAAGGATCCCATATTTAATTTCAAAGAAAGATGTGGCTATTTTACCTATCATTTCAGTTTGGAAATGTGGCCTCTACTGCTCCTTGTCATAGATAGATGATGATAGATAGATAGATAGATAGATGATAGATAGAACACTAGAGTGAAGCCCCTAATAATGCAAACCAGAGAATTGAGGTTTGAGAGACAAAATGGCAGTGTTGATTAACATACCCAGTGTTCACCACACAGACAGAGCTGTTAATTTAGATTAGCTTTTGGATTAATTCATTTCATTCTAATGTTATGTTTTGTAGTAGACATTAAAGAACACCTTATACTCTGTAGCAGGGGTGTGAAACTCATTTTCACTGGGGGTCACATCAGCCTTGCAGTTGCCTTCTAAGGGCCTTTACAGTTAAGAAATAGTTACATTTATACAGTCCTAAAATCATTTTGGCCCTTTGAAGGCAACCGCAAGGCTGATGTGGCCCCCAATGAAAATGAGTTTAATGCCCCTGCTCTATTGGGTCCAGCACAAATAATGCCCTTTTTTATTACATAAAAATATTTTATTAAAAAATCATAAGCATGCAATTCTGTAACATAACAATATCACACTCAAGCACACCAATGCAACATTTTAGGCGAAACATTCAAATCGCTGTCCATCTTGTGAGAGACATTCATGTACCCTATGGCATCACTTCTGCCAGACCCTGTATAATGGGGTTGAGGGTTTATTCAATGTGTTCTTGCAAACATGTTTGCAATAGCAGAAGACCAAACTTACTGTTCCGGAGGAAAGTTCTGCATCACAAAAGAAAAATTTATATAATACAAATTACCATCACTGACCAGTATTTATTACATTTTTAGTTAGGCAATTTACAACATATGGAAAAGTTTCTATTCTTGATATAGAATTGTTTGCAGCTCTCAGGGCTGTGGCGCAGAAATGTGTGTATTTATAGACATTGGTGACTCTTTAAATATTTTTACAGTTTCACAGTATACAAATGCTTAATCTAAATATTTTACTTAATTCTAATAATAACTAGTAATAAAGGGGATAACAATTATTTCTTTTACAGCTAAGGGATATGAGGTTTAGAAAGATTAAAAGTTCGTGGTAATGCATCCAGCCAGTAAGTGGTAGATATAGGGATTCAAGTCTGGGTTCTTCTAACTTTGAATTCTATAAACACTCTACTATATCATGCTGCTCATTTATTGTTTCCACACATAGACATTTTATCTCAATACCACAAATAGGTAACTATTCAAACGGAAGGTCAAGAGTCATTGCAACCGTGGCTGATGGAGGCTAGCATGCACTGTGTGAAATGTTAAGTGTACAGACTCTATAATCAAAGCTCAAGTCCTTGCTGAACTACTTATCTGTGGTCCCATGGGAAATTTACTAATTTCTGTATTGGCCAGATATTTTATCTGTTAGATAGGTATAATAATAGCACCTAGTTAAGTAGTAAACTTTGAGGATTAACTGAGATAACCTGTGCAGAACTTTAGAACCATGCTAGGCATAGATAAAATGTTCAATGAATAATTGTTAATAATAATTGTGTATTGGTTTGACAAGAGTGGTAATAGTGGATATCACATTCATAAAATTAATGTTTTTATAAATAAATATTTTTACTATTGACTCAATAACTTTTTAAGAAACATTATTAGTAGTCCATTCACAATCCTTAATTTGACTAATAATATATTTTGTAAAGCAGGTTGGAATTAGCAATACCATCCATATTATTTTCCAGAAAGAATTTTCTAAGCCGCTGCAACTTTCGTTTCAAGCCCTTGCTTTACAAGGAGCATTATCAAGTTAAATAATATGTTGCCTACCATATTTAATAAAATTAATCAAATCTTACACTGCCTCTCTATAGACATAAAAGCAATGTGAAAATTTTATTATTGGATTGAAAAATATCCTATGACAGATTAAAAAAAGAGGCCTTTAACAGGAACCTAATCAACAAAACAAACAAACAAGCAAAATACAACCAAAGACACTGAAATTCAGAATAGGTTGACAGTGACCAGAGGGGAGAGAAGAGGGGATTTCAGGAGAAAAGGGGAGGGGTTTGCAGAAACAAGTATAAAGGACATATGGACAAAAACAAGGGGGGGTGGAAATGGGAGGGAGGTGGGGAGGGCTGGAGGGCTGGGCTGGTATGGGGGTAAAAGGCAGAAAACTGTACTTCAACAACAATTAAAATAAATACAAAAAGAAAAAAGAGACTATGTCAACATAGATTGTTGTTTCATACATTTTTGTTGTTGTTGTTCAAGTGTAGTTGTCTCCATTTGCCCCCACCTCTCCCCCCGTGCTCCAACCATCCCCACCTCCCACTCTGGATTTGACCCCTTTGGCTTTGTCCATGTGTCCTTTACACATGTTCGTTGATGATCCTTCTCCTATTTTTCCCCACTATTCCTCTCCTACCTCTCCTCAGGTTACTGTGAGTCTGTTCTTTATTTCAGTGTCTCTGGTTATATTTTGCTTGCTTGTTTGTTTTGTTGATTTGGTTCCACTTATAGGTGAGATCATGTGGTATTTGTCTTTCACTGCCTGGCTCATTTCATTTAGCATGATGCTCTCCAGTTCCATCCATGTTGTCACAAAGGGTAGGAGCTCCTTCTTTCTTGCTGCTGTGTAATATTCCATTGTGTAAATGTACCATAGGTTTTTGATCCACTCATTTATAGATGGGCACTTGTGTTGCTTCCAGCACTTGGCTATTATAAATTGTGCTGCTTTGAACATTAGGTTGCCTAGGTTATTTTGAATTGGTGTTTCAGAATTCTTAGGGTATAATCCCAGCAGTGGAATTGCTAGGTCAAAATGCAGTTCCATTTTCAATAGGGAAACTAAACTTTCATGCATATATTTAAAAGGCTGTATTTTTAGAGTAGTTTAAGATTTACAGAAAGTAAAGTTTCTATATTACCCCTTTATACCTACAGCTTCCCCTATTAACAGTCTGCACTGTTATGGTACATTTGTTGGAATGGATGAACTGATATTGAGACAATATTTAACTAGCATCCATAGTTTACATTAGGCTTCACTCTTTATGTTGTAAAAGTCTCTGGATTTTGATAAATGCAAAATGTCATGTAGCTACCATTATGGACTTACACAGAATAGTTTCAATGACCTGTATATTCCCTATAACTCACCTATTCCTCACCACCCCCCACCACTGGACCTCTGAAAACTACTGACCTTGCTATTGTCTCTACAGTTTTATCTTTTCCAGAACATCATATAGTTGGAATGGACAGTGAGCGGCCTTTTCAAACTGGCTTCTTTTACTTGGCAATATATATTTAATTTCCTCCATATGTTTTTGTGGCTTGCTAGCTCATATCTTTTTATCACTGAATAATAACCCATTGTAAAAATATATCATAGTTTATTTACAATCTGACTGTTGAAGGACACCTTGGTTTCTTCCAATATTTGACAATTATGAATAAAGCTGCTATAAACACTGATTCATAGGTTGTGTGCACATATAAATTTTCAACTAATTTGGGTAAATAACTAGAAGTGGAATCACTGTGTAATATGATGAGTCTGTGTTCGGCTTTGTGAGAAACAAAGTAGCTATATCATATTGGATTCCCAGCAACAATTACTAAGAGTTTCTGTTGCATTTGGTGTGCTCAGTGTTTTAGATTGTAATATTCTTAGAAGTATGTAGTAGTGTCTCATTATTTATGTTTCATTTGCAGTTTTGTGAAGGAATATGGTGTTGAGCATCATCAGACATGCGTATTTTCTATCTGCACATCTTCTTTGGTAAGATGTCTGTTCAGATCTTTTGCCACATTTTTTATTGGGCTATTTGTTTTCCTATAGTTGAATTTTAAGAGTTCTTTTTATATTCTGTATACAAGTCCATTGTCAAATGTGTGTTTTTGTAATAATTTTCCTCAAGTCTGTAGCTTATCTTGTTTTCATACATTTAAAGTAAAAGATCACAAAGGAGACACTGTACAATAAACTTGATTATCCATTAAACATCAAAAACAAAGATAAGCCCAGAAAAAACTTCCATAAAGAGGTAGGCACATTTGCATTAAGTACATAATCATCCACATCAAGTCTTGCTTTGGCATTTCTAGGCATGTCTCAGGCCTACTTAAAATCTTGTTTTCCCTATGTGCCTTTTTCTGATAGTTTAAAAAAATAATTCATTGTAACACTTATTAGTGGCTTTGCAGTACGTTGAATAATAAAGGATAAATTACAAAAACAGGAATGTAAAGGAGTGGACTTGAGAAACTGATATGCTGATATGTTCCAGTTTAAAGAACAAACTCCTTGGTCATAGTCACCTTTAAAAAAGGACAAAATGACATCTTTTTTGTCTTGTTTTTAGAAGCGTTGGCTGAAGGAATAACAAAAGCTACTCATCTTCATCTCCTTATTTTGATAGTCACTAAAGGTCCTGAAAGTAACATGCTACCTTTGTGCCCTTCATGGGATGGAGGGAGAGAAACATTGACAACAGTCTCAGAGGTCTTGACCTGTGTTTACCCATTCCTAGCTCATTTTCCTTCATTTTCTGATTTTCCTCTACTTATTTACTTACTACTCAGTCTCTTCTTTATCACCTCCACGTTTAAATACACTGTAGAGCTCTCTGAAAGCCAGAGAAGTATGGAGCTATGGGAATTTAAAGAGACAATAGATACAGGATGGTCTCAGCTGTTTCCACCATAGAGCGTCTCCTTCATGTGAATGAAGAACATTTTTCAAATAAACAATATGCATTGAATGAATGGGAAAATTTCTCCCAGTTCTTACAAGCTGAATTGTCTTACCCAAAATTTGTATTTTGAATTCCTAGTCCTCAGTAACTCAGAATGGAACTGCATTTGGAGATAGAGACTTAAAAGAGGTAATTATGGTAAAACTGTGTCAGATGGGTAGGCCCTAATCCAAGAGGATTGGTGTTCTTATTATGTGAAAAGATTAAGACAGGAATAAAACACAGACAGAGGGGGAAGCATGTGAGGACACAGTGAGACAACTTGGCCATCTGCAAGACAGGGATAAAGGTGTCAGAAGGAAAGAAACGTGCCAACACTTTGATCTTGGACATATTGTATCCAGAACCGTAAGGAAATAAATTTCTCCTCTTGAAGACACCCAGTTCATGGTATCTTGTCATGGCAGCCCTAGCAAACTAGAATACCCATGTTCTCATAAATCTTCTTATCAGCAACAAGAAGTTTCAAAACGACATGAGGCTAGAGATTATTAACAAAGAAACAAACAAACAAAAACCTACTCTTTCTTGTACTTAAAATAGTATTGAGAGGATTATGCAGGATGCTTAATTTCTCTCAATTTCCCCTATATGAGCAGTGGGTGATAGTTAATACTATTGTTAATGAGACGTGAAAATAGAGAACAGCAGTAGAAAGGGTCTCCTGAAGCATTTGATGGAGCTGCTCCTTCCTCTGTGCACCTGCTTAGTTAAGCTTTTTAAGCACAAGTCTATTTGTTACATAACTGGATAATGACTTAATTTGAACGAGTTAACAATTTCACACCTTCTAAGCATAAGGTGAATACTAAGTAAAAGCACTAATCTAATATCCTCACATTAGGTCACTTTTATTACCTATAATGGAACAATGAGATAAACTTGCACTTTCAAATTCAAACACTCGATTACTTGCACTAATGGAGGGGATAAGAACCATAGATAATCTGAGACAGTGTCATTTAGGCTTAGCTTTGGAATAGGTTTTGTATTCTTGCTCCTTCATGTTTGATAGTCTAAGGATTCACGTCCATACAAATAATGATGTCCCAGTATTTAAAACAAATACTAGAATGTCTGAAGCCTACCACCACACACCTGTGCCTCAGGTTTCTTTGTAGTGTACTCTTGCTGAGGAAGCAAGAAAAAAACCTTTGGATTATAGGAAGAGGAAATAAATCCTGTAAGTTTTGAAAAAAGAAATGCAATTTATCAGGCCAGGCCAGAGTCTGGGAGGGGCTCCCCCATTAAATTCCCGTTGCCTAATTCCTGCTACTGCCAGTCTGAATTGATTTGCTAGCATCGCAGTTACTGATCTGAGTTAAATTGGGGAAGGTCATTATTTCCTGAGATCCAAATGCCTTTATCATCAGTGTCATAGCACAGGTTAGATTAGAGATTAGTTATTAATGCTGAAAAATGATGGAGTGACTGTTCCTAAAGAGGCAGGACACATGATTAGTAAGTTACAGTAGTAATCAGTATAGGGCAGCTGTACAGTGTTGACGTAACAAATGCAGCATTCAGTTTTAGAACAGAACTTAAATTCCAACCCCAATTCCCTCTCCACAGAGTATCCATTGCAATCAATATAAAACACATATCCCGTTTTGTCAATCCCTGCTTAGAATCTATAAACAACTTCTTAACTGCACTTAACAGAAAAGCCAACCTTTTTCTATGACCAACTTATACTTTATATTCTATTTATACACTAACTACCAGTAAATAAACATTTCTTAAAATTTAACTAACATTTACTGATGCCCTAGGTTCCAGATTTCAAGGAACAACACTAGGGACAAGACAGAGCTCCTTACCACATAACACTTTCTGTCCAGAATGGGGCATATGAAAAATGAGGAAATAATGGCCATTCAAGAGAAAATAGTTTAAGTGCACTAGCTGTCTTAAATGGGAGACAGTACATCGATTTAAAGATTCTATGAAAGAGGTGGCTTTAGTAATGATTCAAATAAGTGATGTAGGAATTAGGTATAAGTAGATGGAGAGGGCAATATAGGTTGAAAGCATAATTTGAACAAAAGTGATAAGAAAAAGAATCAGTGCATAATGAGTTGTGCAGTTTGGCTATAGCATAATAATAAATACTACTATTATATAAGCAATGTGCTATAAGATAATACTATGTAGTTTGCATGATGACAAAATTATATATTATCTCTAATTTACAGCCAGATAATTTGAGTAAATACAAAGAATTTAAATAACCTGTTATTTCAAATTGTCCAAGAAACAGATTCCGAGAGAGGACTACACATGCAAGAGATTTATGAGGGGAAACACCTGTGTGAGTTAAAGAGGTGGGAGCCACTAGAGGCAGGCACTGTCAGACTGTGAGGTAAGTCTGACCCTGAGTAAAAGGAAAGAGATAAGGAGGGAAAGTTGAATGGAATCATCTTAAAAGGCAGTGCCATTCCAAGAAAATTTTGGCAAGGTCATCTGGTATTCTTCAAGCTAGAATCACCATGTGAGGAGTCATGTATCTTCCCAGAATGGGTTGGCCTTAATATCCCTGTCATGTTCAGTCATTGACTGGGACAGCCCATTGGAAATGGGGCCTCCACACCAATCTCAGTGATGGACTTTAGACCCAGAACCTGGGATCATAGGCCAGTTAGCTCTATAAATTTGAGCTGGCTCAAATATAACTTCTATATATTTTTTCACATCAACTTAGTCATGATAAAATATTGATGTCCCATTAATTTTTCTTCTTCTTAGATTGCATTTACTAGGACTCTATATATTTGACTCCTGAATATTTTCAAACAGTAATAAGACTTGAGGTTTCAAAGATGCCCAGAGGTCAACTAGTCCAACCCACTCATGACACAGACAAGGTCATTCAGGCCATGAGAGATGACATGCCTGGCCCAGAGTCATTACAGTGTTAGTGGCAGTTGGGATTGAGTGCAGATATCCTGACTCCTGTTATCTCCACTTACCATTGCATTTTTTCTCATTTCTCATTTTAGCTCACTTCACTTCCCTTAAATGTAATTATTACATCATGATATCCTTATAAATTCATTTGTCCTACCCTGCTTACTCTTTTTTTTACATGTATGGATAATTATTTAATATAAACTTACATTGAAGTATGATGCATACACAGAAAAGTGAAAAAGTCTGAATTGTACATTTAATAGATTTTCACAAAGGTAGCATACCTGTCTAACAAAGTAGCCAGCTCAGGAAGAAGAGCATCACAAACACCCAAGAAGCCCTCTCATGCCCTAATCTACTCACCCCTTCTCACTAAAGAGAACTGCTATTATAATAGTAGCAAAAATTAGCAGCATAACTTCCACCATAACATCAATTTTCAAAGAATTTTCACAAATACCAGATCACCTGATTGTCATGGTTTTGGTTTAGTTATTGCTTGCCTCCATATTAGACCAACAACTATAAAAAATAAAATTGGGTGAAAATTTGGAATGTTGGCAATTAGCTTGCTTTAATTATTTTTTTTCATTTGCCAACTCAACTACTTAATGGAAACACGTGTCATCTCCTAAATTTGATCTCAACAATATTCACAAGAAAATACTCTGAAGATGGAAATTAATAACAGCACTTTTTTGACCCATTCATTTCTATTTTGTTTAATAGTCTTAGAAAAGTATGACTGCAGATGAACCATGTAAAATTGCTGCTGTTCAACAACTTTGGACACACCACACTCACGGTTTCCTGTGTGCACATAACAGATTCCTCCCTTGAACATTTGGAACATTCAAACATTTGGAAAATGTTTACTACAAGGAAATATTTCAGTTATTCAGTTCATAGAACATCAAAATCACATGAATCTATAGAGCACAGATGGCAAACACAAGGCCTGCAGGCTGAATCCAACCCTCCACCTTGTTTTATCTGGCCTGGCTCCTTGTTTCTACCCAGCAGCAGTGCTTAGCTCCTTACCCCTAGTTAAGAAGTAGTTACATGTATAAGTTGGGGATGGCCCTGCCTGGTCTTAGGAAGCTGTGACCCCCCTATGACTTAGGCTGAGTGAAAGACCTCCGGACCAGGAGCCACTAAGGAGACAAAACGTATCCCCCTGGCATGAACACTGCCTATTCTGTGCCTGGCCTTTAATGCTTAATCAATTAGGCAATGATGGATAATATTTCTCTAGGATAGAGAATGGACCTAAGATAGGCATTGATCATGAAAAGGCCTCTGAGATGAGACTCATGGGGCTGTGGAAATGAAGGGGCTGTGGAAAGGAAGGGGTGATCAACATCTATCCCTGCCCCCTCTAAGCCTGAGTCTTTGTACTTAGATGTGAGAAATCCAAGTCTCCTGAATGCCTTTGTCTCCTGACCGGCAGGCCCAAGCCTGCCAAAGGGGCAGCTCAGACCAGAGACGGTGGACCCCCGGGGTAATCAGGCCTGGGACACAGAATATGCAAGATCCTGTGAGATCTGTTTGCTGGAGGATGCTATTAACTTGGAATTTAAAGGCACAGACAGGAAACCAAAATTAACCCTTTGAGCCATGTAGTCCTTTCATATGATAAAACTCCAATCTCTGCCCAGAATCACAGCAGGAGTTCTGTTAGCATCTTTGTAAGTTATCTGTTCCCTTTGATCCTTTCTGCCAGACTGTGAATCCACAAACTGAGTCTGCTTTCTTAATAAAAACCTACTTGGGTAGAAGGACAGGGCGCTCCCCACTAGAGGAGAGTGGCCATGTTCTCTGTTTCCCCACAGAATCATGGTAGGTTCTCTGTATTGCATGTGTTTTGACGAGCATCTGCAGCAGGGATGGATACCACGGGATGGTATTCTTCACATTTATACAGTCGTAAAGTTACATACGGCCCTTTGAAGGCAACCACAAGGCTGATGTGGCCCCCAGTAAAAACGAGTGTGACACCGCTGCTATAGAGGATCTCTAATCCAATTTCTTATTCCAGTCATGACTTGCCCTACAATGTGTCGGGCAGTATGAATCATCTGATCTTTGAAGACATCTAACAATGAAAAGGAATTCTAATTTCAGAAAGCTGTAACTTTCAGGGAACCCTCTTTCATATTGAAATTCCTAGTAACATTACCCACTGATCTTAATTATTTTTTATGTCTTATTGACTCAGGTTAAGATATCATCCACAGAACAGTATGTTCCTTATTTTTTTTTAAATGTATTTTACCCAAACCACCATTCTTTTCTTAAATGTGAACTCTTCAATAACCATGAGTACTCTTGCTAAGGTGTTATTTAGCCATTGTGCTCATTATCCTATAGGTGTGCCCTAGTTTTTCAACATCTCCCTAAAAATATAGGTCTAGTGACTGAATGTAATATTTCAGGTATGATTCTACCTGAGGATATTTAAATTTAATATAACTATGACTTTTTTTAGAATGGACAGTATAGCCAACAAATGTTATAATCTGATTTCAAACATACCCAAAATGTTCCCCTAGTCAGACACTGAGATGATTCCATGAAACTGACCCACTGTTTGATATTAGAGACAATGATAAAAAGTACCATCTTTTCACTTTATATTTACATGTGTTGTCATTGACATACTATGTCACATTTAAAGAGTGGTAGAGCAAGCTGAGTATACTGGTCTTTGTCTGTATCCTGAGAAAACATGTCACCAAACCTGTCACATTAGACACCACATCATGAATACCATCATCAAAGCTGGAACTAATTAGCACTTTTCTTAGCTGAAATCTTAGGAACTAAAACAGACCTAGAAATTGCCTGAGACTCACAATTTTTTTAGAAGATTTACTAGTATTTTGTTGGAATACAGATTTACAGTGTTTCACTAGAGATACGGAAAATAAGAGCTAACATTAAAAAACTACTAATCAAAATTTGGGACAACTCAAACAAATAAATATAGCACAATATTCATTTTATCAGTCTCTATTATAATAATATTTCAAGCTGAATTTCAATTTAATATGTATTCCTACTTATTCAAAACTCCATAAAACTTAATGTAAATTTAAAAGAAATAATTTGCCTCAAATTTTATGTAATTTTATTATAATAATATCATTTCTACCTCCATTAGAATCCTAGTCACTAAAATGCTTCTGGCCAATGTGCTATTTTTTTTAAATTGATAAGTATATAATGGTTTTCAAAAGAAAAATAGTTCTTTACATAGGTGAGGTTGTGAACAGTGGTTGTTTTGGTATCACGCAGTTAAAAGAATATTTTTTAAAATCAATATCAAGGTCACTATGTAGCATAGTATAACCAATTTTATTCACTTTTTTGACTAATGACTACAATTTTCTTTCACAGTAGCATAACTGAGAAATGCAGTTGCTTTTAAGGCTTATTCACTATATTAGCTCTCTTTGAAATACATGTTGAAAGAAGATACCAGGGTTTCTATATAAAAATAATGTGTATTTAGGTAAGGTTGATGGCTACTTTTAAAGTGACAGTTACCATAAAATTACTACTGGTAGCACTGTGACATAGCAAGTGTAGTTCTGTTTTGAATTCAACAGTGTTGAAGTGAACATTTTAGATTATAACAAGGTCAGCGTATTTTTTGGAGTCCATTTCCTAGGGCATTACAGTCAGGAGTACCTCAATCCATTAAATTTTATAAAATAAATAAATAAGTAAATACCAAAACAAAGAAATACAACAGAGGTCTCTGGTTAGGAAATAAAGTTTCTACCTGATATACCTAACATGCATAGTTCACATTTGGAGTATCGCAATGTTAAATTATTGTTTTTCCCCATAATTGAAAACCTCCACTGTAACACCCCCTACGCATTCTATATTCTCTTTAAAATAGCTGTTGGAATAAGTCTTTAGGTAAAATATAAGTAAAATATAAAAACATTTTTACATTTCACACAACTATCTCTATAATATTTGAGTTAATCATTGCTTTTAATTTTTTTAATCTTATTTTTTATAAGTTTAAATAGGAAGTTAGGCCGGCTAACTTGCATGGATATCAGGATAACTAGATTATACTACTGTGTTATCAAACTAATTGAAAATATTGATGATAACAAAAATTGCCATCACTGCATAATTGCACATAATTTTGTAAAAAATACTTAAGATATTTTTACACACTTTAACTCTCTATGCCCTTGGCTACCTCATATTGATACTAATATAGTTGGCCCTCAGTATCCTCACAGGATCGGTTCCCGGACCCCCCTGCAAATACCGGAATACACTGATTCTCAAGTTCCTTAATTGGCTCTCCTCATTTGTGAATTTCACACACACAGATATGGAGGGCTGACTGTACATTGCTCCTAATTATCTTTGAAGGGCTGCCTAGAACAAACAGAAATTATGGTGTGATGATATCACTTAAAAACCAAGCTGATGAGCTCTGCACTGGAAATGCAGTTCTGAAAATAGGAGAGCAAGCTACATTAGAAACGTGGCTTCATTATTGTTTGGTTCCTTACTCTCGCATGCTAGAGATCTTTTATAACCACTTAAACAATTGGAAACTTTAGGATAATGGGTTTTTTTGCTTCTCTAATTTATTTTTATATTGTTCTAATGGTAGATTTGGCTAAGTCTGGAAAATGACTCACTTTCAAGTTATTTCTCATTTACATCAAGCTACCATACAATTTCCAATTTTATGCTTACTTTCGAAAATACAACATTGCATTTGCATAATCTATTTATTTATTCCACAAGGCAATTATTATATTATAAATAAAATACATTATTACCAAATGACCAAAGACACTAAAATGGCAATCAATGGCAAAATATGATTTTGGGGGGGGTTGGCTTCTTTTTATGGAAATATTTGTAAATATTTGATTTACAGATACACAGCTGAATCCTTAATTTCCAAATACATGAAGAAAGGTTCTTTAGGATGAAAAGAAAAAACTTGAATCATCATTTTAAAATTATATAAATGTTTAAGTGTAATTTCTTATCATTGATTGAAACAGTCTTTTGAAAATAGAATAATATTCTATTATCATTACATTTCAGTTATTTACTTTCATTTATTTTCCACCTATTCTTGTCCTGGACTAAAACCCTATTTCTGATTTTTATGAAGATTTAGATCGACACAATCGACTATAATTTGAAAGTAATTTTGAAAGTGTTATGTTTACAAGCCCAAAGATGAAATTAAATAACTATAAGTGGTTCCTTAAATGTCTGATTTCTGTTTTAATTTGTTTTTAACAATTGCTAGCACATCTATATCAATTCTTATAACATTTTCATGCAGGAAAGGACTGTTTGCTCTTATTTAAAAGGAAAGCCCCACATATTTTATATGCAAATATAGGTGAATTGGTATTAATGTTTGTCTAAAACAATTCCACTTTAAGGAAATAAATGGTGATTACAGAGACTTGACTTGGGGTGGTGAACACACAATACAGTGTACAGATGATGTGCTGTGGAATTGTGCACCTGAAACCTGTATAATTTTGTTATGTTAACCAGTGTCACCCCAATAAATTCAATAAAAAGAAAAATAAATAAATAAATTCTACTTTCAATTGCAAATTACAATATAATAGCTTTATAGTTCTAAATAGATGCTATGTAACTTGATTTTTATGTGCTTGGGTTAAGATATTTATGTATGCTGACATGCTCACATCTTTCCTCTCTTACATGTTTATATGAATCTATAATGACAAAGATTTTCTTACTGACATACATTTTCTTACTTACAAACATTTTCATACTGAATCTATAATGACAAACATTTTACTTTTCTACGTTACCTTCAGTTTTATTCTGCATTAATGAAATCAGTTATGTTTATTTTATGGCTTTGACAAATAAACATCAGCAAATGATTTTTTATAATATTATTTTAATATTATAAGTGAACAATAAAGATACATGTAGGGTAAATGGACAATATTCCATAAGAATGGCTTTCATTACCATTCTCTAACAACTCTGATCTTTTATAATCACTTAATATTTTAAATGAATAGTAAACTTTAAGTTTTATCCAGTTTATTTATTATGCAATGCATAGTTACAAGAAAGAATATATTGTCATTTGATTAAATTATATGCTGTATTTCTTCCAGGAAAGATTGAAATTGGATAATTCAAGTGATAGATGTATGAGTATAAATTTTGAAAAAAAGGTAGGAAAAACCTTATTATAATAAACTCTTCATCAATATTATTACATTTTTGTTATATTTTCTTCCATTCTACTGGCCACCCCATTAAAATTATCTTTGCATTAAAAAATGACAGCAATATCCCTGGCTGGCATAGCTCAATGGATTGAGTGTGGGGTGCAAACCAAAGCATCGCAGGTTCGATTCCCAGTCAGGGAATCGATTCACATGTCTGAGTTGCAGGCCATGGCCCCCAACAACCACACATTGATGTTTCTCTCTCTCTCTTTCTCCCTCCCTTCCCTCTCTAAAAATAAATAAATAAAATCTTTAAAAAAATAGCTTCTAAAAAAATGACAGCAATAGTTAAATTCTATAAATAATTATAAATAAAATCATTATAGCAGGATAATAGCAATTATCCAATCATTTTGGGATGGCACATTTGTAAAGTTTGCCTTATAAGCTTTTGTTATCAAGACATTGAAATATGATCAGAGCAGTTTTGTATTTATCTAATATTATTGTCCATGAGCTGACTGTAGCTTTTTGCCACTCTGAAATTTTAGATTTATCATAGCAAAGGATTTGACCTTCTGAGGCATCTTATCTATGGTCTCTGAATATGCAGTAAAGAATATAATCAGTCATTACAAATTAATACCGATAAAGGCAAGTCTCCCAATTTTGTATAGGTGCCTTAAACCTCATTCGGAAATAAAATGTTTATATAAATTGTTTTAAAATAATAGGCCTAAGAAAGAATGCATAAAATCCTATGAAACCTTCTTTGCTAATACCCTCAATTAAAATGATAAGGGTCCTAGCACTAAAGGAGTTTGTTTCCCCAAAGTTTTATGGCTCTTTAGCTATTTGACCCTGACCCAAACTAAACCCTCATAGTTCTTTGAATGTTATCTATTGTTTGAACATTACAGCCTGACAAAGATTGATGAGCTTTACATACACAACCTGTCTTCCTATGCAAATAAACCCAATAAAAGCTCACTGAGGAAGAGGCTCCTGGCCCTTCTGCTTTGAGAGGTCAGCCACCTTTCCTCCTCACGTGGGAGGAAACCACGTGGTCTAGCAAGCAGACCACGTCTTGCTAGACATATTCTCAACCGTGGTGGCCAAGGGGCCCTGCAGGCAGAGCCCCGCCACAGTCTGTCAGTGTTTACCTCCTCATATACTCCTCTACCTCCACCCACTCCCTTTCCCTGGCAATCACTTCACCAATGCCCATGTCCATGAGTTTTCTCTCCCTTTTTTTTCTTTTTGCTCAACCCCTTCACTGCCCCCAGACATCCTCCACATCCAGAGCTGTCATGCTACTTTCTATGAGTCTGTCTCTATTTTGCTTTTTAGTCCATTTTGTTTATTAGGTTCCACATGTAAGTGAAATGATATAGTACTTGTCTTTCTCTGATTGGCTTATTTCAATTAATATAATGCTCTCCAGGTTCATCCATGCTTTTCCAAAGGGTAAGATTTCCTTCTTTTTAAATGACAGAATAATATTCCATTGTGCAAATGTACCACAGCTTTTTATCCACTCACCTACTGATGGACGCTTGGGCTGTTTCCAAAGGTTGGTTACTATAAATAATGCCACAATGAACATAGGGTGCTTATATTCTTTTGAATTATTATTTCAGGTATCTTTGGAAAAATTCCCAGAAGTGGAATTACTTGGTCATAAAGGGGATCAATTTTTAATTTTGTGATGTAACTCCACACTGCTTTCCACAATGAATGCATTTATTTAAATTCTCATGTCCCCAAAATATGGAAGCCAGCATATATATACATGCATGTACATATATATATGCATATACACACATATAACATTTTATATATATATGCATCTATATACACACGCACTGTATAATTTTTTGAGGAATGGCTTGCAGAGTTCCACCGTAACATGTCAGTTCACAAATGGAAGATGCTCTCTCTCCTTTCTCCACTTAGTCAAACAAAATGTTGGTAGCATAATCACCAAGTGTGGTTGGTAACTGGTTAGAGCGCCTCTACAAAAGACGTTCCTGAGAGAGAAGCATATTCTGTGGTTTTTTGAAAATCTTAAGTATCTAAATGTAGGAAATCAAAAGAGAGAAAAGGGATCATTTCAGTTTCAAAAAGATTCACAATAAGAATTCTCCTTATATAAATGCAATATAAATTGAATCAGGCTTGTATAATTCTTTAGTTATGTTTTGCAGTTAATTTATTTTTTCCCCTCCTCATCTCTTAAGCAGGAGAAAGGTCTCTTATCTTGACCAGTCAAAGAAGGCATATGAATTCACCTTATTATATCATGCCATATTGCTTTATTTGCTATTTTGACATTTTTAGTTTGTGGAAAATGTAGTCACCTTGATGTATATGAACTCAGCAAGGAGTTGGCAATTTCTCCCAGAAAGCCTTGTGCGCAAGATGAAGAAATATACCCTGGGTGTGAGGAAAACTTACTGGATTGATGGGCTCAATGCAAACTGAAGGACAGCCTAATGAAGGGACACCGCCAATGTCAAATCGAAAGGAAGGAACAGCTAAAAGACTTCCCAAAATGTTTTTCTCCTGTAATATAGTCATTAATAATTAATTGTCTTCTTTAATTAATTAACTAGTTAATGAGGAAAATAACACTATTTTTATGGTATTTGATGGAAAATGATGTTAGTAGTGATTGTCAAAATGCCAAGCATCTGGTTGCACACAGATCTCTATAGACTAACATGATCATTAAAAGAAATCAAAACTAAGTGATCAGTGCTTTTCGTGAGTTATTTATACCTAAAGTCTCCAATTTCTTTGAAAAGTCCTCAGAAGCATGCAGCAATATTAGACTCTTTCCATCTGATATTTACCTTCAAGTTTTAGTTACCACCTACATTTTCATAACCTCCAGGAATGAGAGACAGTCAACAATAAAATAAAAATTTTAAAAGTGTTTGATCACAAAAATTATTGTTACTAGATATTTTGTGTTTATTTATTTTCTTTTGTTGGTGGTTTATCTTCTATCTTCTAATATTCAATTATATTTCCCCTCCAGAATTACTTAAGATTAGGGAGTCTCTGTCCATCATCTTCTCAATGATTTTAACAATTACAAAGCTGGTACTACTCTAAATTAGGTGAGCTTTGTTCATTTTCAGAATCATGGAAAATGGATGTAATATCCAACAATGTTTCATGGAAAGCCATTTTTTACATAAGGCTAAAGAAACCCAATCTGCAGTTCAAGCAATAGGAATCAATGCATTTATAACTGATACTTTATTTTCAGGCTATAAAATTGAATCAGCAGTGGGGTCATAACAGGTAACATCGGTGGGTTTAAAAAATTGTAACTTTTTTTCACATAAATTTGAGAAATAATCCTTACAGAGATCTTTAGGTACATAAATAAAAACCTGTGCTTTCTAGAGAATTCTCAGAGTCAAGCCTGTCTTGGTTGCAGATTTGCTTTTTTGATCTTGGGAAATCAAGTTAACCTTTCAGGACTCCAGTTACTATATCTATAACATAGATAAAATATCTTCCGCATAGGACTTACATTGGGACACATAAATGAACACAAAACATTTAACACATCTGTTCCCTGAGTACCTTGCTAGATGTTTGCTTACTTCCCCAAATCTGAACAAACATATTTAGGTTACATACTTGAATAACCTGAAACTCTAGGCTTTAAATGTCTTTTTGAGGAACTGGGAATACTGAATAATACACTAATAGCTGACTCAGTTTATAATATTTGGAGGAGAAAATCAAAACATCTGTATATTCTTTAAACCAGATCATGAAATGAGAGCTCTCTGTACATGCATAAGCTTCCTAAATCCAAAATGTACCATTTCTTTTCTATGTTTAAAACTTTCAGAAAGCTTAATCTTTTTAATATGTTCACAATCCAAAACATTATTTTAAAATGCATGACATAACTATGTAGCATAGGTTTGGGAGGCGTTAGGATGAATACCAGAGAGTGTTCTCTAATTGGGAACAGCATTTCTTATCTGGAGTGACATCAGGTGACACCCGCGAATGTTATTTTTAAATCATTGGATATGCTTGTTGTTCCAACTGCACCAGCACCTGGTGAAATATGCAGCTGAGAAGACTTGGAAATTTTAAAATAAGAGAATCAGAGATTATTTTTATTCCAATTTCAAATGCTATAATCACCTGTATTTAATATTAGCCACATTTAGACAAGCTGTCTGTCTCCACTTAAATATATCCTCGTTACCTCTGTCATTTTGAAAGTCAACATTTTAACTGCTTTCTTTCAATATGTAGATTTACCTTCTCCCATAGCTGTGTTGTCATTAAAACTGTCACAAACTAATTATTTACGCATACTTATTACTACCCCAGTAAAGTCTTTACCCCCACTGACTGCCTTTCTCCCAGGTCACCTTGTGAGCAAAACTTAGCATTTTTCAATTCATTGTTGTTTTTCTTTCCATCTGTGTGTAAATTAAAGCTACTCTACTTTCCTTAAGGCAAGTCTTATCTGACTAAGTCATACTCCTTTCAGTATTGCTATCCTTTTGTTGTAGTCTTACTATTGTACTTTTATTAAAACATTTCTATTAACATCACATAAAAGGGTGTTATAACAAAGTATTCCTAAATCATAAAATTAAATTTGAGTTCTGTATATGTGTGAATTGACCTAGAGCCTGGAAAATTTAGGTCATATATAGAAGAAAAACTCAAACATATCAATAATGTGAAAACTGCAAGGCAAATGACTCTTTTTTTGAAATGCTAATATTTAATGCCTTTGGATGGCATTTGAGTCATCATACAGTGTTAGAGCATAGGCTATATGCAAGGCATTGTGTGTTAGGCATTATCGGAGCAGCAAGAGTTAAAAAAACAGTCTTGACTCTCACAAGAGACCTACAGTTTATTAGAAGAATACACATGTATCTGACTATAATAAAGGTTAATAATAATAGTACCAGAAATCCTTGAAACAAAAGAAGGAAAATGGAATTTTCTTAAACGTAGATTTTTTAAAAAGTCCTACCAAGAGATAGAGTTTATTACTTTCTCAAGGTGAGCATCTATAACTATAATATACCAAATGTTTGTCAAATTAAAGTTTTGCCTATTGTTTTTCTTACTTTGAAGTGACTCTTTCTGTTATCCATGCCTTGAACTGCACTTAAACGTCTTTATTTCTTTTACACACACTTTAAATTATATTCATTGTTCTTTTCCAAACACTATTAAACCACTAAGACACAGTGATTAGTCAGGAGGAATGTTTAAGTATACTTTATAATTTTGAATTATAATTTTGATTTTTAGAATTGGTGGCTGCTCAAAGAATAGTAATGAGTTTCAGGATTTTCTTAGAAGGATGTTTGTACCACACAGATGATATGAAATAAAACTCAAAGGCATAAGAATTTCTAGATACCATATATATATATATATCCAAAATGTTTTACTTTAATAAACTATAGTTTTCATAAAAGGAAATGTCAGTTACCCAGTATGTAAAGCAGAAGAGCCTCTAAAAATGAAAATAAATATTCAGAAGACGGAGCAAACAACCAGAGGCGGCCCATTCATTCATGCGTATCCCGAGAGATGTGGGACGACAGTTTGGATTAATATCATGGGGGATAAAAAGGACTATCTTTTACAAAGGAAATAAAATCCAGCATTTATCCTTTTAACAAAAGATTATGTGACTGCATTAAAACACATTTCACGCCAATATTTAAACACATGACATGTAAGTTCTCAATTTTAAAATAACCTGATATTGTGTAATAGTGATGATTTCTAGTCATTGTACATCTGTGTGTGTTTTTTTAAGTGGCTAGGTCTGCCTAGTAGCAACAGTCTTTACTGTCTTTTCTCTGTAGAATCTTAAATATTATTTTTCTAGAGAAATTTAAGACAATGACAAAATTTCACCTCAAATATTATGATTATGAAGTTCATTTAAAAATACTTCCAATCCAAAGTTTTTCTTTTTCTTAACAAATTTATATTATTTATCATCTCCAATAGTTTGTTCATAAGACATAAAAATATAAAATGTATTTTTATATAATATATAAGCAGATATATAATAGATGAGGTTAAATAAATGTGAGACTCTATAACTAGAAAAACAATAAAAAAGCTTAAATTTTGAAAAAATTGTAACTGATTTATTATGACAGGCTGAAGAACAGCCACTTAAATCAGTTTATAAAATGACATATTCTTCTACTGTGATTTGATTGTATGAATTGAGAAGTTACGATTTCACTCATAATAAAATAATGATATCAATGATCAAATATTCTTGTCTGTTTTGACAGATGAGAAAAATTAGATTAAGAAAAATTAAGTAATATCATCAATAACAAAAACAAAATAAATATGGGCTTCAAGTAAAAGTAAGAACTGACAAATAGATTACCAAACTAAAAACCCAGAACTCTTCTTAGACTACACCTCATTGGGATTTCAGTGTTTTGTTTTGTTTTCCTGTTTTTCAAAAAATGTTTGTTTATTCATTATTATTTGCTTCAGGGTTTTCCAAAATTAGTTTGAGGTATTTCTCAAAGAAAATTATACATAATGGGGATTAAATATCACAAGAATCACAATTATAACTATCTAAAGATGTGAAGGGAACTTCAATAGTCAGAGGGATCTTGATTTGAGTTCAAAATTAAATATTAATGTAATTTGTTGTTCAGCCTCATATCTAGATCTCAATAGATATATTTTAATGTAAATTTCTACAAAGATACTACAGAAATACACAGGAAAATCTGACAGAAACAGCACTATATAAAGTTTTTAAATAATGTTCATCTATGGATCTAGGTATAGATAAATAAATATAAAAGGAATACATATATTTATATTTTATATATACTTTTATTAATAAATACATGTGTATTTTTATAGACTTTCAAAAGTATAATTAAAATGAAGTGTCAAAGATATATGTTTATATTATATGGAATATCTTTGCATTTAATCAGTGTGAAGTTATAATTGTAAAAGCATTTATCAAAGTGTCTCATTTTATTTTTGAAAGTTATTCTCTGTTACTTGCTTTAAACTTGTTATATTTCTGAATTCAAATGTCCCTATGATTTTCTTCTGTCAAAGGAAAGTTCTCAGTCCAAAGTTTCATGGTACATCCATTTTTTTTATTAAGCTGTCAAAATAGCAGAATAAGATTTTATATCCACATATATGCATATAATCAAAACTAGCACAATGTTAAGCATAGGTGCTTTCTATGTGTGTTAAATTCTTGATTACCAGTTCAATTTCATGCCATGGATAATTTTTGAGAACATGCTAGATTTTGCAGAGAAAAAAAGATGTTGTAGTGTAGCAGGGGCTCAGAGAGTGTAAAAAACAAAGGTAAATAATTAACATATACTGTACTTTTGTCAGTGACATAAAATGCATAAATAATTGGGAGAAAGGAGTAATTATTCCCTATGTAGTGGTAAAAGTGAGCTTCATGGAAGAGATGCAACTTCATCAAAGTATTAAAGCCCAAATAGGACATTACTTTCAAAATTATGGGAAAAAATTTTAAAGGTGGTTCAATATTACTAAAATGTAAACTATTAGAGAGATATAATTAAACTGAGATTTATATTAATTCTGTAGTAATTTGGCATTAAATCAATAAAATAAAAATGAATTAGAAAAGAAAAGGCAACAAATTAAGCCAATTTCCTTATATCTATATCAATATGTGTACAACCTATTTATACTGAATGTCAAAAATATCACAATTTTATAAAACAATTTTTAAACAAATAATAAGAAATTATTAGGGACTTCTTAAAATTATTGTTAAACATACCATGATATAACCATGGAAGACAAAGGTTTTGTTCATGTTCGCTCAGGTGAAACTATCCCTTTTCATTTTAAAATAACCAAATTATTATGAATTTTAATATCAAAACTTCTTATATCTAATTCTATAAGCATGCTTCTGCTTATTATCTACTGTGCCTGCTAGTATATGAAAAAATGTGTTCTAAATAGGTTATGAAAGGCACTTTTTTTCACAATCTCATATTAAGCTCATACTTGTCTTATTACCTTGATTTGACTCTGTCTCAATTTTACCTCATGATATAGCAAAGATTCAAATTATTTTGCTGGTTTATCTCTTCTAGAATGATTTTCAGAACCACTGTACTATTATACTTGGTACGAGTGAGATGTATATACTCTCCTTACTTCTAAGTATTTTTCATTGAATTGGCCTTTTTAATCTCCTAACCAAAATGTGAACTCCAATTATCTTTAGCCCCATGCCCCATGTTACCAGCATCTGTAAATAATCAGTACTCAAGATGCTCAAGGAATGAGTAAAAATATTTTCTCAAGAAAAATTACTTAGTGACCTTAATGACTAACCATGGGAAATTATTGATTTTGCATACCACTATCATTAGTGTCCCCTTTATATCTATAATCTTTTAAACTTCTCTCAAAAAAAAAAAAAACCTGCAAGGGGATCCTTATTACTTTGTATTTTATAGATAGGAAACATGAGTTTCCAAGAATTTGGAGATTTGCCTAAAATCACATATTTTAGCTAAGGACTCCACTTTGATCCTTTATACTATTCTCAATTAATCCTAGAAACCATAATTAAGACATAAACATACAAGTTTTTAATTACATCATTTATTTACATGATTTTTTTGGAATTTACTAAGTACTTATGCATGCATGATGTAATTTTGTCTGCAGAAGATACCATGGGTTTGATAGATCAGCTATCATAAGTATATATATTTTTCAAGAAATAGAATAGTCACTTCATCTGTACAATGTCACTTGTTCTTTAACAGTTGGTCATACGTTCTTCTACAGTACATTTCAATATTTACGTATCCCAGACTTGGGCTTTTGAAGAGTAGTTAAAATTGCTTGACTCCAGATTTGTTTTCCCCATTTGATCACGATAGGCTTATTGTTAGAAATCTTATGTAGTTTCTTCTTATTTTATCCAATTAACTACTAAATTTGTGCATTGCTGTATTTATTAGGAAATACATTATGGTTCAATTCTTCCATCATATATGCTAGAAATTTATAAAATTAATTCACCTGTATTAAATAAAATATTTGGCATGCACATGGATAATGCTAGATACAGAGGAACACATAAGCATAAAAATGTTTATTTGTAAAAGTTTATAAATATTAAGTTCAATAAAAATAATTTAAAAAACTAATGAAAACTATTTTTTTCTCTTTATGTTTGTCAGTTTCTATCTATTTCTTTTTTTGATGTGGCATTCTCTACCCTCTTGCTTCTCTCTCTCATACACACACACACACACAGAATTAATTCAGATGCAGTTTCTGGCCCTTCCTCCCTCCCACACTGATAACCATAATCATAAGATTACAGAAATAATAGCTCACATATTATAACATGAGTACAAGTAGTCTCATCAATTGCTCATTATAAATAATTTAATATTTTATGCACACACTAAGGATCATATTAAAAATGTCAATTAAAAAACATGTAGTTTCATAGTAATAAGTGTACGAGCACATAGATCACAGAAGGACAACACACTGTAATGGATCAGTTAAAAATAAATGATGAAAAAATCTAATAGAAGTTAAACCTATAAATAGCAGGCTTCCTGCAGTAGAGAAAAATGAACCACACAGCAATTAAAGAAAAGTGGAGACAACATTTAATTCACATGGGAAGAAATAAGTGAACTTATCTCAATGCAGTCAAGAACAATAAAAGAATCAATACATTTTGTTGCCCACAGACTAAAAAAGTGATATGACTATTATTGTGAGATGGATACATAGGTATGGATAAAGATTTAACAAATAGCCAGTTAAAATTAAAATATAAAGCAAATCAAGAAACTTTATTTTTTGAAGATCAAAACTGTGTGATCAAACTGTGTTTCACATACAAAGAATCATATGTGAAAATTAAATTATCATCTTGTAGTGTGTCATAGGAAGTTAGCCATGTGATGCTGCTAGTGTGATCTGGGCCTAAATGAGGAGGATACAGCATTTATTGAGGGGTATTATTGCAATGTAAAACACTAAAGAAAAGAATATTATTAATATGGTGAGCACATACTTGAGGTAAGTTAGGTTGTGAACAGGCACAGAGAGAGGGTATATGAGGTATGTTCAGAAGGTATCAAGCCATGTAATATGAAAAATAGAGACATTTATTGAAGAAGATAATAAGAAACACTATACATAGGACAACAATGCCTCAGTCCTCTTCAATGTAGGCACCTAGGGAACTCACACAGTTCTCCTAATTGCCATCAGCTGTCCTATCGTATTCTCCTGAATCTCATTGATGGTCTGAAATTTCTTCCATTTCCAAAGGTGATTTTAGTTTTGGGAAAAGCCAGAAGTCTCAGAGCACCAAATCAGGGATGTAATGGGGTTGAGTCACCCGGGTAATTTGTGGTTTTACCAGAAAACTCTGCATGAGATGGGATGCATGAGCAGGCACATAGTTGTGATGAAGCTACCAATCACCAGTTGCCCATAGCCGTGGCCTTCTGAATCATCCAAATAGTTTCCGCAGAGGAATGTTCAAGCTTAATGCAATATTTGATGCAGATTCACTGTTCTACTGCTCAGTCATTTGAATGTGATGGCCACAGAGGACACATGTTCACTCAATAGCATCTACCACTCCTCTGACTAGTACAGTGAAGCTGCCATTGTTCATGAACATGTTTCCAGTCCACTCTCCTTAGCTGTCCAGTTACATTGATGTTATGCAAATGGTTCTCATTATATTAACAATGCCTGGAATTTTCCTGGACATACCTTGAATAATCATGTAAGTGACTATAATTAGAAGAAATCTATCCTATAGTGAATGCCAATGGGCATTTTAATGTTGCCAATTTTTTTGTACTGACAATTATTTTGAAAATGTGCATTAATAAGCAGACTAAGTGTAACAATGCTAGGATACTTCAGAATATCATGGCTTTTCTAAATACTGAAAGAGAATGATAATTATAAAATTAGAAATTGTATGAAGTAGGCCAATGTGCTTCAACATATGTGTTTTGAGTACTATAATGTGAAAGACATGATGCTAAACACTAAACAGGATAACATAAAAATGAAGCAGAGCTAAATCAGTTATACCAGAAATTACACAGGGGTAACTGAGTAGGGCAAGTCAAGAAAGATACCAAGAAGAGAGTTACAGAAGTAAGCAGTCACGAGAATTTATAAGAAAGCCATTGTCATCAGCAATACAATCTGTGCTGAGACAAAATACTTCACGCAGATGGTGAATACAGACCTGTTTCTAGCAGGAATAGGCCCTTCAAAAATTGAGAACAATAACTTGGGCTGATTACACTTTTATCCATATGAACACATTATATGTACTCCTAGGAGACATTCTTTAAAAAATATGTAAAATAAAGGACAGGGCCATGATAAAACATGCATAAACATTATGGCATTTGGAAAAGATGAAACCAATGTTAGGCATTTTTTCTTGTGCTGACCTATGTCATTTACATTGGGCACATTGAACTCCTTAAATGGAAGCATCCCTAACAATACCTGTCCTATTTCAGTATCTAAAAACAAATTAGAGGACAAAACATACTTGGATAGAGTACCAATAAATTAATTATCTGTATGGTTTAGACAAGAAATAGAACCTCTTGAAGTTCTCAATTCAGTGCCTGTGAAATGGAGACAATATATATGTATAATGCTGTCTCAGTCTGTTTCTCTCTCTTACTCTTTCACATATTCCCAGTGTCAAACAGTGGTACAAAGTATACACTACATAAATGGTTTTTGAGTAAAAAAGGTTATGACATTTCTGATACTTATCATCTACTTTGTAGGGTATATAGAGTTACACTACCTTGTGAAACTTCTATTGTACACTTGCATTAATCACAACTGTGATTATAAAACTATATACATAGAATTTTTCCTCTGCTTTTAACTAGACATAAGTCCATCAGACCAAGATCCAAGTCCATTTTTTCAGTAACTCAGTAAATATATACATAATGTATAAGATAGACACTCAGTACCTTTGATCCTATTTTCAAGACTAAAAAAAACAAATATACATGAAAGATTTTTATAAGATTATTAGGGGTATAAGAATTTGTGTTATTAATAACTATCAATTATTGTCCTGAAACACAGAGAAGGTTTTCCCTAGGTCAATTAAAATTTCTTTCTTCACTAAAGATCAAAACGTATTTTACCATTTATACTTCACTTTCACACTTATATTTTAATTTGAGTAATTCATTCATTAACAAACACTGAAGTATCTCTTATCTAACAGGGAATTAAAGCAAGACAGTTCTTGCCCACATCATGCCCACAATTTTTCAGGATATTGAGTCATTTGATTCTCAAAGAACTTGTGATATAATTAGGGCAGCTATTTTTAGCTTCAAAGTACAGATTAGTGAACAAAAGCACAGAAATGCTAAGTGATTTTACCCAGATGATAATTAATAGGTGTCAAGGTCTTCTAAAAATAGGATGATTGCTACACATTGAGTTTTTTTATGTATTTTTCTCATCTGTCATAAACAAAAACAAGCTTTCATATACTTCAAAATAGAAATCAATACTTTGTTTTATTTTATCTCTTTTTACGATAAACCATTTTAAACCTTAAAACTCTTTATAACTTTTCTATATCCTTTCAGCTTTGCCAAATATTATTAAAGTTAAACTACTGTCCTATGAGTTATCATTTTAAAATATAGGTGTCTTATTAATTATGATAAAATGGGTATTTTATTACATTTTAGTTGTAACTCGTGACAAACTATGATAGAAGAGATTCAAAAAACCAGTAGTAACTACCTTTTCCAAATCTATATATTGAGCAAGCTATCAAAAATTATAATTTATTTTTATTTTTGATAACATAGAAGAAAAGCTTATACAGGGTGTTTGCCCATAACAGTCAATGCATGAAGCCACCTCATACTTTTGGCATTCAGTTCAAATCATGTTCAATAATGACATATTTAAAATGAAGGCAAGCTGTCATAAAGCAAGCTGGGGGTAAAAAGAGTTTGGCAATTAAAAAGCTCCAGCACATTTACCAATCTGAATAATCAAGAATTGTAAATCATTAATCATAATTACACCACCTGCTGGGGACACTCTAACCCAGCACAGAAATTTTCCATGTGCATAATTGTCAGTTTCAGATTGAATTTTCCCAGGGAACAATAGTATTCAAGATGACATGGCTGAAACTTTTATTAATTTTGAAAATAAAAATAATTGTACTTCTCAATGTATTGCAAATATTGCAGTAGTCTTATTTAAAATGATAATTGTTTTATAGTTCAATAAACTTAACAATTATTAAATAACTATTATATGTGATGAAGAAATATTTACATTTTTACAGTTTTTAAAGATATCTATTATGGCAAGCAGAAGACAAACTGACTTGCTAGAAACCTAAGAATTTCAGGTTCCACCCATTTTCTTAGTACCTTTATGTAGATGTATAGCCTGCTTTGGTACAGACTGCAGACAGGATTCTTACAATGATTAGATAAACTTAGCTGTACTGACAGCTTTGAATCAATTACAAAATGTATGTGTATGTGTCTGTTTTATTGGGGTTCCTGGTTTATTTATATTGTCAAAAATTTATTACCTCTGTATTTATCAATGGACATCTGAGTGGGAATGAACCAGTTGGAAACCTTTCAATGTCAGTAGAATAGAGGAAGAGATTCTCTTAATTCATGAGGCTTTATGCACCAACTCTAGCTTAAGTACTTCCCACAATACAGACTGGCATTTTGCTAAGAGAGTGCAGAAGTACCCCAATATCTAGCCTCCCATAAATGAGATAGGAGCTTAGGAGGGAGACACAGAGGTTTCACAATACCCGATCTGATCAGATCTGGCTCTGGCTTTTCCTAAAGCTTCTCGCAGACCTGGGTACAAAAACAGAGAATGGTAGGGATCTTACTGTTGACCAACGAGAGCCAGGAGACTTGAAAAAGGCAATACACAAATTTCTTGACTGAAATCCATGGAAATTAAATAACTTACACAATGTTACCCAGTGAAGCTATGCAACTACAATCTGAATTGAAAATCTGTAGAAGCAAAGGTTTTCCAAATTTTGAGCATGTGCAGTTTTTGATATGTACTATACTTTAATTTTTTGACATGAAAGCTACACTTTTTCACATAGTTTTTCATGATTTCAACTGATTTTTTTCACTGTTTCTCAGAGTTTAGATTCCACCAAGAAAATTAGTAGGACTTATTACAAATGCAGAATGTGGGGTCTGTCCCTATGCATGAGACATTTTTATGTTTGATGCAAAAAAAAAATACAGGTAATTTTCAGATTAATTCAAATGTGATATGGTGCCTCCTGGAAAAAAAGTGGGATTGCAAAGCTGATGGCAAAGCTGCTAAGACAACTATGATATCTAGGTAGCAAGTATGATGGTTCTAACAGGCGTGGATTCTAAATTCTCTGTAGCAGGCAGGCATAGGTTTCTTTCTGCCGCAGCCTCTATAATTTCTATCTTCCCACTCACCTTCATTCTGTCTGCTTATTTTTTACCCTTGTATCTACTGTTTATCTGTATTCTCCCTTCATTCTACACTATAGTTATTGTCTGATGACTGCCACATGTCAATCTGCACACAATAACACCTTTCTTCTTAGATTTTTAAGATAACCAGTATCATATCTGTTCTAGCAAGCAATCACTGGCCTATTTGGTCTGCCCAGCTGGATAGCTCTCTGCCAATCCATCATCCTTGCTCATTTTAAATGCATTTCTGATCATGCTGCCCTCCTACATAAAGTATTTTATTAGTTTCCAATGTTTCAGAATAAACTCGCTCATCTACAAAACCCTGTGTATTTTCTTTTTCTCATTCTGAGACATTCTGTTCACCCCTTATTCTCCTTGTCCAGAATAACAGAAATTTTTAAGTCCCTCTCACCTAGAATATTTCTGCATCAACTGAACTTTGCAAACACTCTTCTTCCAAGGATGCTACTTTTTGAAAACCCTACTCTTCTTTCACTAAGTTATCCTCCCACTTTTAGCTCCTAGACTATTTCCACAGGGAGTCTTCTCTGACCTCTCTGCTTGAGTAAAATCCCTGTTATACATGCTCATAGACTCCTAGATGACTCTATTCACAGCTGCAGTTTTACATTTCTTATGGAATTACTTGATTGATGTCAGCCTCCTCCACTGGACGTAGGTAGCTCAGGGGCAGAATCCATGTGAGCTTGAGCTTTTCTGAATTTCCTAGCCAGTGCTTGGCACATTTTAGGAGATCAGTCCATACATTTGTTGAATGTATGTATGAAAGATTTAAAAAAGTTCCTTATGTCCCTAGGGAACTGTGAATTATTCTATGGACAAGAGGGTGTCAAGTTTTATAAGCTGGGCATAACATGATCAGATCTCTGAGACAGAAACACATTTCACAGCAACTCGAGATTGCACTGGAGGGAAAATAGACTGGAAGTGAAGAAAGAGGTCGGTGCACCACCCAACCTATCAGTAAGTCTAGACTGGAAAGAGTGAGGGTCCAGAGAAGGAGGAGAGTGACAATGGGATAGAGGGTTGCAGGGTGGGAATAGCAGTGTTTGAAAGAAATACAATACTGATGTGAATCATTGTAAGTGGGTTTGCAGAAACAAGAAGAGTGAGATATCAGGAAACTCTTATCATGTAAAGAGAGGCAGATTTCAGAGAAAAGTCCAAATTCATGGTTGAAACAGTGAACTGTCCATAAGAAGTTATTACAATTATTATGGCCAAGTCTGCTGCTCAAATTCTAGCATCATCAGTGTAAAGGTAGATATTCAAACAAGGAGAATGAGCTGTTATAACCTTGGTATCATCCTTCTAACTATCCAGTTCAGAAAATGTAGTCATACAGTTAATTTACAGTCCTATGAATCCTACAGAAAGTGTCTTATCCACACCATATATACCTGATATTTTAATACTTGTTTTTGCCATGTATAATTTCTTAGATTTATAGCCATACTTTTTTATTTACACTAACATGATTTCTGGAAACTTTGAAATTCCTTACTTAGTCCATGAAAGGCTGAAACATCTCCCTTTCTACATAGCTTCTCTACTTCTTTAATCCACCTCTTTAAAATGCTGCTTTCATCAGAAAAGAACTTAACGATGGTTGTATTGTCTTGCTCATCTAAGTCAAATCTGGCCTTTTTAAGCCATCAAAAATATACTTGTCTTAACTCCATTTTCCAACATGCCTCTGGTTAGGTTAATTTTATGGTTACATGCTGGCTACTTTCTCGCCTCCTTCTATCCTGCTTCATGTCAGTTATGTCAGCAGTTTAAGTGCATGGTGAAAATTCATACTCCCCATCTCCTACACAGATACTTCCAGCTCTTCCTATTTCACATTAATCACTACTTTTTTACTTTCTATGACACATATTTATTTGGAAACTTCATACATTTCACTTTTAAACTTCTTCGGGGTCTCTTTATACTCCTCCACATTTTGGCATCCCAAATGGCATGTAGAAAGGCATTTAGAACATGCCAGGCACTCAGTGTGCTCTCTTTGTGACGACTAAGGGAAGATGAGCTCTTGTGAAACAATGACACTCAGGGAAATCATGAAAACGTCAGGATTTGACAAGTGATTTTAGTTTAATGTCAGCATGACACATAGGAATCCATTATTTCATAAGTTGAGAACAGACTGATAGCTGTCAGAGGGATGTGGGATTGAGGGTTGGGTAGAAATGGTGAAGGAATATGCAAAAAAAAGAGAAAGAAAAACCTCATAGACATAGACAACAGTATGATAATTACCAGAAGGAACAATGCATTGTTGGAGGGAGGGAGAAGAGGGTAAGAGGGGGGAATAAATGGTGTTGAAAGGAGACTTGACTTGGGGTGGTGAACACATAATATATTATACAGATAGTGTATTACAGAATTATATGCCTGAAACCTATATATAATTTTATTAACCAAATGCCACTCCAATTAGTTCAATAAAAAAGAAAAATTAAATTTAAAAAATCCAATATTGAGCAAAACAAGATGAGTCTCTTTTTACTAATTGAATTCTAAGAATTTTGTTTTATAAAGGTTCATGAAGAAGCATTAAAATTTCCCAGCAAAGAACTACTTAAGATCTTGAAAATTCAATTTTGTGTGCCATAATTGTACCATTTTTTTACATCCTACAGTTTGTTTGATGAACCTCTAATTTGTGCACATATTTCTTGACAATGTGATATTTTTTCTTATTATGAATGATTTTTTATAAGTTGTTGATAAATGTATCATTTTACAAGTAAAATTCCATTTCATCTGAACAATTGAGTTTATGAGACATTGTGAAAACAAATTTGATTGAGCTTTATGTAGTTAATAAAAAACAGCTGCCTCATCATATTCTCTGCTCAGAACCTGCTTTCCCATAAGATAAATGCGATGACCCTTTATATGGAAGCCTTCCATAGACTGCAGGACTTTGAGCTAGTTCAACATAAACACCTCCAGAAAATAATAAAACTACTTCTTTGATGGCTGGCATTTGGAAAAACTGCCATCACTGAGGCTTTCGGAATTCAATAACACCTTATACTCCAGCTAGTCACATAACATATTTATACATTCATTTATTCACTCATTTCATTCATTCAGTAACTATTTGAGTATATAAATGTATTTGGAGCATAAAATGGGCCAACTATCTGTCCTTACAGTGTTCCTATTCAAAACTGTTATATCAGTCACTATGACTTTGTAATTAAATCACAATCTACTTAGAGCAAAAATATGAAGCCAAACTGTATAGGTTGACAGTCCCAGTTGTGATTAAATTACTTGAATTATTTGTGTCTTAGTTTTCTCACTTAACTGGGCATGAACAATGTTGGGGGTGGGGGAATTGATTATGGGAGTGGGTGGGGATAGTGAAGGGGAGAGCAATGGAAAAAGGTGGGACAACTGTAACTGAACAATAATAAATAAGTAAATAAATAAATACACAAACAAATAAAATGTAGGAATTATAGCAGTATTTTTGTCAAAACACTTTTTGGAGATTAAATAAATATCATGAAAGCACTAAGGAAAGTTCTATCACATAGTAAATAGTAAATAAATATTTGCTACAGTAATAATATATTATGAAGTTATTATAAGAAATGTACATTCATTGTAAAACTTGCTTAGTGTTGATGAAAATATAAGGTATGAGCTATATAAAAGTATATGAATAAAAAAATTGTGCCCTGGCTGGTATGGCTCAGTGGGTTGAGCACTGGCCTGTGAACCAAAGGGTCACTGATTTGATTCCTAGTCAGGGCACGTGCCAGGGTTGCAGGGTAGGTCCCAAATAGGGGGCATGTGAGAGGCAACCACACATTGATGTTTCTTGTCCTCTCTTTCTCCCTCCCTTCCCCTCTCTAAAAATAAATAAATAAGATCTTAAAAAAAGAAAAATGTGAGGAGTGAGACTTTGGATTAGGTTATATAAAAAGAAAGTAGTAAGGAATTCTATAAGAATGTAACTCTACATAGAAATTAATTTCATTTTATTTATTTGTATTTTTTATCCTCACCTGAGGACATTTTATTGCTTCAAGAGAGAGAGAAGGGAAAGAGAGAAACATTGAGGTAAGAGAGAAGCATCGATTGGTTGCCCCCCATATGTGCCCAGTCTGGTGATGGAACCCACAATGTAGGTGTGTGCTCTGATTGGGAATCAAATTCACTGCCTGTTGGCTATGAGATGACACTCCAGCCAATGGGAGCCACACTGTCCAGGGCAACATAGCTATTAATTTTAAAAATATACATTTTAACTTCCTCTCTGACATCTACTCTATGGACTTCTACTTTATATGCATTTTTTAAGAGTTTATTTATTTATTTTTAAAGAGAGGGGAAGGGAAGGAGAGAAACACCAATGTGTGTTTGCCTCTCCCATGCCCACCGCTGAGGACCTGGCCTGCAACCCAGGCATGTGCCCTGACTGGGAATAGAACTACAACCTCTTAGTTAACAGGCCCAGGCTCAGTCCTTTGAGCCACACCAGCCAGGGCTGTATATACATGTTTTTGCTCATAAAATATCACTCTCCTATACTGATTACAAAGCATAATAAAGTATACATTTCATTAAAAAAACCTAATATTTGAATAAAATAGTTGGTACACATCTTAGCTCTTTACATATCTATGTTTTGATTCTTTTTTAAAGATCAAGTTAAATGAACACTAGGGACTTTATATGTACTTGACTAATTAATTGGAGCAGTTACCAATTTCATTGCATTTATTAAGAAAATTTTATGAGAACAGTAAATCCTAGTTCATCAAGGGAAATTAAAACTTATGGAAGTTGGTACAAAGTAATAATCACTGCATGCTACAAGTCGAGGATGGCAGCTCATAAGAGGACATGTTCCCCTGTTACATTCAGTGAATAAGAGTCAACGTGCATTAATTTGCTCAATACTCTACTACCATTTCTTGTTCTCTGCCACCTTTGAAAATACCCTGCTCAATATTATCAGTCTTTCTTTTAAATTTCTGCAGGTGTTGATTTTGTGTGAGTTTGGGGAGTAATATAATGTAATGGGCAAATTTCATTTATTAATTTTCTTAATTCCTTTTCAGTCCAACTGCAAACCACCCATTGCAATCAGATTCCAACACTGCATAAGGCAGAGAGTATCAGTTTTATCAAATGAATGTACCTGCTAAATCTCACATTAAGATGATTGACACAATGTGTTTATGATGCTTTGTAGAATATGGAAAAAAAGAGGTGGTGAAGGGGATAAAAGAACATAGCTACAAAAAAAGAGAGAGAGAAAAGAAAAACTATAGCTTTCAAAGAGAACAGGCATCCTATTAAGAACTGGTAGTGCAGTGACAGACATCCTTTAAAATGACTCCCAGTGATCCTTGCTTCTGAATATTCATACCTTTTGATAATCCTCTCCTTTCAGTGTGGTCTGGACCTAGGGACTCATTTCTAAAGAACACAATATGGCTAAAGTAATGGGATGTCACTTCCAAGATTAGGATACAAAAGATTCTGGCTTTTGTCTTGCTCAACCTCTCTGGCTCTCTCTCACTCCTGCCGAGGGAAACCAGCTGTTAGGTGTGAGCTGCCCAGTGGAGAACTGAACGCTTTGCACAGCAGCCATAATGACCTGATACAGCCAAGAGCATGAACGGGAACTGAGGCTGAGCCTGGAAATGGCTGTGGCCCCAGGCTGCATGGTGAGTGCAGTGATGGCAGCCTGGGAGTGCCTCTGAGTCAGGTGGCCCAGCCAAGACTTGTCTATATTGCTGACTCACAAAAACCATGAGATAATAAATATTTGTTGTTTCATGAACACTATCACTTGTTCCATTTATTCATACTTATTTATGCTAACACACATCCATGAATTTTCTGTTAAAATAGTACGCATCTAGAGGACAGGCAAAGAAATGTGTAAGTTTGGTACATGGTTTATTTCAGAGAATAAAGCATATAAGTTATTTAATGTGTCCTCTTGATGAGTATAATAGGATTTTCTATCAAAATTAACTATTGATTTAAACTTCAATTACCTAAACAATTGTTTCAAATCCCTGATTCACTTTAGCTTTGGATTATTAGGTATGAAAAATTATTTATCATGGTTCAGGTTTCTTCTATTTGTCACTTTAAAAAAAATTGCAACCTAAACTCAAGAAATGGAAAGTTGATACCAAATCCTCTGTAATCTGTCACAGAAAAACATCTCCCTTTCAAATCACAAGAATCAAAAGCATGAACTGTCATTCTGCATGGTTTCACTTACAGTTAATTCCATAAATTGTGATTAGTTTGAATGTATGTAATATTAATAGCTTACTTTAACAGATGCAAACTTCAAAACCCTTGTCTAATTGCTGTTCATTTTTAAAATGTTCCTCTAAAAGATATATCGAGTTATTTTCATGCTTAAAGAAAGACATAATCAAAAGTAACCCTATGATAATATCCTTGTTCAAACTAGGTTATACTGACATGTATAGGACATTTTAATGGATATACAAATATGCAGAAAGAAAAAACACTCATTGAATACCACATATGCTAAAAAATAAAATGTATAACCATCAATAGAGTGTGATAAAAAAATAGGGTAAAAATATCCTGATAAAACAGAGAAATAATCATAACTATGTATAATCATCATTATTTTTTTTTAGTCAACACATTTTCAGTACCAACAATAGACCAAAAATCCACTATTATAACTGTTAACTTACTTGATAAGTATATAGAATTTTTGTGGTCACTTAAAAATGCCTTTTAGAAAAGGTTGTGTACATACATAGCATTAAAACAAATACAAAGAGCATATAACTTGTCAAAATATGACAGCATAAAAAGTTATGCTGAAAATATTTTACAAATATATATCATTCATAGGTTTCTGTCCAGAAAACACATAATGCATAATAGAAATTACAACATCAATTAATATTATTATTTAAATTTTTTAACATATGAGTTAGTATTTCTAGGATCAAAATTTTAAGCATCGATATGTTTTGATATGTCTCATTAAATTTTATAAGTTATTGAATCTAAATATAAACTTTGATTTGCATTCTTATTTTATATACATATAAGAGAAACATACCCACTAAACTTTGACAAAATTGGGATTATAAAGTGCTTCATGAGTTCAGATATTTAAAAGAAAAAAGTGTGTATGGTATTTCAATAAATATGATAATTACTTTATAAGTCTATAAAATATACTGCAAGAAAGTCTTAAGTTCTGTGTAGATTTCATAAAAGAATATGTTTATTCTTTTAAAAAGTCTACTAAAATCACATTTTTCAACTATGTTTTTTAAGACAAGAGTTTCTATTTATATACTAATAAAAATCTACATTGATTTTTAATGAACATCAATTACACTCCAATTTTTCATTTACTCATGAAAGAAAATAATTTATACTCCTTTTCAGAACTGCCCATAGCAATTTACCTTGGCTCTTTCAGGAAAGAAAGAGTTCACAAATTAGCAAGTTGAGCATTCAGAAAATGATAAAGAAACACAATTACAAATAAGTAATATAACCCAATATTTTCCCACAAATAATAAATTTAATATAGTTTTTGTAAAGAGGTTCCTAAAACATTATGAAGGGATGTTTCTTTTTTGTATTTGAATTACATTCTTGGAAAGACTACCAAGAAAAACATTTTAAAAGTTTGGAAAAAATCAATATTAAATTGTTTTAAAATTTCAATGACTAGAAAGACTTAAACAATTAAGAAATCTTTAAAATAATAGGTGATTAAACATTATTTTGGAGACCTACAAAAATAAGATATGACAGAATATGTTTCCCAGCTTCCTAAACTGTGCAATTTTGCTGTACTGTCGAAGAAAGACTACCTATTCTAATAAGAGCTGACTCTCCACTCTAGCTGTGTGACCTTGGACAATATAAGTCCTATCGACATCAACTTCCTTAATTGTGAGATGTACATTCTTTAAACATTTGCTTCTTTAGGATTAAGTAATATGTGTAAAAACTCTATTTCAGCATCTAAAGTTTAACTGCTGTTCATTGTAAAAAGAACTGGCATTATTTCAAAAAGAACATAACAAGAACTTCATGTAGTGATCACTCAATAAATACTAATGCAATAGCAATTGAATTTTGCCAGGTATATAAAACAAGTAAAGCTTACCTCCTTTAAATATACTCTCACAGAAATTATCTGTTCTTTTTAGTTTTCCAGATAAACACACAACTAAATAGAACTGCATACATGTAATTTATTAGTTAGCCTAGTTGTGTTCCTTAGAGGAGTCATTTGGTAATGTCTGGAGACATTTTTGATTGTCAAGACTAGGGAGGGTCTACTGCGGGCACCTAGTGTGTAGAGGCCAGACATGCTATAAAACACTCTAAAATGGACAAGAATGTCCTCAAAACAAGGAATATCTGCCCCTTCAGTCGTGTTGTAGTAGAGAGGCATTGCCTAGGTGTTTCGGTGGGCATCATTAAACCATGTAAATAGATGGATTATAATGAAAATAATGAAAGAAATATATCTGAAAAGGTAAAAATGATCTGCCGTTTTTCTTTTTATTAGAAAACAAATTTAGAAGATCAGATTTTTAAAAAGGGGTTGCTAGTGTCATTGTGTTATTTTCTCATTAGTTGCTGAGTTTTAGAATCTAAGGTATTCTAGCTTCTATTTTCAGAATCCAGTTTGTGACCATTAACACTGCTCCACTATTTTGCTGGAAGGCCATGCATAATAAACTCTTCCCTAGATGCTCAGGACTTGATAATTTGGTGGAATCTGTCCCATTCTCTACCCCAAAAGGAAAGAGAGAAAAATAAAATTCATAACAAACCTAAGGAAATATGTTAGGAACTGTTATCTGCTTTGTTTTTGTTTTAAAATATACATCTTTAATCTTCGATATTGCCAGCAACTATGTCCCTGAAACCACATTCAGATGCCTGTGTCACATCTCATTCCATGCTGTGGCATTCTGCAAGACCTCCACCTACCAGGCCCTCTACTGAATGTCACATAGATTGAGCTAAATTGCCACAAAACCTTCCTTCTAAAAGCTCAAGGTTGTTTGTGGTTGAAAAATAATCAATTACTTACTCAATTCAAATCAACAAATATTTATTAAGCATCCACTCATTCTTCTATTTCCCCTCTTGTGGTCTGCCATTCTTAAGGGCAGTAGAGAAGTAAATGACTTCCATTTATTAAAGACTTTTCTTTTTAAGATGCTTAATATTTAAGTGCAGTTCACAGCTCTTCAATTGCTCTTTCCAAGTCCCCAAAGGTACCAATGTGGAAGAGATTCATGTTCCATTGTACAGAAAAAAAGAGTAATGTGTTTCTTTTTCATTTTCTCAGTAAAATATCACCATTATAACTAGGGAAGGGACATGCAGAGTAGATATGGTATGTCTACATATGTCATTATATATTACTACTATAAATAAGTATATGTATGCACTCTTATTAAGATAATAAGTGATGTAAATTTACCTTTTAAAATGCTATAAATATTAAGTATACTGTATAATATATAAATGAGCATATTTTATTTATTACATTAATTACTTTTTGGTTGGTATCAAAGCTTAGACAATACAAAAACCTACTATATTTTGGGAAACAATAGGCTCTTATTTCTAATAAGGACCACCACATTTTTTCTTTTCATTTTTCTCCTGAGAAGCAGAAAGAGTAGTTATATGCTAATCTTAAAATAAATATTCTTTATTTGGATCAATATATAAATGATTGCTTCCAAGAACATTAATCATTGTACTGCTGGGAACTGTATCCAGATTTATCCCAGCCAAAAAAAAAGGTAGAGCATTTTCTCTGGAGAACCCTTGTGGGTTCTATTTTTCCAACCTTGGGACTTAGAAGAGTACTCTGTTACATTCTTTTTGGAAAATCAAACAGCATACCCTGACAGGTGTCTTGGAACCAGGGTTACAATTCTCTTTCTTAAAGGAAGATGAATTCTTTAGCACTTTGTAAAGTTGTTTCAAAGTCAAAATGCCAAGTCTGTCGAAAGTGCTACCAGGGATGCTACAAAAGACACTTGTTTTCCCTTAGGTTAAGCAAAGCATAACTGAACTTACGGGACAGCTCAAAGTTCTGAACAGAGCTCATCTTCCTGGTAGAAAAGAGGATGTTTATCTTGACCAGTCCAATCATCTAGACTTCACAAACATAAAAATAATGGTTCATTAAAATAATTTATGCAATTATTACCTAAACAATAAACTTCACATGCTGTTGCATGGCTACGAAAGCTCTTAGCTTTTCAACAAAATTTTCTAAGTATTTTTCCCTGTTTGATGCATATATGGAATACTTTTATGTTCTTTTTTTTTTCCCCATTATTTTCTTGACACTGTACTCTGTGTCACTGTGGCTGAAATACCTTTCACAACATGTATTATTTCCCTAAGGACAGAAAGCATATCTTGTTCTTTGTAATACCATCCATAGTACCTAAGACTATATTTGTACACAGTAGAATTGTATCAATTGTTTGGAGAACTAGAAATAGTAAGCGAAATGAAACAAAACACACTGGTATATTTTCACTACAAAAAAAAAAAAAAACAATGAAATAAAATATTGGGTCATCCTCAGACCTAAATGGTAATCGGTTGTTACAACCTTAAAGCCAAAACACTGGCATGAGGACAACTATCCTTTTTCTACATTATCCCATTTACCAAAATGCATGCTTGCACTCACATTTCTTTGCGAACTACTGGCTTCTTAACTATTAGGAAATATGCTTAAAAATCTGTTGAAACTCTTAAAGGAAAGGCCATACAATCTCTCCATCAAACAATGGGGTGGGGATTGACTATGGGATCAGGGGTTAGGGAGAGGACAGGGGAGATCAATGGGAAAAGGCAGGACAACTGTAAAACTGAACAGTAAAAAAATAAATAAATAAAAATAAAGAGGCAAAGCCCTCAACAGAATATTAGAAAATCTAACGTAATACATTAAAAAGGATCATTCATCATGAAAAAAACCCAAATATCTTTCTCATTTCTTACCTCTCTGTCAGAGTCCTTGATGTGTTTGCTTCTCACATGTAGACATTAAACCACTGTCATTTGTTAGCTTCTGTGACATCTCACTTTCTCAAAGCAGTCCTTAACTCTAATCACCTACTTGCAGTTTTATTCATGGCCTGTCACTTAAACACCTAAACAACTTATCTATTTTTAATCTTTATTCTCATACCTTTTCCAGCTAACACAATATTTTATTTATTACCTTATGTAAAAAAGACACAGCTTCACTCTTTCTTAATTAAAGTCCCACTAAGTAAATATTTGTTAACTATATTGAATGTATCATTCTCATACTGTCTAATTTGTTACTATCATAAGTAAAACACCCCATTTCTTACTTCAGAAGGTACTCTGAAAATCAGGTCTCACATTACAGACTTTGCAATATTCAGGGTTTAAATATGATTAATATAATAACTAAATATTTCTCATTTCATAATGCACTGTATAGCTTAACTTATATGAAATAGTAAGGTCTACGAAAAGATTGGCATGTTACCTTCAAACCTAAAGATACACAAAATAGCCCTTAATTCAAATGGCTGTCTCAGCAGAATGCTTTCTGAGGGCTCTGGTGGGATTGTGCTTGCTAATCCTCAACAAGTTAGAAGGTATTTCAGGCATGGAAATTACTGTACATCTGGCATCTCCAACACCCAGCTATGTATGCATTGCAATGTCACATGGTGCTTGTTCTTTTCACCTTTGTGAAATTTTTAAATATATTTGCAAAAGACATTATCCTATCATTCTTTCTCATAAGACAGTATTTCAGAACTGCAATTACAAATAAGAACAACAAAACGTTTTGTATAAATATGCTCTGCTTTTATCTTTGTTGGTATTAATAATCATATGCAACATTCACTTATGCAAGTGAATTTTTCATGGGAAATAATATAAAAGTACCTCTATGGTTCAGTAAATGAATCTCAGATGCATAACCACACTTGACAGATTTTAGCCTCTAAGGCCTTAATCCTTCCCAGCACCACTGATGCAATTTCTGAAATTACTTTGAGAGTATCATTTTTGTTTACGTTGTCTGGAAAGGAGGATTCAGAGTGTATCTTGTGTAAATTGCAATTATGCATAGCATACATTTTAAAGCCACTTTTACATAACACTTTACATAATTGAATTGTATTCTCTAGACTTTTTTTTAGAAAAAGGAACAAATGGTAAAGTTGAAACACTAGTCGCCAAAATTAAAACAACTTGGCTTATAAATAGCAATATAATGCTTGTCAAGGTAAGCAGGGAAACATTCCATATTAAAAATGAGAACTTTATCAGAAAATATATATATATAGAATTACAATTTTAAAGGACTTAACTATAAACATTGCTATTTTTTAAAGTCTCATTTTGAAATAATTTTAGCATCTTATAGACAGTAGGATACTTATCAAAATTAAATTTTATGTTCTTGGTTCCAAACTGATATACCCTGTTACATTTATTTGTCATATCTTTTTAATATTTTCCAATCAGGAAGTCCACATAATTGACATTCGTGAAGAGTAAATGGTCAGCTATAGAATGACCCTCAAGTTTGGATTGCCTAATATTTTCTCATGATAGATAGGGTTATAGATTTTAGGGGAGAATACTACAAAGGTATAATTTCTTTCCTATCATAATATATTATGGGTACAAAGAGCAATGTGACATTACCAGTTAACTTGAATGTCTTGGTTAGGCAATATCTATCAAACTTCTCCAGTATAAGGTTATTATATTTTTTTCTTTCCAGACTCTATTAGAAGTGAGTCACTAAATCCAGCCTTCACTCAAGAGGAGAAAAATTAAGCTCCTCTTCTTGGAGGCAGTAGTATGAAAGAATTGTGAACACATAAAAGCACCACAATCATTAATAAATATTTTGGGAAAGATACTTGGGGCTATACATGTAATCTGTCTTTCCTTATAGATTTGCCATGATTTAGGATTCAATTTACCGTTTCTTCCTAACAATACTGACATATATATGACTATATATGTATTATGATATATTATTAATATAAATAGTGACATATATTGAATATGCTATATAAAGAATATATATTCTTTTAATCCTTCTCTTAGCCATTGATTTATATCACCTTATCTCCATATCACCTACAGAATTCTTATATGGTAAGTTGAAAGCAATGTTCTATATATAAGGAGAAATCAAATACTGTTAAAGAAACCAATGGGCTAAAATCTGTTTATAGACTTATTCATAGCTCTATGAAAGTTTAAGAAAATAGTGAATAAAGTAAATGCAAATTTGTCCACTGGAGAACCTTACCTAGCCCCCACAAAATTTACACTAAATATTTGTTTATCAATAAATAGGGTTTCTCCTAAGGTTTTTAAAGCAGTGATATTTACATTAAATTTTTAACTCCTCAAAAAGTTTCATTAACAGTCCCATATATTAGTCACCAAGTTAGTTTCTCTCATATTACTCTATTTTCTAGGAAATATTATCTGTTTATTTTTTCTCATCTCAGTGGACGAGAAGCTCCAGAAGACACGGATCTTATCTTTTTTGCTTCATCTTCCAACAGGGAGCCAGTGTCTGCCACTTAGTTGTCTTCCAATATATTTTATTAACTAAAAGACTCAATAAAATGGGTATAGAAGGAAAGTACATCAATACAATAAAATCCATATATTGATTAATTAAACTAATTAAAGAACCATGACATGGGTGTTTTGGAAACATTTTTTTTGGTACAATTTCTGGTTGCATTTTCATCTTATAAACATCAGCCTATCTCCCCTCTGGCAGCTGTCTATCTGTTCTCTGTGCCTATGAGTCTGTTTCTATTTTGTTAGTTTATTTTGTTCATTAAACTCCACATATAAGTGAGACCATACAATATTTGTTTCTCTCTGACTGGTTTATTTCACTTAACACAATGATCTCTAGGTCCATCCATGTTGTCGCAGAAAGTAAGACTTCTTCACTTTTATAGTCAATTAGTATTCCATTGTGCAGATGCATCACATAAGAGCTTTGTTATCCACTCACCTACTGATGGGCACTTGGGCAGTTTCCAATCTTGGCTATTGAAAATAGTGCCACAATGAACAAAGGGTTGTATATAGTCTTTTGATTCAGTGTTTTGGCTTTCTTTGGTTATAATCCCACAAGAGGAATAGCTAGGTAAAAATAAAATTATATTTTTAATTTTTGGAGGAACCTTCACACTGTTTTCCATAGTAGTTGGTTGGGGAGTTCAGTGAAAAAGTGAAGGGAACAAGCAGTACAAATTGGTAGCTGCAAAACAGACACAGAAATGTGGTTTGCCACATGGGCGATGTAGTCAATAATGTTGAGATAACTGGGGATGGGGCCAGATGGGTTCTTGAGACAGCCAGAGGACCACTCCATAGAGTGCACAGTTTTCAGGCCACTTTGCCGTACATATGAAACTGGTGTGGAATGGTATTGAAAGTAAACTGTGATTGAAAAATAAAATATTTTAATAAGTCAACCTATGTCAATTTGTAAGTGGGTATGTCATGCTCATTTGTTTGCATATTCTATTTTGTCCTCATAAAACTGTGATTGGATTGTTTCATATATTAACAATCAGTTTTCTGTTCAGAATTGCTTCAATCATTTAGGCCCTACAAGTAAAGTTTTAGTATCTCTTTGTTCAGTTATTGCACATTTCTTTATACACAACTTTCTCAGAGATGAAACATAAACCCTCTATTTTTCCCCTTCATAATTCCATGAAATTTTTTAACACATTCTCTTCTAGGGGCTAATCATCTATACCCTGGATGTGACAATATCACAAATTCCCTAAGGACCTATCTTTTTCTCAGCAAAAATCTTCTTTAGAATTATATTTTAAATTAGATGATAAATAAAAATCTGAGTTACATAAAAAATAGCACTATACTTAAAGTCTAAACTGTATTCCCATTCATTATGCTTTAACAAACTATTTACATTTGTCTCTTCCTAAAATTTTCATACAGGTACTACCTAGCAGTGACCTTCTAAAATATTCCAGCTGAGGAGTGTTTTTAGCAGTGTGTTATAAATGCTATAGAACTTTTTGAATTATAAATGACAATAGTAAAATCTAAACATTTGAATTAAGGGGAAAATGACTGTTAAGTTTTTATAACTGGACAGCTGAGAAAAGAGTAAGTTGGGGTATTTTTTTTTACCTTTTTTTTCAGCTTGGAAAGATATTTTCCAATTCCACACTTCTTCCAGAAACCAAAGGTAACCTTGCCAATGAGACACTTAACCATATATATATTACTATTATTATACATATTTATTATGTGTATTTGTCTGTCTGTCCAGCTAGATAGAATGTAAGATAAGATATATTATTATTTTATTATGTACTGTAATATAATATCAAAAAATACATTTTTATCTTTCTATGTTTCCAGGACCATAATCTGTACATATCTATAGTCTCAGTGTTTATTGCATTGTTCTGCATATCAAAGGTGCTCACTATATATTTGTATGACTCTAAATGAGACAAGTAACATACTATGGTAATTCTCTCAAGTTATTGAAACAGAATTTGGACATCCTATTAAATGAAAAAGACATTCTCAACATAACACTAAGATGTCTGGTTTAGAATTATATATTCAAAATAGAAAACAAATTTAGTTGTGGGTTTTCTGTTGTGTTATATATATTTGACCATTTGGTGTCAGTTTCTAAGCTCATGTGAAAGGAATCTATCCAAAAACTATCTTATAAAGATCCCAGTATATGGACTTCAAATAGATAGTAACACCTTCTAAACATACCCTACTACACTTAATTTATTCACAGAAAATACTGTCCTAATAGCATGATCCTAGAAGATATATAATCAGGGAAACTGGAGGACAACAATTATGTGGAAATTATATATTTTTGCACTGATTTGCTCTCATGTTTAAAAAGCAATCCATTTTTTTCAGATCACAAATGTAAGAAGGAAAACAAAAGCACACACCAAAAAAAAAGCAACAAAGAAAAACCCCTTCAAATATCCAGTTTGTTATAAAAGCCACTTACTAAATCTTACGTACTTTATAGGAAGCCATGTTCTTACGCACATATTTTTTTCCTGAATTTTTCTAAAGTCATACAAGTTTGTATATGTGTGTTCCCTGTTCACTGATTGAAAACAACTTCTACAAAGGATAAAATCCTAAAATAGATTGCTTCATTTACAGCAGCTTATAGGGTCAATGGAAAAATGTTCAGAAAGTTTGAGAACTAAAAAAAAAAAAAATGTAGTGTTCAAACATTTTTATAATATATGGAGAAGACATCCAGACACTTTCATAGGAAGGTAATGTATCACAGCATTTTCAAAGACCTTACTTACACATTAGTAATCACTGAATTATCAGGAAAAATAAGATTATATTGATTTCATTTGTTAGTCATGGAAATGTATAGTATATTTTAATGGATTTGTGTCAAAATTAGTATGTTTTGTATTCAGAAGTAAAATTTTAACCGTTTAAAAAAAATCAAGTATAGTATTCCAAGAATGAATGGTAAAATATGTTTCTTTTTGTGGAAGTTATCACAGTATCACAGCTTTTATCATTCACAAGAAAACATTCAGAACTAAATCGGTTATCTGCAGTCTAAGTAGACTCATGAATTTTTATAGCTTTTTGTATCTTAAAAATGTTTAGATACATACAAATAGGATACATTTAAATATTCAAAAATAAGGCTAACAACTTTATTTTTAATTTAATTTTATTTTATTTTATTTTTGTGTGATTTAAACAACAAACATTTATTTCAGTAAGTCTGGTATACAGTGAGAGCTCACTTCCTAGTTTGCAGATGGCTTAAATTTTTAGGTTCATTTGTTTTAATTATGTCCTATTAAAACAAACCAGTATTGCATTAAAACTCTTTATTTAAACATAAGCAAAATAAACTTTTCTGCAAATTTCTACAGGCTTTTATTCAAAACCTTCAGAATTAAGAAATTATGTGAAACGGGCCTCCATTGTTAAAATGTCTAAATTTGTCTAATTTCGTATCTTTAAAACTGTATAGCATAATATATTATAGATTAATAGGTAAAAATGTTTCCAAAAAGATAAAGAACAGAATTCAGCAATTTATTAATAATCTAAAGTTTATTTTAATAATCTAAAGATATTAATTCAAGTAATATTTTACATGTAAATGTTTAAATTCCCTAGGATTCATAAATCTCATATATAATATCTAGCAATTATTAAAATTCATAAAAGTAAAAAATGTCCTTCAGGTTATATTTAGTTGAGCTTCCTAGGTAAGTAGTTTTAATTGAAGTTATTGCCATACACAGTAGACAAAGTGCTACATTTATTGATCAACAAACATAAAAGGAGGGAAAAACTGTCCTCATATTTATATATATTTCCTGGTGTCATATAAGTTTGTTATCATTCCCAGATTGTAGCAAACTAGATATGGGATTATAGATTTATCTGAACATTAGTATGGACAATTTATTTCCATGTCTGTTATTAAATCTGTAATCCAGAGTACTTTATAAAAAAAATGGCTTGAAAGTAAATGGCCAGTCACTCATATGTAAGAGGAGAACTTAGTCCCTTTCACCAGGAGGGTCTAATGGAGTCTGTCTTTCTCCCCCACTGGTTTTTAGAGTATTGCTTTGTACACAAAATAACTGAAAAAAGAAAAATTATTGTATCTTTATATACAAGTGAGTCACAACAGACAAATAAATATTCTTGTTATTTTAAAAAATCAGATCATTCCTCTTTCCCAGGACTTGTTAGGTCTAAGTGTGATAGACAAACAATGTCATGGTTTGATAACAAGCACATACCATTTTATATGCACGTCCTTCCTGCACCAAAGTTCAAGTTGCCACAGCTTTATGATTGCAGTCTGATTAATGGTCCATATGCCTTTGGTTTTAGAAACATATATCATACATTTTTTAACATCAAAGGCAGCTGTTAAGTTTTGCTTCTCTATTCAATGTGGCATCTCATCACTTCATATTCATTTGTTCTCTGAAACTCAAATCTTGCCAACTCTAGTCTTACATGCATATCTAAAAACAGAAAATTTTTCCAGTTTTATGTTTTGTGATAATTGCATCATACAGATATAAAAAGTCTTCAGAGCATTAGTCAGGGACAGGGTGATTACGTTCTCTCTCTGTAGATGATTAATTAATATAAAAAGGAAGGAAAAATCCTTAATCCCATTATACTTGATCCATCATTTAGCAATGCTTTTAGAAGCTTAAAGGTAAAATATGCATGTGAATTTCCCCAAAGCAATCAAGTCCTCAGTTTCAGAAAATAATAAAACCCCACAGCAAACTGCACATCACTAATAGAAAAAAGTGAGGTTTCTGACATTCATCTAAAAGTATCTCGTTGAATAAAACTGTCTCAAAACTATCACTTCAAAAATTATTCCTAATAGATTGACTAATTCTGCTTTAGCATATGCAATCCAAGAACGAAGGCAAAACCTGACTAACAAAAAATATATCAAAAGAGGGGTGGATATAAGTCTATAGATAATCCTTACGAGTTGCCAAGGGGTTACGGCTCATAAAAATAGTGTTGCAAACCAACAAAGCATCCTGTTGAATTGCGATGACAAGCCTTTCTCAGGGTGCTCAAGACTATTTCAAAACCCATAAAAAGCATCTATCAAGATTGTGTACTGGTCTGCTCCGCAATTTGAAATTTTACTGATTTGTCTTCTTGCCTGTTTCCTCTTTCTAATGCTCCATGCATCATAAGATTAGGGAATGACTCAGATGAACTCTAATATTGTTTATATAAGTTGTCGGATGACACACACACACACACACACACACTTTTATCAAATTTTCCCTTACTCCCACTACTCCCATTTCTGCATTCATTTTTCATTGGAATAAACAGTTGTCTATTTTTTTAATTGTGGTTAAGTTGTAATAACATAAAATATACCATTTCAATACTTTTAAGCGTACAGTCTTGTGGCATTAAGTAATTTCATGTTATTGTGTCACTGTCACCACTCTCATGTCCAGAAGCTCTTTTCATGCTCCCCAACTAGAAGTCAGTATCCACTCCATACTGATTCCCATCGTCCCCCCTGTCCCTGGTCCTTGGCAACCACCATTCTGTTTGAGGTCTCCATCACTTTGACTACTCTAGGAACCTTATATAAAAGGACAGATATTTGTCTTTTTTTTTAAATCTGGCTTATTGCATTTAGCATAATACCTTGAAGGTTTACAAAAGCAGTAATATGTGTTCAAATTTTCTTTTTAAGGTTTAATAATATTTGTTGTATTTATATACCATATATGCCTAGAAATTCTTCTGTGGATGGACATTTGCTGCCTCTGCTTTTGGCAGTTGTGAATAATGCTGCTATAAACATGGTGTGCAGACAACTTCTCCACTCTCTGCTTTTGTTTCTTTTGAGTATATCCCCCAAAGTGAAATTGCTGAAATCATGTGGCAATTCTATGTTGAATTTTTTAAGGTATTGTGATATCACTTTATCACAGTGGTAAGTGAGTAAAATAGTTGCCATTTACACCCCCACCAGCAATGCACAAGGATTCCAGATGCTTCACATCCTCATGAACTCATCAACACTGTTTTTTTCTGGGAATTGTTGGATTGTTTGAATGCTTTTGTTGTTGTTGTTATATATATATATATGATCCATCCTAAATGTTGTAAAGTATTATCTCATTGTGATTTTATTTCGGATTTACCTAATGACTAGTAATGTTGAAAATCTTTAAATGTGCTTACTAGACATAAGCATATTGTCTTTAGAGAAATGTCTATTCAATTCTTTTACTCATTTGTTGAGTTTTTTTATTTTGTTTTGTAGTTCTTGTTCTTAGTTGTAGCAACAATCTCTTGAGTACAGAATCAGAAAGCAAACTAATTCATTGGGTATAAATGGTTTACTCTCGTCTCTACTCTCTGATGCTGATGCGTCATTTTATTAGATGTAGTTCACATCTGTCTTCTCTGCTTCTTCATATTACATGTAAGCATGAAATATATCTCCAAATCTCATAATGTCAGTACTGAAATTTAGTACACTTAAGAGAGTAGGTAATTTTTATAGTAAATTTATTTTTATGTTAAGTAAAAGGCAATTAAAAGGCAAAATACTTAATATTAATTGAAAATACTTCAGTTATTTGGTTCTCTAAAATTTGCTGTTATGCCTTTTTTGATGACTTAAACAATTTTGAGGTGACTCAATTCTTACAAAAGTAAGAAATGAGTCACCTGGTAATAAGAAATGTTAGCAGGAATGTTTTTATGAGGAAAAACAAACCTACATTCATGCAGTGGGAAACAATAAAAATTTCCACCAAACAGTGAGTCCTACTTTTCTGAGGATTTCTATCTGGAAAACAAATAAATAAAAGGAAACAGCAAACCTGACAATGCATCCACTCACTCGTACTTTTTATTTTCTTGCAGGGTACTGAGTGAAGTCCTCCACTGTTTGAAAAAGCCTTTCATAGCAAAGAAGAGTTAAACTGTGTTTCTCAAGAAAGCAAAGAGCCAACGTTTAGAAGTTAAAATGAGACAATGTCCAGATTAATTTCATAATGAACTTTCTAAACCTGAGAACAGCACAATACTGAGATGGGCTGCTTTGGGATGGCGTGGGCTCCTGGTGCATTTTCAAGGAGAAACAAGAGGATCAGAAGCCAGGAGCATCACAGAAGGCTTTATTCCTGTGCTTCTCTGATTTTAAGGCTATCCAAAATACTGTGCAGAATACTAAAAAGACAAAGATTTTACCCTAAGGAACAAACAGTCCAAGTCAGATATAAACAAAATGATTGCTAACAGCAACACACATAAAATATGTATGTATAAATGATACATGCAAAAGAATCAGGCACTATTTGAAATAAACTGAATTTAAGAAGAGGTTTTCCTTGTAGCTGCAGTTTTAAAAATGGAATTGTTCTTATTACTGCAGGGCTCAAAGGTCACACTCCCTTAGGCTTCTCTAGACTTTCTTTAAATTATGTAAAATTCCATACTCTGAAGTGTCTTATCTTTTCTTATGTGTGTACTACCAAATATATGTGTACCTGCATATACAATAGTCTAGAAATGCATCAAACCGTCAGTCCCTCAACAAAAGCATATGCAGTACCCTAAAATATCAGAAAGACATTTATTATGTTTGGTCAAGAGAAAACTCAAGAACCGTTCATAGAAAGACGGAATTAAATTAGTAACACTAAGAGAAAAAACTTGTTCAAAAATAAAATATTTCATTTTTTTCTTTTTTTGCCTTAGGGGTATATTTCTATGTGGTGGTAAGAAATCACACATACACATATGCATTTGCAGAGACATATTTTCATCGGAAGGACCTGGTGCAGAGCAAACTGTTTCCCTGGGGACACGGTTTTCTAACTTCTTGTCAGCCTCTGTGAGTGACTGCCAAGGAGTGACTAAGATATTTCATATTGTTATATGGATGAGTTAAAATTGTTATTTATACTTTATAATTACATTAAATTTTTTAAGTTTTGAATTGATTACCATAAAAAGTGCATGCATATATAATTACACTCATATATATAAATATCAGAGGTTTCCAGGTTCAAAGATTGAAAAAATTACATATATATATATACTTTTATTTATTACTGCCACTGTCCTAGTCTAGATCCTTCAATTTTAGGATATCTTCCACTAGCAGCAACCCTAGAGCAGATGATACCTACAGTGATCCTTTAAATCTCTAAATATGTATGTATATACATGAACCCAGATATGCATAAATTTATAATATATATTTTCAATGTCTAAATAAATGGAACAATCTCTTTCTCTAAAACAAAAATAAATAAATCTGATTTTTAGCCATTGCCTGGAAAATAACATTCAAACTTCTTAGCCTGGTCTTCAAAGACTTTCACAATTAGCTCCAGATGATTTCTCTTCCCTCCACATACCCCTGCCACCATCACCAAACGCCGTACTCTACCCATAGCCATCTCCCTATCACGTCCATCAGTCAGTGTCCCACCACTTTCAAAATCTTCCAAATGCCACCTAATTACTTCTATCCAGGCATATTATGCCTGAGCTCACCATCTGAAATTGCTCTTTAATTTCTATAAATTCTATGACTTTATTATAATAGTTGTTTTTATAATGCATTCCCAGTAGGTGCTTAGGTCTCTTAAGGGGGATTACACCTTGCATTAGTTTTTCTGTCCCCCTTATTTTGCTTACATTACTTTACTAGTAAGAGATAAAAAATGTGGGTTTAATTGAACTCTCTTTTTACAACCGAAGAAACAAAAGTGAAGACTGTTAAAAAGTCCTGCAGAAGATTAGGCTGGGCATTATTGGGTGATTCTAAGAATAGAATCTGGGGCTCACCCAGGACTGCAGTCTGGTGATCTCGCCATTAGAGAATACTCATCCCCAAGTAACCTAATTTCTTTGGACAGCAGGCAATCCTCTGCAACTGTAGCACAAAAATAATTACTTAAAGGCACACTAATGTGAGACTAATTTATTAGAACAGTACATTTAACTATAGCTCTTGTATAGATTTATATAAGTTGCACACAAGTAAAAAATATTTCTAGTTTAAGTTTGAAGTTTATTATGTAATATCAGCTCAATGATATTCTCTTATTAGAATGTAAATTCAGACAAATCATGAGGTTTTAGAGACACAAAAATAAGTCGGGTACTATGTGCATAATATTTATATACAGTTGTTGCTTGAGACTCAATATCACACCATGAGTTCGCCTTATATTGTTTGTTTTATTAAAATTGTACTTTGATGAATAAGTAAACTATTCATATTTGTGTTGATAAATTTTCACTAAAATAAAAAAGATATAACCATACATATAGTATTCTTTAATCCTTAAATCTCTTCATAAGAATGGTTACTTATATCGGATTGCCTAGGAATAAATAAGAACCAAATATAGATGATTAACCTGAACTCTGTATCCTCGTTTACGTGTCAATAAGCAGGTAGATAAAGCATCCTGTGTCTCATCTCTATAATAAGGATTACTTCAGTGTAAGGTCATAAGGATTAATTAGTTTGCATAAAGCATTTTAAAGGTAAAAAACTATTTTAGCAGCATATATATGTAAATATATTCAATGTTACATTTCTAAGAATAATTTGTCATTTTTAACATGTACTAACTTAAAAAAACACTTAAATACATAACATATATGAAAAACAATGATTTTCTTATTTCAATGGAATCTCAACATACTTTTAGCTAATTATCATGATGCCCACAGTCACTCTGAAACCCCTTTGTAGACTTGGTGTATTTCAAAGATTGGCTGGTTTATTTCTGAACACATTATAAAATAATAGCTATTCAAGTTAAGAATAATTGTGTGTAATGTATCCATATAGACTCAACCCATTAGCAAACAATGCACTATAAAATGACAGTCACAATTTCATTTGAATGTAAACACTTATAACTTCAGGTTATTAACTTTAGAAGATAGTACCTTTATTTTTGAATTTAACTAGTGTATGTGTGTGTGGAACAACTGTTTCAGGGAGCAAAGCATTTTCATCTAAACCCACTGCTCTAATGCTCTCCTTGGTCTAAGTGTAAAACAAAAGTTCCAGGCTTTTGACACTTGCATAAAACAGTCATGTTGTTTACCAAATCATAACAAGTTTATATTATTTTCTGGTCTTGGTAGCTAGAAATAGTATTGAAATTCAACTCTGTTATGTAAAGGATTTTAATCAAAATTTGTGACTGAATACTCAACTTATTCAGGTAAACTGGCTTAGTGAGAAGAGTCTGAGCCAAGAATTTTATTCCTCTAAGAACAGATCTGGGTCAGTTCCATCCAACATAAGGACACATAAATATACAAAATATACGAAGCTTCAAAGATCAGCAGTGCAGAGAAAGGGCACAGAGAATTTCTCTCAGAAAATTTCAAAAGCAGATGTGATCAATTTACCATCAAAATCATTGAAAAAATAAGTATTTTATAGGGTAAGTTGATCGCAAAATATATTTCTAGATAAATAAATAACTTAGCCCATGTACCTAAATGTTGGATAGATACCAATTAATTAACAGAAGACAGCTAAAATAGTTGCTGTTTTAACTTTGAAGTAGTTAGTTTCACATTACTATTTCTTACAATAGGGCTATTTTTCTGTTGAGCGTTCTTTAGTCTGTAGCAATAGTGCCATATCAGCACAAGAAAAAACACATCTTTTGAATTCTCTATGACAAAGAAATATAATTTGCTTAACACTTTCATTGAATTAATAATTCTGACAAAAAAAGTTTCCACAGTAAAACAGTATCATCATAGTCTTACTTGATGAACTGTTCCTCAATATGCTAAAAGTCCTTGTATGTTTTTAGCCATCTTATTTCAAATTTCCTTTGGTGGTTCATAGAAAAATATGAATTCTGAGACATTTAACTTCCAATGGGGGAATCATCTTATAATATAATCTTTATGAAGAGTGCCAGGGATTGCTTACTGTTCAAGTTATGCTGATTTGTCCACATAAAAATTGCCTAATAGGTAGTATATTTAATTCACTGTAAAGATTGAACTAGAAAAGGGGACTCTTAAAATTTCAATCATGTAAGTAGTCATAGATATATGGACCCATGTTTAAAAGAAACAGATAAAATGTTAATAAAACTAAATAATTAAGGAATACATTCTAAAACTATTATACATATTCATTTATATTTTATATATGTATGAAATGCCTGCTACATGCCAGAGAATTATACAGAGAACTTGTCTTTGTGTAGCTAATACCCCAGTAAGAAATAAAAGCAATGACAAATATGATGACTTTTACAAAAGGAAAACCCAGATGCCATTGAAAGTCAGTGCGATATATATTCATTTAGCCTTACTTCAGAATCTATAGCTTATTTACTGGGAGCCACCAAATAAGACTGAGATAGGGAAGAAAGAAAATGATATTTTGGGCATCAGTGCCAGCAAGAGAAATTTATAGATTAGATAAAACTCAGGCAGAAAAGATTCTGTTTTAAAGAATACCAAATATAATCAGTATAAATCTGTGATGTTTTACACAATAAAATTGTGGTTTCAAGTGTCTGAATTATGTTTCTTAAAATGCTATATAAATGGTGACAAAATTAGAGAAACTGGTAAAATAATTATAATAGATACATTTATTGGAATATCATAGATATTATCAATAATGTAAAAACTGACAACATGGAAAATGATACACACTGTAATGCTTTGAAGACATCAACTTATAAACATGACGGTTAACATTATCACTCTGAATGTGATAGCAGAAAGGTTTTGTTCAATCTTCGCATTTATCACTGTTCAGACTCCAAGATCCTGGATGAGGGAGCTGAACCTTGTCTGTGGCTCTATGCGCCTGAATGCATCTAACTGTAACTAACACATGGAGAGAGTCCAAGGAGTCTGTGGTTCATGAGTTAATGCAATTGGGGAGGTATGACTACAAGTATTTTTAAAAACTTTCTTTGATTTAATGTTCACTTTTGTATACTTTATAATTACTATGTGCTACTTTTGTAGTAAGACAAAATGTTTTCTTTCAAAGACAGGTATTGGATAACATTGACTATAAAAATAACTTTGATAAATACAAATCTGAAAATGGATTTAAATATTTTCATTATGAGATTAATGGGGGAAGTACAGCACATTGGTTGAGGGTATGCATTTTAGACTTAAGTCCAATTTGGTTTGACTGCAGTTCTGCCACGTTTTAGTTTAGGATCACTTACCATTGTCCCCCAACCCCATGCAAAGCTGCTGGAAACCTGAAGTGAAACAATACCTCCAAAGTATTTGGCACTCATCACTGCTTTCTAGTGCTAGCTGCTTGTATTGTTATCATAAAATGTCATATTAAACATTAGACTTCTTACACTTAAATTCACATCCATTTTCTTGTCTACTGGTTTCCAACACAGTAAAAAAAATACTGCAAGAATAGTCATATTTGGGTGATGATATCATAAAAGATTTCTTAAATTTGAAATGGAATTTACGACTGAACATAGTCACTCAAATTCATACTATATTTTTTACTTAATAATGAATTACTGGAGGGAAAAATAATTTAACTCCCATGTGAACTTCAAAACTTTCACCTGGAAGTCACTTTTTACTATAATAGAATCTTTTGAAACCATCTATTCCTCAAAATTGTCATTTGAAATATAAATATTGACAAAGTCTTTAGGAAATAATTAGATTTCATCATGCAATCTCTACTTCTATAAAAACTAAGGCATGTTTCAATAATATAAAAATCTGCTTTTTAATACCGAGTTACTATTTTCTTTTAGTTGAAATTTTGTTTCCAGATTATCATATAAGTAAATAAATTTATATTAATTTTATTCTATAAAATGTAAAAAACATTGAATCCGGCTCTGAAACAAATGGAGATGAAACTCATGGCATGATGAGCATTTCTGCCTCCTAAGCAGCTACCATAATGATATTCTCCAGTAATCCTGTCTCTTTTCTGATGAGTGAAATCATATGCTTTAAAAATAATATAAAAACTTATTATCTGGACAAAATGAAAGACAAAACTTTGACTTGGCAACAGTAAGAAACCATTTGGAATTTAGAAGACTTTATTCTTATTTAGTATTCCTCAAAGGTTAAAGTATTTCTTATTGTTCTTAAAACTGAGAATAGAGCAATTACATTTCAATATTTTTACTGTAGAATTTAGAGATTCTCATACATTTTTCTTTCTATCTCATTACAGAATAATTGAATTTCTATGCTATATGTAAGTCGTAAAATGTATTTTTAATAAGTAATCCACAGTTTAATTTATTATATGTCTCAGTGAATCAAATGTTCAAAAATATACAGTGCATGGGATAGTGTGAGTTCGGGGTGTTTTGTCTTCTAAAGATGAGCACATTCCATTTATGTCGCTTTGCCACATAATTTAGCAATACAAAGGCAGACTCAATATTAACAGAGTAAAGCCTCACTACGGGTAGAGCTGATTTTAATTCCAGCTCTATAAATGACATTAAGATCTCAGACCTATATTTCAAACTGTTTGTGCCTTACAGAAATACATCAGGGTTATCTATTGCAGATGACTGATGGGAAGGAAAAATAAAAGAGTGCCTTTACAGAAAGATACCAGACAAATTTAAGATATAATCTATCAGAACTTAATTTTCTTTATTTTATAATGTAGCTACACTACACATCTCATGTGCTAAAATGCCCCAAGATAGTTGATACAAATCCACTGAGAATATTACATTCAGAGAATTATAATTACTGGTTAGTAATTTAATTTTCCTAAGAGGCAAATACTGTATCACTCACTTCCTGAGAAAAATAGTAACTGATTTTAAATGAAACTTGGACATTTTAAAGACTATTGCCTCCATTTTTAAATAATGCAACTTCTTAAATTAGTATGAATGCTATATATTAAAGGATAATATGCATTACACATACATCACATTTATTAATTACCTAAGATGTCCAAAAGCAAGGGATCCTTAAGTATTTAGAAGGGGTTTTTTTTTGCTATTAGAAGTATATGTCACTATGAAGAAACACATTAAAATTGTATAACCTTAAGCATACATTATATCAATATGAAAAGCACTTACTTCCTCTCACAGATTTATTACATGACAGCTAAAGCAGTATAAGCATTAGGAATAATTTTTAAAATAGCTTAGGAGTTCCTTTTTAAGTGCATCCTTAAGTTCTTAAAATTTTCTTAGACCACTTTAGAAATACTTAGTTAAGTATTTCTCTTTAAAGATTTGTGACTATATTTAGTTTTATCAAATAAATATCATCAGTGGAAGCAATATCATCTCATGAAAATGATATAGTGACATCTGTCCTTATGATATGTTTTGCATATATGCAAAGATAAATGTAATTCAAGAGCTAGAAATAAACTTATAAAATTGGTGAGAGAGCTTATTACAGTCCCCAGCTAACAGACTAAATGGCCCCCCAAAAATGTCTCCTTATATTCTAGGACTTCTTATCATGTAACTGCTGACCTTTGGACTTATAGGTACTTTTCATCATTTTCCATTCCATGTGATGATCCAGACTAATATTAAATGTGTATTTGGGTTTTGTTTTGTTTTGTTTTGTTTTGGGTGGGGGTATGTGTGTGTATGTGTGCACAAGGGAGAGAGAAACAGACAGAGAAGGAACACAGATAATCGAGACACACATGACTACTTCTGTAAAAAATATTTTGTTGAAAAAATCTCATATGGTCTTATGAAGTTTGAAAGCAAGGTAGTCATTAAATATGTAAATAAATACTTCTTAACAAATATATTAAATAACAATAATAGTAATAAATATGTTCAAACATGTGAAAGACAAAACCCCAATGAAGGGCATATACTAATGTGTTTATTCATTTGGGGCAGAATCTCATTTTAATAGAAATAATAAAGCAATTGTAGAGATTTGCCTATACAAATCAAGGCATGCCTGATTACATTCTGCACAAGCATCAGGAGATGCATTACCACACCACCCCTACCAGGAGAGGAGGAAACTTTAACAATTAGAATTCAGTGAGGCCAGCCATTCCTCGATGGACTGCAATGGGCTATTTAGGATTTTGAAAATATGGTTTGTGCCTGACAGTTGATTGAGAACAAGGGCTAGAGTCAGAAAGGGACCCAAGCAGGAGCAAAGGTTTATGCAGACATTTCTCAGAATTCCTTATATCTCCTCTCTTTCAGAGGGACAATTATAAACTATATCTTGATATTGTCTGTACCAACATCTCCTAAAAATATTTGAAAAAGCACCAGAAAGTAAACATTTATGATACCTGCCAGTGTCTAGCAGTTATCTTGTTTTTCATCATAAGCCAGCTCTCCTTCCTATAGCTATCTCAAGATTACATATGTAAAGTATATAAATAAAGAAAACAAATAAATCTGAAGACAAAATTAATCTTGTGTCTATTCAATTAACAGTAGCAATTTCTTCAAATACAATGCATACACAATTATCAGCATCAATTTTTGTACTAAAATCCATGCCAAAGATTTTGACAACGCATAAGAATTATTTCTAAGATATTACCTGAGTATAGTTTGCCATAAAAACTAAGTGAAACAAAAGTGAAGGGGCAAATAAATGTTTTTGTAGTCTTTATATTTGAACATATATAAGTCCTCATTTTGGAGAAACAGGAGTATGTAGATATTACATATTTATTTTTATATCTTCTTTTTATTAAATCGAGTAGAGTGACATTGGTTAATAAGATCATATAGGTTTCAAGTGCATGTTACTGGGATACATGATCTTCACACTGCATTGTGTGCTCTCCACCCAAAGTCAAATCTCCTTCCATCGCCATATATTTGGCCCCTTTATCTTCTACTACACACCCTGCCCTCCTCCTTCTGGTAACTACCACAGTGTTATCTGTCTATGAGTTTCGGTTTTATATCCCACGTGTGAGTGAAATCATACCATTCTTAGCTTTTCCTGATGACTTATTTCACTTAGCATAATATTCTCATCATCCATCCATGTTGTTACAAATGGCAGTATTTTGTCTGTTCTTATGGCTGAGTAGTATTCCATTGCATATATGTACCACTCCTTCTTTATCCAATCGTCTATCAAAGGACACTGGTTGTCTCCATGACTGGCCACTGTGAATAATGCTACAATGAACACAGAGATGCCTATATCTTTGCAAATATATATTTTCAAGATTTGGGGGTAGATACCCAGAAAAGGGATTGCTGGGTGTTACGGTAATTATTCTCACTTTTTCAAGGAACTGCCATACTGTTTTCCATAGTGACTATACCAGTTTACATTCTCACCAGGAGTGAATGAGAGTTCCTTTTTCTCCACAATCTGTTCAGTAACACCTGTTATTATGTACATGTCTTATTGCTCATAGCCATTCTACCAGATGTGAGGTGTTATCTCATTTGATTTGTATTTCCCTAATAGCTAGTGAAGTTGAAAATCTTTTTATATGTGTTTGCCCATTTGTATGTCTTCTTGGAAGAAGTGTCTGTTCATATCCTCTGCCCATTTGTTTTTTTAATTTGATTGTTTGGTGTTTACTTGTATGAGTTTTTTTAATATATTTTGGATATTAACTTCTTGTTAGAGCTGTTGTTTGCAAATATCACCTCCCATTCAGTTGGTTGCCTTTTTGTTGGTTTCTTTTGCTGTGAAAGACTTTTTTTAGCTTAATATTGTCTCATTCATTTATTTTGGTCTTCCATCACCTTTGAGGTCAAATTCATAAAATGTTCTATAAAACTATGGTGCATAAGTTTAGTACTTATGTTTCTTCTATGTAATTTATTGTTTCGCATTTTATATTTAGTCCATTGATCCATTTTGAATTAACTTTTGTACATGGGAAAAAGCTGTAGTTTAGTTTTATTCTTTTGTATGTGGCATTCCAATTTTCCCAACACTATGTATTAGAGAGACTTTCTTTACTCCATCTTGTGTTTTTGGCATTTTTGTTAAAAACTCAATTGCCATTACACATGTGGTTTTATTTCTGGGCTCTCAATTCTGTTCTGTTGGTCCGTATATCTGGTCTTCTGCCAATACCATGCTGTTTTGATTATCATAGCTATGTTGTACACTTTGAAGTCAGGTAGTGTGATGTTTCTAGTTTTATTCTTTTTTATTCCCAGGATTGCTTTGGCTTTTGGGGTCTTTTCTGCTTCCACACAAATATGATTTTTTGTTCTATTTAATTTAAAACTGACATTAGGATTGTATTACATCTATATAGGCTTTGAGTAATACGCTGATTCTTCCAATCCATGAACAAGGAATAGCTTTTCATTTCATTGTGTCTTTTCAATCTCTTTAATAGTAATTTGTACTATACAGGTCCTTAACATACTTTGTTAACTTTATTCCTAGGTATTTCATTTTTTTTGGTTGCAAACGCAAAAGGATTTTTTTCCCTAAAATTTCACTGTTAGTATATGAGAAAGCAGTGGATTTTTGTACATTGATTTCATATCCTGTAACTTGGTTTGTTCATTGTTTCTAATAGTGTTTGGAGGAGTCTTTAGGATTTTCTATATACAGAATTACATCATCTGCAAAAAGTGACTTTTTATTTCTTCATCCTAATTTATTTCTTTCTCTAGCCTGATTGCTCTGGCTAGGACTACCAGAACTATGTTGAATAAAAGTGGTGAGAGTGGGCACACTTGTCCTATTCCTGATTTTAGAGGAAAAGTTAATAGTTTTTCACTATTGAATATTAGATTAGCCAAGGGTTTATCATATATAGCCTTTATTATGTTGAGGTTCTTTCCTTTTATACCAATTTTATTGAGTGTTTTAATCATAAATAGATGTTGTACCTTATCAAATGCTTCTTTTGCATCTATTGATAAGGTCATATGATTTTTATACATTTTTTGTTAATGGTATGCATTACATCAATTGATTTGCATAGGTTGAACCATCCCTGTGCTGCTGGAATGTATTATTTTCTAAAACATCTTGTTGAATTCAATGTGTTAGTATTTTGTATCTGTATTAACAGTAGTATTGATCTCTAGTTTTCCTTTTTGTGTTTTACCCTTGACACATTTTGTTTTAGGGTTATGTTGGCCTCATAAAATGTGTTAGAGAACATTGCAAGTTTTTGAAGAGTTTGAGTATTAAATCTTCTTTGAATGCTTTTTATAAAATTAAGTAGTGAAGCTATCTGGTCCTAGACTTTAATTTTTGAGAGGTTTCTGATGATACTTTCAATTTCCCTACTGTTAATTGATCTATTTAGATTTTTTTAATTCTTCATGATTCAGTCTGAGGTTATATATTTCTAGAAACAATTTCTTCTAGGTTATTGAATTGAAAGGCATGTAGCCTTTTCTACTATTCTAGTATGATCCTTTGTATATGTGTGATACCCACTGTAACTTCTCTTTCATTTCTGATTTTGTTTATAAGAGTCTTAGTTCTTCTTTAGTGAGTATAGGCAAGGGTTTGTCAATTTTATTAAAATGTTCAAAGAGTCGGCTCTTTTTTATTAGTTTCTATATTAATTTCCTTTTTGCCTCTATTTCACTCAATTATTCTCCAATTTTTATTATTTCCTCTCTTCTGATTTTGGTTGCTTTTGTTCTGCTTTTCTCATTCTTTAGATGTCATGTTAGGTTATTTACTTAGGATTTCTCTCATTTCTTCAGGCCTATAATGATATGAACTGCCTTCTTATTACTGCTTTTGCAGCATCCCAGAAGATCTGATATGTCGTATTGTCATTCTCATGTGTCTCCATATGTCTTTTTATCTCACCTTTTAGTTCTTCTTTGACTCAGACATTTTTTAGCAGTATTATATTTAATCTCCATATATTTGAAGGTTTTTAAACTTCCTTTTTGTAATTGATTTCTAATTTCAAAGCACTGTTGTCAGAGAATATGCTTCTTATAATTTCAAATTTCTTGAATTTGTTGAGGCTAGTTTTGCGACCAGCACATTTCCTTTCTTCTTGAGAATGGTTCATGTGCACTGGAGAAGAATGTATAATCTGATGTTGTGGGATGAAAGGCTCTTTAAATGTCAAGTATATCCATTTGGTTAAGCGTGTCATTTAATACCAATATTTCTTTATTGATTTTCTGTTTGTAGAAACTATTTAGAGCTATCAATGAGTTATCAAGGTCCCTAACTATGACTATGTTTTTGTCAGTTTTGTCTTTAGTTCTGTTAAGCAGTTGCTTTATATATTCTTGTGCTCTCTGAGTGGGTGTGCATATATATGAGTGTGTATAGAGAGAGAGAGAGAAATGGCATGCACACTTGATTTAGTGTCCCCTTTATCATTATAAATGCCCATCTTTTTATCTTGTTACCTTCATTATCATGAGTTATATTTTATCAGATGTAAGTATGTCCACACCTGCTCTCCTATGGGTAGTATTTGGTTGGAGAATCATTTTCCATCCTTTCACTCTGTGTCTGTCTATCTTTGCCTTTGCAACTTAAATGTATCTCCTGAAGGCAACATAGAGTTGGGTTTTATTTTTATATCTTAAATACACAGCTTTATGTTCTGAAGGTATAAAGTCCTGAGGGTACTTTTTGCTCTTCAAATAAATAACAAATTCTGTATCACTCAGTCTGTCAATAGCCTGACGGCCACTGACATATCGATTTATCTTTGGTTAGCTAAGGGGTAGTACTCAATATTCATTGAACTTCTCCTGTTTCTGCACTTCATTTAATGTGGTTCCTGATGTCCAAGATGCTTTTCATCCCCCTTCCCATCTTGTCTACAATTTTTTTTTTTTTGCCAGAGTTAGATTTAGATCTGTTTCAAATGTCATCTGGCAAATCCCTACTTACTCAGCTATGGGTGCTAACAAATAAACTGCATGTGAAACATTCAATCTACAAAGATTTTCAAAATTTTTACAATCTTTTTAGCATGGACTAGAGATTTGCTACTCACAAAAATCAAATAATGTATTATTGGTTTTTGTTAATAACATGATTACACTAATACAAATTTTATAATGTTATAATTGAATATGACACACAATAATATGAACAACTATGCTACATAGAGAATGACAATTGAAATACAATTATGTATAACTATTTCAAATTTATTTGATAAATTTGAGACTGAGGTCACTTGAATTTCCATTTGTTTACTGGAAAGAAAACTAAAATTATATAATATTTTTAAAGGGTACCATATATGTCTATTTTCTGCACAAATATTTCCATCTCCATTCATACAATATACAATATAATTTGATTTTGTGGCATTATTTACATTTGTAAATATATTGTTGCCAAAAACACTGTTGATGAATATGATTGACACAAAAATAAATCTTGGTAACTTTTTGAAAATGTTTTTGCTGTGTAATTAAAATCTATAAGTAAAAGCTGTGTTCCAAGATCAAATTACAAGTGACAATATAATATGTAAAGTACAGATATAATACTATTTTAAAATACTATGGTAATAAATAAACGATGTATAAATCTCATTGGACGAATGATCTGTATACAAGCCTTTACTATAAATCCTAGAAATACAAATCTAACCACAATTTTATTTAAATAGCAGGTCTCTATTAAGTGAATTTCCATTACATTTTTAAAACCTCAAAATGTTATTTCTACTGAAGGCCAGTACTACCTGAATCATTAATTTAAAAGCCAAAATAAACAATACCTAGAAGTGTAAATCTATTGAAAACATACATTAATTTTCTGATGTTTATAAATATAAACAAGTCATTTATTCCATGATGTTTAGAAACAATGGGTAGCACTCTATATAAATCCCTGTAATTATTATTATTATTTGTACAAAGCTAAACTACACATATTTCTGTAGAAGAGCATTTCTTTGATCATATATTTATTTTTGTCATCCTAATAATAACATAGATTTTAGGATCTACTAAAAGATTAAACTGGAAGATTCTACCTATACCACAGAATATAAGGAGGAACTTGCTTGTTATGTTAACTACTGAATGCCTAACAGAACAGTAATGGTTCATATAAGGAGCTCATTAAATATTTGTGCAACAAATAGTGTTGATTAAAAACAAAGCTACTACTCTGGCCGGTGTGGCTCAGTTGGTGGGAATGTTGTCCTGTAACCAAAAGGTTGCAGGTTTGATTTCCAGTCCGGGCACATGTTGAGGTTTCAGGTTCCATCCCTCCTTAAGGTATGTATAAGAGACAACTAATCAATGTTTCTTTCTCAAGTTGATGTTTCTTTCTATCCCTTCCACTCTCTAAAAAAAAAAAGTAAAATGTCCTTGTATGAGGATAAAAAATTAAAACTACTAAGTTTTTCCCTTTACTTTTATTCAACATCCTGAGTTAATACCATATATCCATACCCATGTTTCTATCTTTATTAACAATATGACTTGAAGAATACCAGGCCTTATAGAGACCACACAGAAAATGAAGAAGCCAGAACATCCCTTTGTAACAGGAGGGAGGATCACTTGTAACCCGCCTCTCAGACTCCACATAAGCATTCAATCCGGCAAAATGAGCTCCGTGACACCTGCCCCTCCATCTTCCTAGCTAAATCCTTGAAAACTTATGCTCAACACTTTTTTCCTCAGCTGTAAAGTAAATGCATAAAACTTGAAAATACTGAAATTCATTTCAGCAAAACCAATCAATAAGTGCTGTGATATAAAATGTCTTCTGGTTCAGCTAAATTGGTCAATATTAGAAATCAGGAGAGCATGGTTTCTATAACGGAATGAAGTCAACAGAATTAATATTTCATCTATATTATATGTAATAGGACCAAGACAAAAAATGGTTTTCCTGAGACATACATCTGTCCTGTAGATTTACAAGCTCACTTTGCTTCTGAGATGGACTCAGTCCACAGAAAAAGGCAGATGGCTAATAATTTAGGCTTTATGTCAAAGATATGGTACAAATTATTCAATCTTTTTCACTTTACATTCAGGACAGAAGTAATATTTACTTCCTCTCTCTCCCATTAGATGTGAAGTTCTTTCAATTATTGAATTCCTTTGCTAGTTAGGTAATTCCTAGGAGCCTTATTCCTTCATGGGATGACTAATTATTGCATAAATGTCAATTTTTTGAGAACACATTTAAAATGCATGCAAGCTTAGACAAAATAACAATTGAAGGAGTGCTTTTTAAATTTTATCTGAAAGAATAAACAGGAGAAAATACCGAAGAAAAAAATTGAGAAGGATCATGAATAAGAAGGATCCCATGTTGCATCTTTTAAAAAAAAATCTACCAATATGGACAACAAGTAGATAATCTTTGAGATGATCTTAGATATGTATGCACTAGTGCAGGTGTGTGTCTGTTTGCATATGTTCATGTACACAGATTTGGGAAACTTGCACACCAAAGCTAAAAGCAGCTGTAATTCTCATAAGAAAACTAGCTTCATTTAAACATAAAATGAGACCCTTGTTTTTTATTTATTATAATGAATTCCAGATTTATTATAAAGATTTGAGTGAGAAAATTAAAGCCACAGAAATGAAATAGAAGAAAAAGATGCAGGCAACTAATTTTGCAATAAGAAAGAAATTAGTAAGGGTAAGAGTAAAGAAAAAATTCCTGGATTGATTTATTGGACAGCAACATAAAACACTGAAAGTACTAAAAACCCTCATTCAGAATGAAGAAGAAAATGAAAGTATAGTATATTTTCATCTCAATATTAATAAACTATATCTGGATGTCATTTGCAGGTACCAGTCCTCTCCTTACATGGACACATATGCATGTATGTATATAGATATTCATACCTACACATATCTATTCATCTGCATTTAATCATGTTAGTGACTATTGTAAAAATGTTAAACTGCTGAAAATAATTTCAAATTATAAAAGTTTCTGAAAAGCAATTTGGTCAAAATTATGGAAAGCATTTTTTATTAATAGATATAGTTTTGCTATAATAATTCCCTTTTTGGAATGACACTTGAGATTCTAATTAAACATTTATATAAAATGTATATTATAAAACTTTAGATAGTACAAACTGTAAATAACACTAGAATAGTTCATAACAAGTCTTAATGCTATGATAGTATATGATGCAATCACAGCAAAATTATTTTTGAAGTCTACTGATATGAAGAGATTAACAATACAAATGATTAAATGAAAAAAGTATAAAATATGTTCATGGTAAATCACTTATATGTATATGTTGAGTTTGAATGTAAAGTGTTTTGTATAAAAGCTCAAAATTCAATGACATAAGAGAAGAATTTGTACACAGCTAATTGATCAGCAAGCATCCAAGCCACTCTCCATATCAGGAACATTAACCTGGTCACTAAGCTAGGGCTAGTGTTTAACTTCATGCCCATACTCATTTGTTCTTTATTATATTATTTTATTGTAATCTATCATTACTCTGCTCATTAAACTTGAAGAAATATATTCCAAGATGTTAGGCTAGCCTCAATAAGCAAAGGAGAACTTTGGCTTTTCATACAATCAGATAGGTGTATCCACAATGTATTTCTCTGAAGTTTCTTAATGGACTGAATTTCAGCTAATAAACTAATTTAAAATCCTATTTCAGGAAATTGGTAAGGGCACTTATCACACCTATATGCTAACTGTTGTATAACTTAATAAGGAAATTATTTGCCTTTTAATGGAAAAATCTCTGGCAACTCACAAAAAAACTGTCAGATAACTATAAGTGGCTATTTTATTACTAACACCTACACTTTAAATGTTCCCTACAAGTTCAGTATTTCTATCTGTGTGAGTGGAGCAGTGCCTTTTGTTAACTCTTTTCCACCAGAATAAAGACCATCTACCCTCCCTTCCTCTCCTGACCGCCCTTTATTCTTAGCAAGGACCCCACATGAACACCCCTTTAGTACTCCAGGGTCACTACCTATTAAGGTAAATACAGACAAAGAGGTACTGTCATCCTATAAAAGCTTTCAGTTTCTGAAAGCTAAAATTTAATTCCCTGTGAAAATTCAAATATAACTCAATAATAGAACAGTTTCTCTATGTAGTTGATAGGATTATGACAAAAAGGTGGAAGAATTGATTTTCAACTGAAGTGAGAAATTAAGTTAACCTTAACCTTCACTCAGATATACATGCTGGTGTACCAGAAAAGACCATGTAGCTTCTTTCTAGTTATCAAAAAAATTCAGCCTACCAACATCCATTGTTAAGATATTGTGAAAACAGAGGGAGAAATAGTATGTGCTTAAGAGAACTGTGATCCTATAATACTGTGGGTATGAGTTGATTTGCTATTTAACACACTCAGACTAATTATAAATAAGCATATGCAGATGACTTAAATGAAGTGGACCAAATAGAGATTTTTTAAAAATATTAATGTTAAATATGTTTACAAGGGGAAACCCAAAGAACCTGGAATTTACTTATAAAAGATTGTGCATTTATTCTTATATGTTTAAACTTCAGTCACCTTAAAAGTACTCTCTATTTGATATAACTATCAAGACTTTTTTTCCACTGTTCAAAACAGTTTTTGAACTCAATTTTGATGCCATTTGGTGTTTCTGACACTTTTTGTTTCACCTCTTCCACTTCGGCAAATCATCCCCCTATGAAGAGTTTTAATCCAGGAAACAACAAAAAAAGTTACTTGGGACAAGATTGGGTGAATAGGGAAAGTAGAGAACGGGAACCATGCTCTTTTAGGTCAAAACTGCTGAACACTCGGTGCAGCATGGGTAGGTTTGCTCGTAAACCACTCATCATGAAATGGGCAAACACATTAAAAGTTTTCAAAAAAATACACTGAGGCTGAACACAGCCTCACACAACAATGCCGGCAGCTACACTGATACAGTTGGGTTTCTAGCATACTCACCCAGCCAGGGAAACCTGCACTACCGGGATTTGTCTTCCGGAAGACAATTCCTGTTTTTTGGAGGGTTCCCTCTCTTATAATGTCCTATTAATTCTTTAGATGCCTTATTTTAAACTATACTTTTAAAAATTATACTATTTGAAATATGGATATCTATTTTTAGCATTTTGCTTACTATGTCCAATAACAGAACAATGGAATGGAACACTTTATGAGGCACTGCTGGTCTCAAAGGGTAGTGGAGTTCTCTGAGGATACAGTCATTCTCTCTCTACTGCCCTTTCTCACCAAGCTACCTGGAAAGAGTGGCTGAGAAATGGAGCCTATTCCCAAAGAATGGCCAAGACATTCCTGAAGAAGTGCTCCTTAACCTGCAAAGGAATTCTTTTTATTCTTGCAAAGATGTGACCCTGCAAGGTGTCAAGACTTCCTATCATTCTGTGGTGATCACAGCTTCTGGTACTTGGGAAGACATAACTATATTCACTAACAGAGCAGAATACAGCCCAGAGAGAAACAAACCCATGAATGCAACTGGAATGCATGACAGAATTTGCACTGCAGCTATATGGGCAAAGGGGAACTATTCACAAACTGAGTATGGGACAAGTGGTTACCCATGCATTTAGACTAAAATTAGTCTCACTTCCCACCATATGCAAACTATCAATTAAGGGAGGATTAAAGTCTTGATTTTGAAAAGCAAAATGTTAAAGGAAGCATTAGAGGAAAATATCTTTCTAACAACTGAAACTTCTTTACCAAGACACAAAATAGCATGGATCATTTAAAAAAAAAAAAACATAAGTTTGACTATATTAAAATTAAGAGTGTATGCGTATCACAAAAAATGAAGAAATTGAGAATACAGCAACAAATTGGGAGGCAATATTTATCATATAATTATTTGTGGGATTGCTTTTTCCACATTTTTTATTGTTCAAATACAGATTTCTTATTCAGTATATTAAAAATTCCTATTATATATGCCATTAATAAAACTAAAACAAATCACTATTCTTTTAAACATTATGCATTTGTGACCAATAATTGTTATTTGTGTGTCACATTGAGAAAAATGTAGTATACCAAAAATTGCACATATATCTGAGAGTCGAACATTTAAAAGTGACATTTTCAATTTGTTTAGCCATATTTTTCATAGCTTCTTGAGATAAGCAACATGCTGCACCTTTTCTCAAGCAGTACTGAGAGGGGAAATGGCCCAGTTATTGCTTCAGGTGCTCCCTTTTTGGAAACCTGGGAAGCTCTGCAATCTGCAGGACTTAACTTTGAAACTCAAGGAGGGCTCAGCTCTCCATATATTTGACAGAATACACCTATCTTGACCTCATTTTAGGCTCATGCTTTTTTGAACTGAACATGTATATTTACATGCTGTGATATTCATTAAATGACCTGTCTAGATGAGGTTGGCTCAATATTATGTCTAACAATAAAACTGAATACTGCAACATCTGAAGTATAAAGTTCATAACTTTAAGTATGAGCATCACTCTATCAATGGAACTTGGGGTGATTATATATTTCTAAAATAATTTTCAATTATGTAAATCACACAGCCATTTTATCACAATATGCATATTCTGCTTTATACTTAGTGGTTAGTAGTTATTATTAAAAGTGCAAAATAGCATTTCTATTTCCAAATTTCATGTATTTGTCTTCATTTCCATATATATATGTCTGTAACCTGGAACTTGTCATTTGCAATTTATAAATTGTTAAATATATAAATGGGAGCAGCATAAATTAATCAACACATATGAAATTCTTAGTCATTGAACACCCTGAAAAAAATTTCAGGTAGATATATTGATGGCATACTGGTGTACATTCAATTGATCTATATTGTTTTCATACTTTGGTAAATACAAATTATTTTTGAATATTGTGAACAGTTCAAACTGCAGGATAAAGAAAACAGTATAACATATATAAAAATCAACATGGATAAGTAAATAGTATTAAATAAAGAGACATTTATTTACTTACTTAAATAAAGGTAATCATTAAACGGATATTCATTACTCTTACCACCCTGTAGTTTACAAAGGGTATCCAAGTACCAGTACCTTAACAGAAAAGTTTAAATTCCAAGGTCCGCCTCTAGAGCTCTCTCATGAAAATTCCTTACTTTCTTTGTTCCAATCCTGGGCCTTTTGTACCTGCCTAAACAATCCATTCACCCCCTAATGAAACTTCTGGCTCACTATTAATGTGGTACTTCACCTAGTATTTAATGCTTTTTCCCCTCAATCCATTATTTTATTCAAGTGCAATCCTGCCTTTTCAATGTCTTTATGTGTTCCTTGCTTTCAGGGTGGCATATAAGGAACAACTCACAAATCAAACCTTGTGAAGTAAATTCTGGAGTGTCACATAATACAATCGGTCTCCTGCCTTGCTGATATAATACCTTAAAAACAACTCATTTATATTGTATGTCTTTCAGACAGAAAGTCCCACACAAGCTATCTATGCTTCCACAAAAGCAATATTTGGAAATGTAATAATTCATATGTGAATTTTATTTAGATATTCCACTTGAAATAAATGAAATTCCAAATATAATCATATAAAACCATATACAATGTTACAATGCAATACTTGTTTCTATAAATTAATGGTTACTTTGATAAAAGATATTTAACATGAATTATTCTTAAAATATCTTTTAAGATTTGTAACAATACATGAATAAAGTCAAAAGAAAGCTAATAGATTTAAAACATTTGTTGGAGACTAATTTGCTTGGGCTTGTATACTGTACTTGCTTTCATTTTCCAAGCATAAATCAAAGGCCTGATTAAGAATCCATGAAGGAATGCTGATACTCTAATGAGGTGTTCATCAACAAGGGTCATCACAAAATATGTTAACTAAGACCCTGACATAAAGCGTTGAGATACTACAGTAAAATTACTGTTACTATCATGAGAGGCCAACAAGAAACTTATCTGGTTGTTTGTGCATTGCTTAAGAAACTATGGGTGCCAAGTCTAGTTATTGACATAGGCCATCCCAGACACTGCCCTAAACGTTTACAGGTATCAACTCACAGTAATCCTAAGAAGTCTAAATATAATGCTCATTTGTCAAATGAGGAATTCAAGGCACACAGAATTTAAAACTTGCCTGAAGTCATAGAGCTACTGAATTACAAAGCTGGAATTCAAACCCAGAGATTTATCTTCCTTGTCTATACTTAAATTTTTATGCCAAACTGAAATAACTTTACTGTTTGATATTTGTCCAAATAATCTCCTTAGCCTCAAATTTCTATTGTTATGTCAATATCAGCTATTCAATATGCTAGGTAGATGTAAAGTGAAAAAATTTTAATTGTTCCATGGAAGTTAAATTTATCCTAAAGGTCATATATTATAAAACATTCTACATTTCTTATTTTCATATACATGTACACAATTAAAAGATGCTAAATATTATAAATAGATTTAATTGACTATAAGTAGTTTAAATTATATCATTCCATTATCTCTACTTGCCTATGTTATTAAACATGACAGGGATAATTCTCTTGCCTATCAAACCAAAAGGTGATAGAATATACTAGTGTAAAAAATTATGGTCTTTAGCCGTAAGTCAATATTCTCCCCACCTTTACTTTCTCAAATGTTATGATAATCATGAAAGCTATTATATTTAACAATGTTCCTATACTTCACCATACATTATTGAAAATAATACAAGATTGCTATCGTTCTATACATGGACAATAGGGACATAGAATACCAAGAAAAGAAAAATCTTCATGTAAAACACAGGAAACCTGATATATATACATAGACAGGTGGGTAGATGAGACCAAGTGATGAGTATGTACATGGCATTGTACTAAGAACTTGATCTAAGCCAGTCCAATATTTTTAAAGAAATTATACAAGGAGGTAAAGTAATAAAAGAAATCTTATAATTGTGGTACTGATTTTTGTGTCCATAGTAGGTGACCAAATAAACATCTATCAATATAAACTGAATTCAAACTAAAAAAATATATATATGGCGTATTAAAACAATGCTTTTGAATAACTTCTACAATATTTTCTACTTAACACAGAACATTAAACATTCTATAGGAAATGGAATTAGGCTTTAAATTGCCCATTTTATGCAAAAACCTATATTCTGGGGTCAAATTCACTTTTGATGTGCACATTTTATCCTGATGATTCACACACACTTGTACTAGAACATTGTATGCTTCACATTACATCTACCTTAAATTGAGAAATTCTGTCATCGGTGGTGAAGGCTTGCCCTCCATTTATGGCTCCACATCTTTCTATTGATACCTATCTTCAAATATTTAGCAGTAATTAGGATGATTGCTGTTGAGCTTTCAAACCATTTTTAATAGATTCTCTTGAATCAAATGAAGAAAACATCTATAACTCCTTGATCTTCAAGCAAAAACATTTACTCAAGAATAAATAACATTTGCCAAGTTCTAGTTCATGCATTGGAGATACAGCATTGGACAAAACAGACCAAGAAATCTTGCTCTCGTGAAGCTTATATTTTAGAGAAGTGAGAAAGACCTTGTGTGTGTGTGTGCCTGTGTGTGTGAGTTAAACATAGAATTTGTAAGATGGTCCTAAGTGCAGTAGAATATAAAGCTGCTAAGGAGATCAGGTGATGTTAAAATCTGTCGGGAGAGCTGTCTGGAAAAGGCTGATGGAGTATATTTTGAACAAGGCTCTGAAGCATTTGGTGCAGTGAAAATCCAAATAGATAACAAAATATTAAGGGAACAAACAGCAAATACAAAGTGCCTAATGAAGAAACAGTTGAGCTATGCTCCTGGCACACCAAAGAGACCAGTGTGAGCTGAACACAGGGAGGTACAGGAGGCCTAAGTGGAGATGAGGTCAGAAATAGTCATATGATGTGTGGCCTCATAGGCCATTGCAAGGACTTTGGTTTTCTTTAAGTGAAGTGGGAACATTTGGAGAGCTTGAATCATGGTATTACGTGTTCTGACTTACATTTTATCAGAAAAAATGCTGGCTGTAATGTTGAAAATAAACTGAACACAATTTAAATGTGTGACCATTTAGGAAGTTAAGGAAATATTCTAGGTTAGTGATGATGATTTACAAGTTAGATCATAGAGTTAGAAGTTAGAGGTTGTTTTTTTGACTTTTCTTGAAACATAAATAATAGTTTGAGAAATATAGGGTAAGGCAAAAATAGGTTTACAGTTGTGAGTAAGGGGAAGAGTTTATCTTATATGGTTAATTGTTGTTATTTTCTATAAGAACAATTGTAAACCTACTTTTGCCCCACCCTGTACCTTTTTTGTTTGCAAAATGCAAAGTTCTTATCATTCACACAAGTATTTATGGTATGCCATTAGAAATTTACCATAACCAGTGTCTTTCAATCTTTGGAAAGAAACTCTCTCAAACATATGTATTCATTTTCATAATGGAAGTATTCTTACTTTTGTTAATTTTACTTAAAATTATTTTATAATATGATTAAAATGAAAATGTTTTCTTAGCATTTAAGTTCTCAACTCTTATTCATTTTTATACTTTTGTTTTGCTCACCATTAGCTTGTGGTTCTTAGCCTATAATTGTAATCTCTTCCCTAAGAGAATTCACAATGTTTGCTAAGATAACTTATAATATGTCTTTAAGTACATTATCAATGATATAATGAGATAGATTGGAAAAATAATTACTTTCTAAACACACAAAATACAATCTTCGCCTTTACACTTCAGCGAACCCTACTAACTGGTGGACAATCTGTTCATTAAGGTCATCATCCTGATTTATATTGACTCTGAGACACTGTGCAGGAATTCTCATGGCTGGTTAATATAGCTGAAATTAACAGATTGACTCTGCCTTGCCCTATTCATTTTCCATGAAGAGATTCAGTTAAAAGGTGCATAGCTTATGCTTCTTCATTTCACAGGGATGAAAGGTAGATCATCACCTAAATTTGATGCAATTTATCCTCACTTTAACTCACTGGAAATAATTAGTTCATTTTCTTCTTCATAATAACTGTAAGTCTATAACCACTTAAACTATTTCAATAAAAATAATCCAAAAATATCCATGGCAATTATACACATATTGTAAGCAATGAAGGTGGGCGCAAATTTTCCCACAAGCATTCATAGTGCTAAAGGCTCTCTGCCAGCACCAAATCCTTTTGGATAATTTCCATTCTTCATTCATATTCTCATATCCCTGAATATAAAGCATGCTTAGTACAGCAAGTGACTGTTAAGAAAAAAATTCCATATTCAAAACAAGAGTTGATTTATTTTTAACTGTTTCATGGTATATGTTCATTTGATCAGAAAGCTACATTTAACATCCAGTGGCTATGCAGCTAAGACCCCAGTGCCAGAGAGAAGATAAACCTGATCCTGGTATGAAGGGCACAAGGGCTAGTTGCAAGAGCCCTTCTGACAGACAGAGTTGCACTACCGTTCCTCCTTTTCCTTGACTGATGAAACATGGGTAGGAGTGATGTGAGTTTCCCCTTGTCAGTAGCTTGGGAACTTCTGCCTCAGCAGCCCCTCCCTCTACTGGGATGAGGGAGGAAGCACAAAAACCATTCTGAAGTGGGGTATCAGGAGCCTGGATCCCGGAATGGCCAAAGTAAACAAATGTGTCTTCCAACCCTCATTGAGCCATCTGACTTAAATAACAAATAAACCTCCACTGAGTTAAGCCACTGAGATTTGGGGGGTTGTTAATAGATTCAGTGGTTGTACAGTAGTAACTGTACAGACACAGTGAGTAACTATCATTTACTAAAGGAAGCATGAAGTAACAGGACTAGAGAAGGTAGCTATATTAAAATGTGAAAATATGATAAATTGCCCAAAAGAAAGGATACTATGAGGCCAAGGGGAGTTCTAGATAATTGTGGGTTTTATCTGATGGAAGTTTATACTATATTTATTACCATATCTCCTTATATCCATATTTCTAGAGAATATGCTGGAATTAAAAAAAAATGGTTGAAAGTCTATTACAGCTACTGTTAAAGCCTTATAGATAAAAGCATGTTTTTTAAAAATGTTTGATATATGATATGTAATAGTGTTTACTTTTGAGAAACAAGTACGAGGATTTGGTCAAAGTGTATTAGTTTCCAGAAAGTCTTTTTTCCAATAGGAAACTACTGCTTTACTGCTACAGCTCCAGTAATAGTGTAGTCACAGAACAAATCTTTCTACAACGCTTCCTGTTTGTGACACTGTTCTAAGCACTTTATCTGTGTTAAGTGTTTAATCCTTACAAATGGCATCCTATAGGTCAGTCACTATTGTTATGCCAATTTAAGAGATTTTAGGAAACTGAGGCATAAACAGTTTAAGTAGTTCTCCAGTGTCATACAGGTAGTAATTGGCAGAACTGAGATTTAAAACCAAGCATTTTAGCTCGAGAGTCAGTGCTTTTAAAAACTATAATCTACTGCTGCTCAGTAAGGATTAGCAGTTAATTTCTTTCAATACATTATATAAATAACCAGTTCTTATATGAAATCCAGGGTTTTGCAGAAGATTAAGCTAGATAGAGGGGAATGACAGACTGAATTCTATGTAATCCATGTATCTAGTCCCAGACTGAATTTCTCTGTATTTGTCAAGAAATCAGGATGACAGACATGAATCAGCCGTCATGAGTTCTATGTAATATTTTGGCCGCAGCCAGGGTGCTCTCAAGAGCAGAGTCAGATAAGGCTCTGGGTTCCACACTCCTAAAGAGTGCGAATAGCTAATTTAGATAAAGTCTAAAATTTGCTAATTAAAAAAAAGACCATGATTCCTGCCAGGTCAAAAATAAGTTGAGATATTCTGCCAAACATCTGAGAAGCAGCAGCAACTTTAAAGGGACTGCCTGGTTCTAAGTCCCAATTGTCTAAATAACTTTCTATTCCATGAGTATGTGAATTTTAGCAAATCATTTAACTCTTTTAAGCTACTAATACTTCAAGATACTAATAATGCTATCTCAGGATCAATGCAGAATTAAGTGAGATAATGTTTTCAAAGCACTTGGAAGAGTTTCAGACATTTTTCTAGCTATGATGGCTTTATAAGGACAGAGTTTAACAATGCTTGAGAATACAGCTGTGTTTTAAATGCTTATTCTAATATATACCACCAATTTATATATTTAGGTTGCTTTATGCACTTTATTTGCTATGTAACTTCCATTTGCCATACATTTTTAACTTCCTCGTGACTTACTGATCACATGGTGAAGTACTACATCTGCTCTGTCCTTAGAACCTTCATAGAAAAAGTTACTGTTTGCTCATATAGAATTTCATTTGTACTGACTTGTATTAACATTAACTATAAACTTTTTAGTATTTATATCTCAAAGATTAGTGAATCCCAGTTGAACTGGATAAAGACATTGTGCTTAAATTGCTGCACAAAAATGTTTACAATTATTTGTATACAGTCTTCTGCGTATAAATTATGGAACTATTATGTAATTTTATGCATGAGTACACAAAACCTGGTAGAGTGGGAAACTTTAAGACAATATGTGTAGATTTCTGAAGACTGAGTGCACATATTTAACCTGATGGTGTTCTGTTTCCTGATTCTTAGCTATATTGATGGGTTATGGCATCTCTTCATTGGGCAATTATACATTTGTGACCAAGTGTTCATAGTCCTTCCTAGCCACTGGTCTTGAACTCCAGATTGGACATAAACCCATCATCTCTTCTGTGCAGTCCCATTTCACCATCCTCTTTCACTTCCTGATAGCTGCCCACTGCTGTCTTGTACTTCCTACATTCCTTCCATCACTCCACAGGTAAGATGTTTCTCCCTCCTCATAAGGTAACATATCCTTGGAAAAAAAAAAAAAACCTTATAAGTAGTACTGAGCCCCCAACTTGTCATCTCTCATTTTGCTGAAATTGACACATCTATTAAAATGGGCACAATTCCTAGTTTGTTAACATTGGATGTCACAGCTCAACTTACATTTTTAATTCTATTGACTAATGAGTTGTTTTTTTCAATATTTTCCTTAAGCTTCTGATAGCTTTTCTACATGGCAATCAATATCTCTTATAAATAAAATATATACATAATAAAAATATATGATCTAAACTACAAAGGAAAATTTGCAGTGTTAAAGTCAAAGTAAATCAAAAGTTTATCAGTTGTATAAGCTGCTAAATCACAAGTACTCCGAGACAAGAAGTCAGCATATGCCAACTATAAAGCAATGCAATTATGAACAGACAAATACTGATCAATACAAAGAAATAACTCAAAAGCCAAAATACAACATTTAAATAAAACTCCTCATAAAGTTGAAGTATCTTGCTTCTATTAGTACACTGGAAGCTATGATTTGGGATAATTACAGAAAACACTAAGGATTTTGTTCTCATGACAGAAGAAAATATATCAGGGTGTGCATGTGTGCATGTGTGCATGTCTCAGTTTTTTATTATTAAAATGTATATCAGAGATGGTAACCATCATTACTCATCTAGAGTGATGCTTTAAATTTTGTTTAAATTCATTATAAGCCTCTTATAGGAACAACATTTTCAAAGAACAACAGGAGTACCAATATTATTTCAGAAGGGCTAACAGCAGGACTGGTTCTATGTGCTGTGCTTGTACCTCATACTCCAAGCACACAGATAATTGCCCAGCACAACTGGACACCAGCAGGAAATGTGGTGCCTCTTCTTCACTGAACTCAACATACAGAGCTCATATCTGGCCTGTTACTTTCACTTTCCCTGCCACTTTTTAATTTTCCCTTAGCTTCTGACTGCAGATTATAGAAACCACACCTAGCCAGACTACAAAAGCATTAAAAACTATAGCCTACTATTTGTTTTCTTTACTTTGACAAAGTAAAGCCTAGGAAATATAAATGCGTTACTCAAAGTGATGTGAGTAAATTCTAGTACCCAGGTATTACAGAATATAATACACTTATTAAAACAAAATAGTTTTTGGTATTACTATTTATTTTCACACATTGTATTTACCAGTTACTACTGACACCCCGACTTTTTGTCCTGAGGATTGAAAGTATTGGTGTGGTGACATGAGCCAATAACTGCAAGCATAAATTGCACCCCATGTAATTTTAAAAATGCATTGAAAAGAAATAAAAATAACTTCTTAGATATTAAAATTTAGTTTCACTTGATATATTTGCCTAATAATCTATGGACTATAAATCCATAAACACAATTGTCTGACTAATTTTAAAAACTGAAGTGTCAATCACTCAATAATATCATAAAAAAATAAACAAACAATTTTCTTAACTCTTTGAATGTTCTGTGTCATTTCCATGTCAGAGCACCTTTCTCACTCTGGAGTTTTCTCTGTAACCCATTACTGGGAATACATAATGAATAATGTATAAAAATATATTTCATACCACCACAGATAAATTGTACTGAGGCAGTTTTCCCTGCCAGAGACAGAAAACAACAGAAAGAACAGCTGAAAACAGTGTCATGACTCACTGAGGAATTCCGGCTCTTCCTTCTGAATTACCAGTAACCAAAGTCCACTCCATGTTAGGAATTATGAAATGAATTCAACCTGCTCTTTTTGATAAGGTAAAGGACAACATAGAAAACAACCTATTTTTTAATCTATTTATAAAAATGCATATTCTTATAAAAGACTTTTAAATGTATACCTCAGGATTAAAGACACTAATAATTGTTAATTTAAATATTATACAACAAAAAGTTAAAAGATTTATTTATTTTATTTTTCAATCCTCCCCCAAGCATATGTTAATTGCTTTAGAGAGAGAGGAGGGGAAAGAGAGAGGGAGAAAGATCAATATGAGAGAGAAATAGCAATTGGGTGCCTCCTATACACACCCTGACCTGGGATCAAATTCCAATTTTGATGAACAGGAAAACACTCAAACAAACTAAGCCACCCATCCAGAGCAAAAAATTAAAAGATTTAATATACACATTATTTTAATATATGTATTAACATTAACTTTTTTAAATTGTACAATAGAGATTCAGCTAAATTGTGATATTCTAAAAACATGCCAAATATCTTCTAACTTTAAAATCATAAGGTTAAATATAATAAATTATTATTCTAATAATACTTTTGACAACAATAAAAATAATATCCTTGAGTAAAAAGATGCAGATTTTCATAGGATAAAGTTTTCTTATAATTGTTTAATTTAAATATAACTAAATTTTCTCAGTTTTAGAAATTAAGAACCCTCAATTGTTCATTAACTTCATTGATTTAATTGGTATCTTAATGATGTGTCATACCCTCAGGAAAATAGAATCAAAACAATTCCAAAGCTATCCTGGGTAGATTAGATTAATTATTTATACTTCCATGTTATGAAACCCCAATATAATTCACAGTTGGGCTATGAAAGTGATTGAGATTTTTGTATCTTTTTATTAATTGTGTTAATTGTGGGAAGTATCTTATTTGCATAATTTGTTAAATACAAAAGATGTGGCCTATTACAATAGCAATGCATTGATAATGTTGCTAGAATAAAAACTGAAATTCACACCATATATATGACAAAAAGTGTCAAAATGTGGTATATTCAGAATGTGTTTTTATATGTTTATGAATTTCAGCTTAAAACAAAGAGTGGGCTGAGTACATAAATATAAAATTGCATTTTTGTGGTAATTATTCACCCAAATGCTCATTGAAAATTAGCTGACTTGTTTTCTTAAAGTTAGTTGCATTCATAAATAATATGCTTCATAAGATTTTCTTTAACTTGAAGACACATGAGGTGAAATATATCTAAATTTCAAGCATCAGTTCCAGCTGTTAATTTTTAAAAAGCAAAAAAGACACTACAGTGGATCTAATAGTATGGGAAAAGGAAAAATAATATATTTACTGTTTTCAGAAACATTGTTTTAAATTAAATGTATTTTACCCAGAAAGGTTTCCATATCATGAAGAATAACATATTGAGAGTCCCAGCTAAGATGGAGGCATAGGTAGATATGTTTTGCCTCTTCACACACCAAAAGAAGGAAAAACCAATTTAAAAACAAAACAACAACCAGAACCACCAGAAAACTGAACTGTATGGAAGTCCAACATCAAAGGTGTTAAAGAAGAAACATTCATCCAGACTGATAGAAGCAGAGACAGACAACCTTGGTAAGAGGATGAGTGGCAAGGCAGCAGCTGGTAAACAGGAAGGGTGAGGCTGCAACTGGTGGACTGGGAGGTCCTACACTTACTTGTGGATAAACTGGGAGAAACAACTGGGGAGTGAGACAGTTCATGCAACCCAAGGTTCCAGGGCAGGCAAAATAAAACCTCAGAACCTCTGGCCATAAAAACCGGTGGAAGTTATGGTGGCAGGAGAAATTTCCAGTCTCTTGAAAACAGGGCAAGAGCTAAGCAACTGGCATTGTTCCCTCTCTGAGCCCCTCCCCACATACAGTACTACCATGTGGTGAAGTGGGTTGCCCCACCCTGACAATACCTAAGGCTCTGCCCCTTACAACTTAACAGGTGCACCAAGACAAAGAAATGTGGCCCCAATAAAAGAACAGATCACAACTCCAGCAAAGGAACTAAGCAACAAGGAGATAGCCAAACTATCAGATGCAGAGTTCAAAACACTGGTAATCAGTATGCTCACAAAAATGGTTGAGTATGGTCACAAAATAAAGGAAGAAGTGAAGGTTATGCAAAGTGAAATAGAGAAAAATATACAAGGAACAAACAGTGAAAGGGAGGAAACTGGGACTGAGACCAACGATTTGGAACAGCAGGAAGAAATAAACATTCAACAGGAACAGAAGGAAGAGACAAGAATTCAAGGAAATGAGAAAGCTTTAGCAACCTCTGGAACAACTTTAAACATTCCAATATCTGAATCATAGGGATGCCAGAAGGAGAAGAGGAAGAACAAGAAACTGAAAACTTATTTGAAAAAATAATGAAAGAAAACTTCCCCAATTTCACAAAGGAAATAGACATACAAGTCCTATAAGATCAGAGATTACTGAATAAGTTGGACTCAAAGGGGAACACACCAAAACACATCATAATTAAATTGCCAAAGGTTAAAGATAAGGAGATAATCTTAAAATCAGCAAGAGAAAAGGAGAGAGTTACCTACAAAGGAGTTCCCATAAGACTATAAGCTGATTTCTCAAAAGAAACCTTGCAAGTAAGAAGGGGCTGCAAAGAAGTTTTTAAAGTCATGAAAAGGAAGGGCTTCCATCCTGGATAACTCTATCCAGCAAAGCTTTCATTTAGAATGGAAAGGCAGATAAAGTGTTTCCCAAATAAGGTGAAGAAGTTAAAGGGGTTCATAATCACCAAGCCCTTATTATATGAAATGTTAAAGAGACTTATCTAAGAAAAAAAATCAAAACTATGAACAGTAAAATGACAACAAACTCAGAACTATTGACTGAACCTAAAATACAAACAAAAACAAAGTAAGCAAACAATTAGCACAGAAACAGAATCACAGAAATGGAGAGCTCATTGAGGGTTATCAGTGGGGAGGGGAAGGGGTCCAATGAAGGAATTGGTACTGAGAATAAGAAGCAAAATTGGTAGGTACAAAATAGACAGGGAGTGATGCTCTGGCTGGTGTAGTTAAGTGGATTGAGCTTGGGCTGAGAACCAAAGGGTCACTGGTTTGATTCTCAGTCAGGGCACATGCCTGGGTTGCAGGCCAGGTCCCTAGTGGGGGCCACATGAGAGGCAACTACAAATGATGTTTCTCTTCTCTTTCTCCTTCCCTTCCTGTCTCTCTAAAAATAAATAAATAAATGATTAAAAAAGAAGAATATAGGAAACGGAGAAGCCAAAGAACTTATATGTATGAACCATGGACATGGACTAAGGAGGCAGAATGCTGGAAGGAATGGAAGTACCCAGGAGAGGGGCATAAAGGGAGAAAAATGAATGGGACAGCTGTAATCACATAATCCATAAAATATACTTAAAAACATATTGAACATACTATTTTTAAAGATTTTAATTATTTTTAGAGAGAGAGGAAGGAAGGGAGAAAGAGAGCGAAACATCAATGTGTAGATGCCTCTCACACACACCCTACTGGGGACCTGGCCTTCTAGGCGTGTGCCTTACTGGGAATTGAACTGGTGACCCATTGGGTCGAGAGCCATTGCTCAATCCACTGAGCCATGCCAGCCAGGGCCCAAAGATATTGTTTTTAAATGCAGTCCTATATTTCCAGACTTTGCAACATCAAATATCTTAGGTGGCATGGATAAACAGTTAAGCTCCTCTCTTTGTACTAACAATAGAAATGCATAGTTTTGTCTAAACACAAGTGTGTGCATACAAACATATGCATGCAGGCAAACATGCACACATGCAATATTCAGCAGCTAACTGCCTCTAGTTCATCAGGAAATATGAAAGCTATAGTTACTACAACTGATTAACTCCCAGTCACTTTCTCTGTTTTATTTTTTTGCAGGCAGATAATAGTAGAAAAAGTTTTTGTAAACTCTTATCTTAAGCCTAGTCATTTAAACTTATTGACACTAGTTTTTATCACCTCTAATGGGATGATGGTATTCATCAATTTCTTTTTTATTTAAGATTTATTTATTTTTAGAGAGAGGGGAAGGGAAAGAGAAAAAGCAGGAGAGAAACATCGATCTGTGGTTGCCTCTGGCGCATCCCACACCAGGGTCCTGGTCCACAACCCAAGCATGTGCCCCAACTAGAAACCAAATCGGTGACCCTTTGGTTCACAGGCCTATGCTCAACCCACTGAGCTATACCAGCTGGGGCCATCAGTTTCTTATTACAAGAATAAATACTATATGTGCTTTTGTTTGGGAAAGGATTTTGAAATTGTACAGCAATATACATTTGTAAGATAGTAACATTTTTAAAATGTCTAAATTTATTTTTACATTACAGAATTATATTGTGCTAATAGATGAGCAAATCTAAATAGTCCTCATTACATAATATAATTACAGTCCATTGTAATAAACATTAAAGAAGGAATAAATTCCAAGGATTTTAAAGTCATAAATGTGCTTGTTTTCAGAGTTTATGTGATCAATAATGGATTTGAAAAAACTAGTTACTGGTCTTGAGTTTCATGATGACTTGTCATTTAAAAAGTTTATGGAATATTAATTTTATAATTCTATAATCTATATGAAAGATTACTGAGAACTTTTACATTTTAAAATTGTTCTAAATTTTATAATGAAATTTTTTTCTTTTATAGGAATGGAATGGGCATATTTAATCACATGAGCCATGTGTTATTGTGTATCTCTGTATACATATTTATATTTGCTTAGGAATAAAAATTTTCTCCTCAGTTATTGCTTATACTGGCAAAATTGTTTAAATTAATAATAATTTATTATGAATCAAATTAAGTCAAGAGAATTATTCATTCCATTCAGGAAAACAAGAATTTTTTCTTATAACAACTTCACATTATAAGGTAGGAGCATAATAAGCAATACTGAAAGTACTGAAAGAGCATAGTTTGTTTTATTTGAAAACATGTAAATACATGTTAGGGGGACTGGAAACACAGTATTATTAGAAATAAGTGAAATCCTTCAATAGTTCAAATATTTTGCTTTAATTAATGCTATATTATAAATATGACTAAAATTTTATTTCATTGTTTTATTTTAAATTCACTTTAAAATTATATGTCAAAATTCTAGCTTGTCTTTTTAGGACAATTTACTACATGTATCTAGTAAGAATTTAATAAGGATATTCACTGCATTTTCAGAAAGTAAGAGATATTCTGATAAGAATTTTTTACTGAAGTTATAACAAAAGATTGAACAGATATTCAGAATTAAACATGTGCAATCACAAAAAAATGTGTTATATGTATAAGCAGCTCATAGAAAAGCTACTTATCAATTGCTGTTAAGGCTGTTTTACATGGCAAGCAATCTTATGTAACATAGCATATCAGCTACACTGAAAATTATTTAAAAACACCTCCTAGTTTAGTTTCCTTTTATGTGTGGTTACATATGAGCATTTTGCATTTATAGATAAAAGTTATCTAGATGGCACTTCTTTAATTAAGGCATAATTTATTATTGGATCTTTATCATTATAAAAGTGGTCTAATTCCTATATGCTAATATATACTACTTGTTTATATGCAAAAGCACTTAAAAGGTAGGTTGTGGAGCTAAATTCACCCAAGGAAAACCCTCTGAGGGGTGATTTTGTAAATAGAATCTGTTATCTCAAGCCCAGACCAGCTCTTGCCTGCCAGGTGCCACTTAATTAAATCTCAGCTTATAAAAGTAAATATTCAACAAACCCCTCAATGCTTCCAAGAAACTGGTTCTCATTAAACTACTGCATTCTATCCACAGACACAACCTGGAAAGTTCATTTTCAACAGATTCTACACATTGAGTTAAAGGTTTTCTTAGCTGGACATGGAAGCACTTTGCTCTTGCTGTCAGTGATTAGGTACTACTGGCCCAAAGCCAAACTGCAAGGGAAAATTAAGTTTCGTCAAGTTGCTAGAAACTGGAAATCAACCTTCTTGACTAAAAAGACAAATATAACTTGACTGTGATTTACAATTATGTTCTTGAGAATGTGTTACTAAAGATTTTTTAAAATAGCCTACATTTATCCATTGTCATTTCAGATAAACTTACTCATCATAGTGTTTCTAAGACACAATAAAATCATATGCCAAGTATTCATTTATATATGATAGAGCTTATACCATCTTTAAACTCCATCCTAAAGTAACTATTGCTACTGTTAAACCTATTTATCTGATAATTCCGTTTGTCTGTACTGCTTGGGGTTTTTTAATCAGGCTCATTGTTAATACTAAAGTTTAGTTTTTTAAATATCCAATAGAATAGACATGTCTGTGGATATATTTTTCAATCATAATACATTAATTCAAAAATACATACAATTTGCCAAATAACAGATTAAATGTGAACCTTTTCATTAAATCATTTTTAAAAGAATCATTACTTTTCAAAAAGCTTTTTATGGTATAAAGAAAAGTGGCATGCTCTGGTAAGTTACTTATGTTCTCTGAAATACTGAGACTGTTAATGGTGACGTATGTAAGGTGACTGACATGGAGCCTGGTATACAGTAATCAATCCACTGATTTATTTGTAAATAGGTACGAAAATATCTGTCCCTATCATCTCCCAGAGATAGTATGAGTCTACTTGAAAGATGTTTCAAAACTGGAAAGTGCTATACAAATTAATAAGATTTATTCTCTTTAAGTAGTTGAATATAGATGAGTGAGTGAGGAGAATGCAGGAAACAATCTTTTCAATGTGTCTTGTTTAGACATAATTTTAGCAATAGAGATATTTACATGTTCTCACATTCCTTTTATCTGTCCAGCTATGTATTTATCTTGCTTCCTCAAAACTCAATAATTTCTGGGCATCAAGGAAAATTTCAACTTATCTTAAAATATTCACTGAATGTAGCTATTACTATTTCTTATCATTTTGATGGTGTAAAATTATTTTAATATCTAAATTTAATTCTTACCACTCCTTGTAAAAATCATGATTTTTATGCATTAAAAATGTTACATGTAAGAGTTCACATAAATTGACAAATTATAAAAAATTGGTTAATAATTTTAACTTTCTATTGATACTGTATAGCAAATGAGAAGGTAAGTCTGCTTATGAAAACAATGGATTTCAAGAGTTAACAATTAATTTGAAACACCCTGCGATATCAGGACATAAATAATTTTCACCCACATTACTCCATATGACCAATTATTTCATACAGGGACATTTAACCACTTTATCTTGAAAACTTTGTAGAAGTACTGTATAATAAATCACTATGTTGTATCTAACTTCATCAATTTTAGATTGAATAAATTTACATGTTACTTAGAAACTGGCCTTAATTAAAACTTTGGAGATTCCGCTAAAAACATTGGTTGAAGACTTCATTGGTCCTATATTTGCAAATTTTCCTAGGCTTAGGCAATTTATCTTTGTGACAATTAGATTTCTTTTTTTAACAATAGGAAAGTTAAAGTAAAAGTATAGAGAAAACAATCCTATGTAGCAGTTTAAAATAGTGGGTTCGAGGGTGGAGGCGGGGATGGGTGGGGTGAGGGGCGTGGTGGGGTGAAAATGGAGACAAATGTACCTGAACAAAATAAGAAAAAAAAAAAAAAAAACAGTTGGCTACTAGAATTCAGAAAATATTAGAGATTACTCTGTGCTCGTGACTATAGTTCATTACAGGAAAGTATTTCACAGTTGGTGAATTGGCTTTATTTTTCTTAAATCAATTCTAGCTTCAATACATGTACAATGAGTCTCACTAAGAAATATGTATAAGCGGGTTTGTTAAACCAGAAGAGAATGCGCACTATCCATATGGTTCCTAGATAATGGATAGAGTTTCACATGTACAAACATTCTATAAAAATTGGTTGTGAATTATCAAAAATATAAAATAAAAACTAAACTTTGTTTTAAATAGATCTTTGTTAGGAGAAATATATCAAAAAGGTTTGTCTAATAGTGCAGTATTTTAAATGGGGAGTAAGTCCCCATTTTGGGGTCTTAAAATATCACTAAAACACAACTGCAGAAATTCCACTTGGAGACACATATGAAATTAAAGGATTGTTTTCCTTCACAGATCCTAGAAGAGGGAGGTGCAGCACACAACACAAGGGACCAAATGGGAGGAGCCTCAACTATGTTTATGGGAGTGGGGGGTTAGAGGGCAAGCAAATGCATAAGAGGACTTCGTTAGTGTGTTTGAATATCATTAGATCACAGTCAGGGGAGGGCAAGAAGGGAAAATTTTGACCAGGGCCAGTCATATCACACTGGTGCCCCTGGTCATCTGAGTGGGGTAGGTGCTCATAGTGTGTTCATGGGAATGTGGAGACATCAGGAAAACACAAACTTTTAAAATGGTGTAATACAAGTCCAACTTTGTTTCTATTCAACAAATAACCCTGGCCATGGCACAAAGCACAGTTCTAGGAAAATATTTTCCTTATATTATGATAAAGAGAATCATGAATGGACATGTAGAATAAAGGTGTCGTAAAAATAGATCAGGCTCATTTTTGAATGGGTATATGATAGGCTCAATATAGGTTTGTACATTCTTTCACCTCTTTGTTCAAATAGCTTTCTGCAGATAATCAATATAAAAGGAAGAAATACAAAATGCATAGGTTGTGTTCTCATGGAGGAACTATGTATGCAATTATTGTAAAAGACAGGCATGTTCACCATATTTTTTCAAAATAAAAAATCTGAGGGCACCCTTGGTTAGAAGTTGAAGCAAATAGGAGAAAACCCAGATGCACTGGAAAACTGAATTTTTCTAATCATAGAGATAATTAAAAATTAATTAGAATGAACACATACTAAGAGCCTTACATATGCAGCCTAGACTAACAAGCAGGGAGGCAAAACTGCAGTGGGCAATGTAGATGTGAAGTTTGCAATCCCATCGTATGTTAGAAAACTTTCAAGTTAATTGGGAAATAGTGAGGGAAATGTAAGTTGAGCTATATCAATTTACTTTTACATGTTAATGTTTCTTTAAATTATTTCTTTTATTTTATAATTTATTTAGCATTCTATTCCCTACTGGTATATCACAAGAAAAGCAATATTTGTCTAATAAACGATATTTGAAAGAATGAGTGAATGATTTACTTGCCTTGTAAGTCACAATGGAGTGGATGGTCACTTGTCTATAAGTCACTGGTTTAACTACTTCCTGAAGAGCATGGTGTGTTTTTGAGGCATATCATATTTTGCTTATCCAAACTAGTTAACTGAAATAGGCAACTGGTCAACTGGCAAGTTCATTGTTTATAGTTGTATAAATACAACTATATGTTTATAGTTGAACATGTCGCTGACTAATTACCTCAGTTTCCAAACATAAAGAGGCTAGGATTTGGAGGAAAAACATGTTTTCTCAATGATAAATAATGTCATTGTGAAGGTCGTGATCACCTACATTTTAATTATTAAAGTATTTTAATTGAGAAACCTACACATTTTAAACAAATTTAATTATATTTATTCAATAAAATCCATTAAAAACCAATGACAATTGTTTTATAACCTCTTAAACTCTTTCCAGAATTTAACACACTATTGCAGTAATAATAAAAATAATAACTTTAACATATTTGCATTCCTACATGTAATTTTATCCAGAGTATAAAACATAATATTAAATGTCTTATACTAGTTATTGAGTAAAAGCTAGTAGAAAGTGTAAGAGTGGGCAAGTGTAACTATAAATAACTTATTAAAATACTAATAACTTGTTCACAATGTTAAATTGACTTGATACAAGTGCACTGTCTTTGCATTTCATTCCCTTTCAGGCTATCTCCTGGCCGCTGTTCTCCTTAGACCATGATGATCATGTCTGAAGACATCAACACTTACAAAACTATGACTGTGAAACTCTAGTCTCAGCTGAGCTAGTCCCTGAATAAATCAGTTATTTAATTCCCATAACTTACAGATGAGAATAAACGAATTAACTTTAAACGTATTTTCTAATGGCTAACTTAAGCTAGCATATCAATTCTCATTCCTTTCCTATTCAGACCAAACCAAGTTAAGTTCTGATACTTGGACTAAATAACTGGAAGGCATCAACAAAATATTCTTCCACAAAGCTCTTGGTAAAAAAATGAGGATTTGTTATGGGTGTGTCTCCAGTTATAAACTACAGTTGGAGTAACATAATGCAAGCATAACAGCTTTGAAACAAGTACATTGTTTTCAATGCCCTAGTCAAATTATATGAAGCATGATGAGACCTGAGTTTTTAGATATTTTTACAGATTTAGTAAATTATAGGGGGGAAAAAGGAGAAATTAAGGTCATTTTCCTTAAACATATAATTCTAAATACAGGAAATGAAATGAAGAAAATAAATAAAATGAAATACAAATGGTATGCAGTTAAGAGGGCCAATCAGTATTAAATGAAAGTGCAAAAGAAATTAAAGGTTATTAAATAAGCAAGATCTTGGGCTATACTAAAAAGGAACACCATTTCCAGGAATAAAATAGGAAAAGGCCCTATTCCCAGATGTTGTATTTAGCTACCCTAACTTAATATTTTTGGGGCCCAATTATTGAAATGGAGTCCTGGCCAAGTGCCCCTATTGCAATATACATCACTGGAGCATACATACCTTTTTGCATGTCAATAAGAAAATTAACACATATGCTAAGAAGGAAAAGTAAATTTGAGCTGGAAGCACGTGTAAAATGAGGAAGACCATTTCTGCTTGCAGGTAAATTCATTTTTAACCCTCTCTATCTGGTACATATTTAGGGGTCTAACCCCAGACCTGACTCCCAAAAAAGTAAGAAGAGAAATTCACTGGTATATATTTATGACCTCTAAGTGACTTCTATGTGATCTATCTTAATACCTTTCACCTCTGACTAGTCATGAGGTTTATCAGACTAACCTAAGGCCTTTGAGACACAAATTAAACTTAGCCTGCTTCATATCCTATTATCTTTCACCACTAAGCTTGTTAAAGGTATTAAACGATGTAGGTATTTTAAGAAACATCATTAAATATTTAGGTCGCATTGATGAATCTAGAATCATTCATACACTTTTAAACCAATAATTAAATATAATTTCTGGAACTCCTAATAATTATCTTCTTTGTGTAAATGAACCTGACTGTGAACTTTCTCCTATGTTGCAGGGTTAAGGAAGAAAACATATGAAATAGAAAATGTGGTATTATAAATGGTTCATGTTCCTGGTCCAGATGAACTGTCAGAAAGCATCTTACTTGGTATCAGAAGATCTGGAGTCTAGTTTTTGCTTTGTTATTCACAGATCTGTGAAGAACTTAGGCAGATTTTTTTAATTTAAAATTCACTTGCATTATTAATCACTAAGAATAATATAAATTAACACTGTTCAACAGAACTTTCTGAAATGATGGAAATATCTGTGTCTTTGTGGTAACAAATAGCCACATGTGGTTCTTGAGGACCTAAATTAGGGCTAGTGCATTTGAAAAATTAAACTTTAATGCAATCTATTTTAAATAATTAATTATACATTTAAATAGTAAAAAGTATCTAGTAGATAGAAATGAAAATACTAATAGTATTTGACCACATCTATAAGAGAAAAAAAAATCATGGATAGTTATATAAATGTAGCAGTCATAAGTAAGTCTCTAAAAATAAGTATGTTTCTTACTTAGGAATGTTCCTTGAAAAATGCATGACCTAAATTAATCCTTAAATGTATAAGGATCCTAGGCTAAATGAAAAATCAGAAAAAAGGATCAAGTTAAAAACGAAAATGTAATTTAAATGAAAGGAATATTTAAAGATATTTTCAATTTTCTACAGGTAGACTTATAAAGAGTTGAATGCACACAGAATTCTTTTGAAAACTAAGCTGGCTCAGAAGCCTCCTTTGAAGCCAATATTATCGTATATGATGGGGAGCCAATCATGTGATATTAGTCTGTAGTTGGGTTTGAAATTTGGCTCTTGGGCCATTTGCAAGAGCACACTTTTCAAGAACTCCATACATTCTAAAAAGTGACTTTATTAAAAACATGTAGTTTTATACTTCATATGGTATGATAAGGACCACAATCCTAACAAAATTAACTTAGCTTCTATTGAAAACAAAATCCCCTAGTAGGTCTATTCCATTAAAGCATACTATTATTCAGAGAAAGCTTCATAAATATAAACATATTTTAGTACATATTTTCTACACATTAGGGAAAAAAGCTGATTTTCCCTGTTTGGTTGTGCTTAGAAAATGAATTTTCCATGCTAAATGACAATATTAATATTTTTAAATAGTTAAAGGTTAACAGTTCTTATAACTTAGCTTTCATCATGGATCTATTAAAATTGTCCTTAAAATAGTGTTATCTGAATCTTTTAGTTTTTAATTATTTTATTATTGTTTATTCTACTACAGTTGTCCCAATTATTCCCTCTGTCCTGCCTCTATCCTGTACTATTCCCTGCTTGTCCATTCCCGCTCCATTGTCCATGTCCATGGGTCATTCATACATGTCCTTGGTTAAGTTTATTCCTAGGTTGTTGTTTTTTTATTTTTTTGGAGCTATAGTAAATAGGATTTTTTTCTTAGTTTCTTTTTGATAGCTCATTGATGGTGTACAAAAAAGTCCTTTATTTCTTAATATTAACTTTGTGTCTCACTACTTTGCCAAATTCTCTTATTAGGTTGAGTAGTTTTTTGGTGGAGCCTGTAGGGTTTTCTGTGTAGACTATCATGTCTGCAAATAATGACAGTATTACTTCCTCTTTTCCAATTTGGATGCCTTTTATGTCTTCTTCTTATCTGATTGCTGTGGTTACAACTTCCAGTACCATGTTGAATAAGAGTGGTGAAAGCAGACAGCCCTGTCTTGTTCCTGATCTTAAGGGAAATGCTTTTAGTTTTTGACCATTGAGTATGAATTTTGTAGTAGGTTTTTCATATATGGCCTTTATTATGTTAAGGTATGCTCCCTCTATTTGTACTTTGCTGAGTGGTTTGATCATAAATTGGTGCTGTACCTTATCAAATGCTTTTTGCACATCTATTGATGGGATCATGTGATTTTTGTCTCTTGTATTATTTATGTGAGGTATCACATTTATTGATTTGTGAATTTTGTGCCAAACTTGCATCCCTGGAATAAATCTGACTTGATCATGGTGCATGATCTTTAAAATGTATTGCTGATTCAGTTTGTTAGTATTTTGTTGAGAATTTTCTCATCTATGTTCATCAGAGATATTGGCCTATAATTTTCTTTCTTTGTTGTGTCTTTACCTGATTTGGGGATTAGATTATAGTAACCTAGTAAAAAGAGTTTGAGTCTTCCTTGTTCTTGAATTTTTTGAAATAGTTTGTGAAGGATCCGTGTTAATTCTTCTTTGATTGATTGTTAAAATTCGTCTGTGAAGCTGTCCAGTCCAGGGCTTTAGTGTGTCAGTAATTTTTTGATTACTGCTTAAATTTTGCCAGTTATTATGGGTCTATTCAGGTTTTCTACTTCTTCCTGATTCAGTTTTAGAAGATTGTGTGTTTCTAGAAATTTATCCATTTTGCCCGCATTGTCCAATTTCTTGGCATATAGTTATCCATAGTAATTTCTAACAATTCTTTGTATTTCTGTGTTATCAGGTATTACCTCTTCTCTTTCATTTCTGATTTTATTTGTTTGGGTCCTCTATCTTTTTTTTCTTGATGAATCATCTTAAAGGTTTCTCAATTTTGTTTATCTTTTCAAAGAACCATCTCCTGGGTTCATTGATCCTTTGAATTATTTTTTAGTCTCTATGTTGTTTAATTCTGCTCTGGTCATGATTATTCTCTTCCTTCTGCTTACTCTGGGTTTTGTTTGTTGCTGTTCTAGTTTTTGTAGATGTACAGTTAGATTTTTTATTTGATATTTTTCTATCTTCTTTAGGTAGGCCTGTACTGCTATAAATTTCCTTGCCAGTACAGGCTTCTCTGTGTGCCATAGGTTTTGGATTCTTGTGCATTCACTTTCATTTGTTTCCAGGTACTTTTTGATTTCTTCCTTAATCTCATTGTTAACTCATTCATTATTTTATAACCTATAATTTGGCCTCCATGTATTTGAATGTTTTTGAATTTTTTTTTTCTTTAGATTGGCTTCTAGTTCCAAGCCATTGTGATCCAAGAAGGTGCCTGATATGATTTCAGTTTTCTTGAATTTTTTAAGGCTGATTTTGTGTCCTACTATGTAGTCTGTCATTGAGAATGATCCATGTATACTTGAGAAGAATGCTTATTTTGCTTCTTTGGGGTGAACTGTTCTATAAATATCATTTAAGTCCATTTGATCTAGAGTATTGTTCAATACTGCAATATTTTTGTTGATTTTTTTGTTTGTTTGTTTGGAAGATCTATCCATTGTTGACAGTGAGGTGTTTAAATCCCCTACAATGACTGTATTGCTGTCTATATCTTTCTTAATGTCCTCCAATATTTTCTTTATATATTTAGCTATACCTACATTAGGTACATATGTTTATAAGAAGTATATATTCTTCTTGGACTACTCCCTTAAGTATTATGAAGTAACCTTCATCACACAAAAGTGATTATGAGAGGAGAAAGGGGAGGAGAGCTACTACTTCTAATTAATTGAAAGAGGAGAATGGAGAAAAGGAACAAAGAAAATGTAACAAAATAATAAATGGAGAAAAGAAGGGAAGAGTGGACTACTCTAAGAGAGGAGTAGAACAGGGGGTACGAAAGAAAAATTAGAGCAATAAAAATAAAAGAAAAAGAAAAAATAGATAAAATTATAAATAAAATGGCTATGAAAAAGAAAAAAAATAGCTAAGATAATGAGAAAGGAACTGAGTGGATTTGTCTCAGCACAGTTTAAATCTTGCCTTCTGGTTTCTCCGTTTGGATACCACTGTAATGTCTGGGTCTGGTATATGCCAATGCCTGGTATTGTCCATGTCTAGCCCTCAGCCACATTTTCGAAGCTACAAATGATCCACAGTTTGTGGCTGATTCCTCTGGGCTTGGCTGCTCCTAGGTTGGGCCAAGCTGTTCTGCAAAGCTGACTTCTACAGCACTGGGTCCAAGGGTGTGTCAGCAAATGTCCCAAGTCACCATAGGATCCACCTCTGCCAGACTCTGCCTGGTGGCCTGCTGTCAGTCTTAGCCTACTTTCAGACCAGATGATTCCTGAGAAGGCTTCCAGTGGAAACAAGGGTCTGTGATTTCTGGATCTCACATGGTAGGTGTGTTTCAGAATTCAGGGAAGATGCAGGGTTTGTTCTTCTTCCCTGAAGCCACTAGTCTGAGTCTCTCTGGGATTATTTCTCCATACTCAGCAGTGTGAGGCCCCTATTAGGGTTCCTGAGCCCAGATTTTGGGTCTGCTGAAAGCTGGAAGGGTGGTTCTGTGGCTCTCCCATGAGAGGGGCATCAGAGTCTGTTTCCCAGCATAGTGTATAGTTTGGTTGTGTCCTGCCACCAGTCTCTGATGACCCCTGAGTCTGTTTATGTTGCTGTATCAGCAAGGATTAAGATGCAGAATGGGAGAGAAGGCAGAAAAAAGAAGGAAAAAAAAACAAAAACAAAAACAAAAACAGAATACCAAGGCAAAGCAAAACTGACAACAAAAAAGGGGTAAAAGGATGTGTTGAGTGGAGCAAATAGGTTTACAGAGGTTCTGGAGAGTTTTCCAGAGGGTGGGGGACTATTATATCACAGTGTAAGGTGATTGACTTCCTCCTGGGAGAGGCTAGCTCTTTATAAGAAAGATGGTTGTTGTGGAGCCCAAGAACACCAGGCCTAGGGTACTCCAAAGGTGCCACCCCAAGACTCTCCCCAGTGCCTCCCATTCCCAACTCTTCTCGCATGACTCCGAACTGCACCACCACCCTCACTTCACTGAGACCCGAGGTGGGTAGCCACACACACACAGTTAGTGGTTTGACCCTTTAAAGGAGGAAAAAATAAGAGGTGGTGAGTTTGTCTCCCACAGTTTTCATCTCTCCCCAAGGCAGAGAGCCTGCTTATTGGTGGGATCTTTCCCCCATCTGACTAAGGTCTCAGTCCTCACCATAACCTCCTGTACCTTGAGGTGATTTCTAGGTGTGGATAGAATCCCCAGTCATTGTACATATATGAGGCCACCTATCCACACTTCTCTCTCACACCCAAGCCTCTTCCCCTCTCTCCCAAATTAATAGATTATATCTTGTATGCATTGCCGTCTTTCAGGTCTCATATCATCCAGATGGGGTAGGGAAAGGAAGTGATGACTCCAACAGCTATATTATAATATGGGGCTGTGGAAGCGAATGCTCATGCCACTTCTCTCTAGTGAGTCAGACTCAGATTCCCACAGCTGAGTCAGGTTCCCACAGCTGGGCCACCATAGCTGCACTGCTGTGCTCCCAGGGTGGATTCTGCCCCCAGCCTCCTCCGTCAGACTCTGCCCCATTCACAGTTCCCATGCATCCTGAGGGGAGAATATGACAGCTCCCTCCCCAGCAAGTTCTGCGATCCCCGGATTCCGGCTCCTGGCAGAGGCCCGGTGCGTGACCCTGCCTTCGGTGGAGGGCACTGAGACAAGTCTGGGCAACCACATGTGGGCTCTCCAGAGGGTTCTTCATAGGAAGGATATTTTAAATTTCTCAGAATGGCCCGCACCCCAAATCTGTACCACCAGAGGCACCGGGCTGGGGAGCAGCAGCTTCTCCACCAGGAAAGCCTGGGCCATGCTTTCACACATGCCCGCACACTCACCGTGTTTCCGCTCACTCACACATGCTCTCACTCACACTCAGATGGAGTTTTGAGTGGACTGCTCTGTGGGTTAGCTGCAAGGCTGGTGCAGGTCTAGGAGCAAGAATAGGGAGTTTACAGCTACTCTATGCCATCTTGGAACTTTCTGAATCTTATTTATTGCATAATGAAATCATAGCATTCTTGACAGATACTTAGTATCAAAATAACATGCAACGTATCCTCATACTATACAGCTATTTGCATAATGAAATTAGTTTTTAAACTCTTGGTCCAGGGGCTTTTCCTCTATACTAGAAAAATAAATAAATTAATGGAATAACTGACAGCAATAAAATCCTCTATCTAAAAATACCACCAAATAGGAAAGATAAAGCAGCATATATAATAAAAAGTTCTATAAAATCTACTCATTTTTGTGTTCATTGAGTTTCTTAGAATGATGCAAACTTATAATAATATACCACAATGTTTCATCATATTTGACATGTTATAAATTTAAAGAAAAAATAGACTGATAAGAACAATCATTGTGATTTTCTGAACTATGTATGCCAGATATGGTTAATACAAAAATAGGTACTTTAATAATAGGAGTGAAAATAGTGGCATAAAGTATAGGATAACAAAAAAGACCTAAGCTAAAAAAAAAAATTAAAGGCAGTATATTTTTAAAAAATACACATACAATTTGCAGAAGAAAATGTTTTCTTATGTTGAAAAGTTTAAATGCAACTCCCAAGCTATCTAATCTATGATTCTCTTCCATAGCACTTGAAACCTTAAAATATACTCTACTGTTTCTTTGCCTTAAAATATATTCTACTGTTTCTTTATTATTTTTCCCCAGACTAGGAATGAGAGATCTGGCCCTGTTTAGTTTATTGCTGTAGTGTCAGCCCCGAAATCAGAGCCTCACACATAGTAAGGGAAAATAAATATTTTTTGAATTTTAAAAAATAATTATTATTTACCCTAATTCTACCTTTTAATTCTCCTTCAGGGAGAAACACTGACTATACACTGTGGAAGAACTTTGTCCACAGAGTCCCACTGTCCACCACAGATGAGAACAAGTCTACCAAGATATGATCTGCTTGGGGAGGAAAAGTGGCCTATCTCTCAAAGGAGAAAGACCTGGAGCCTGTTCCTCAATGGACTTTTATTGGGTTTATTTTGCATAATACAGGGCTTGTTTGGAAAGCTCATCAATCATCGTCAGGTAGTAATGATCAAACAATAGATAGCATTCAAAGAACTATGAGGGCTTGTATCAGGGTTAGATAGCTAAAGAGCCATAAAACTTTGGGGAAACAAAGTCATTTCATGTTTGGACCCTTATCATTTAAATTGATGTATTAGCAAAGTAGGTTTCATAAGATTTTATGCATTCTTTCTTAGGACTGATTACCCTAGGGAACCTGCCCTTTGCAACACAGGGCCATACCCACCTCCAGCATTGTCTCAGGCTTAAGGCATTGTTTCAGGCTTAAGTCAGCCAGGGGAAGTAAGGCAGCCAAGAGATCAGGAGATTTCTTGCAGACAGAATGAGGACTCAGGCTATGTCAAAGCCGAAAGGGCAAGGGTCCATCACCCCCTTTTTCTATAGCCCCCCAAGACCTTCCCTGAGAACCCCTTTGTGACCATGCCTGTCTTAGGTCATTCTTCCTTGAGGAATCTTACCTGTCATGGGCTAACCAGTCATCTACTCAGGGCCAAGCAGGTTGAAGTGAAAGGGGGCAGGGGTGGCACCCCTGCCAGGAAGATAAGCTTTGTCTCCTTAATGACTTATGGTTCCAAGGTCTTTTACTCAGCCTTAGCCATGAAGTGTTACAGTTTCTGAAACCAGGCAGGCTGGTTCCCAACAATATACCAATTTTTGAAACTCTTATCTACAATGAAGCTATCCAAAAGCAGTGACTATACATATAAAATGTATAGTATTACATACTCAAAAGCTAATTAACACTATTTTATTTATATTTAAATAAAGCTATGGAAATGTATAAGTGTTATTACAGATTCTGAAATTACTCAATTACTGTTCCTCTGCAATTATTAAGAAAATAAGGAATTAAAGATAGGCAGATAATGAAAATATTATACAATTTTCTGAAAAGAAAATAATGACATTTTAACCTATGGGTTAGTTTTATACTTAAGAAAAAAAAGAGTTTTAAATTTTTAGCAATTAAAATAATTTTATTCTAAATTCAGTTTTTAGTGATTACAACTAGAACTAAATAAATATATACTGTTTGTGTGTGCTATGATTTTGATCCAAGATGCATATGTGATACCTAGAGTAATATTTTTCATTTATAAAAGTAATCTTATTTATTTTCATTATGCTTCAAGTCATGAAATAAGCCAGTTTTAAAAACTGACTGAGTTCACTAATTGTGTCATCTCAAGTAAATACTTCCTCTGCATATTAATATATTTGTTATATAATAGTTTATAACCATCAAAAGCAAGTATCAAACAAATGATGAAAGTTAGGATGTTGGTTAAAAATAAACAGATAAACCCATATGCAGAAGAATCTACTCTAAATTTCAGCTTCTCATTATTTTGAACCTCTCATAAATTAATTTTTTGTGTTAATGTTTTAAAAAATATCCTTACTCATTCTATAATGTAAATAAATAAGAGTGATATCATATCTCAACAACAAAAAAGATTTTTTTAAAAGGATGACAATATGAACCCCCGATTATTTTATTTGGCTAATGTATGTTTCTTTTCAAAACTTTTATAGCTCTTTGGAGAAATTATCTTTTAGAGAAAGATAATTTAAAGAAACTAAGAAAGATAATCTAAAAGAATCTAAAAATTTTTTTAGAGAAATTTTAAAAGTGCAAACTGCATTTTTAAATGTAGTGTTTTTCTTTATTAATCAAATACAGTGTTTCTTTCACTGAATTTTAAGTCTCCTAGATAGACAGCAGATAAGATACAGAAGCAGCTAAGTAAGCTGCTTAGAAATGACTTAAGAAATCCAAAGAATCTAAGATCCTATATATCTTCCTTTTCCTCAGAAATTTTCTCTCTCTCTTTTTATTTTGTCATATCCATTATGGTGTAACCTACATGAACTTTTTAAAATATGAAAACATATGAAATGTTAGACTGTCATGTCTTCGTTAATGCAAATTGGTTCATCATGTTGCTTTCTTCCTAACTGGTGTTTGAGTTTTGTGTCTCTGAGGAATATTTCATAACAAAATAAAATTTCAAGCACATTTCTGTACTCAACATGAATCTATAGATTTTGGATATTTTTAAGATGCTCATTAATCAGGATGGACTGAACATTTCCCTCAGCTTGACTAGACTTTAGGCCTGACCTCCCTTTTTTTTTAAAACAGATTTTCTTTAGAAAACTTGAAATTTTAATTCCTTTATTTGCCCCTTTGAGATATGCATAAATCTTTTACAAATTCTCTTGTCTGTTTCACAACCAAGAAATGTCTTTTCAAGGATCTGGGAAAGTCCTCTGTAGTCATCAAGGAAGACAGCACCCCAAACCCCATATCTCCCAGTCTCAGCTGGAGGGTAGAAGCCTAACTTCCACAGGCACCAATTAGGAAATACAGATGGCCTAAACCAGAGCATTAAAAAACATTAGCAGACTGAGGAAGCAACTCCCTGTGTTCCACACATCTCATTGATCAACCTGCTCCCTATCGTCCTCCAGTACTTTTTTAAAAATCCTCCCACCAACTGTTTCAGCAGAGTTGAGTTCAGACTTACATATGGCCTTTGTCTCCTACGGCAATAGTCTTGAATAAAAATCTTTGTTAACCTAACATTGTCCTGCTCAGTTTTAACTGTGAAACAATCTATGTGACATGTATTATCTAAACACAATTATCCCCTGTAACTTTAGTAACATATTGTGATCACAGAACATGTATGGGGCAAGACCCAGAAATGTCAGGGAAAACTAACTAAATAAATAAAGGAATATATACATATGCATTTCTATACACATGTATGCACATATGTATATACATAAACACATAATTATATTTCAAAAGCTTGCATATTGGTGACCATAAATTACTGAATATCTATATAAAACTACTTGTTTCTCCTTTCAGTTATATGCTTCCAGGTAAAAAAGATTATTAACATTTAAATAATCTTTAAATGCCTAAACATACCAGATTTCTTTGAGAATATAAAAACATCAATTATTGAGCAATTTGTATCTGAGAGTTGTTCTTCATGGAAGACTCTTAAGATTCAGGGCTTGGGGGTCTTTAACTCAAGTTTGCAATATTCAATACTACCTATATAAAGAAAAGTAATAAATTTTTAAAGAAAATTTTATGACCATTTGTTGATTTGAAAAAATATCCTGAATCAAAAAACAATGATTAACAATTATAAAACATTCAAGAAGTCTCCTTATTGTGCTTTTTAAACTATAAAGACAGAAAAGGACACTGTTTACTAATCCAGTAGTAATATCACTCTGAAGCTATTGACATACAAACCAGATCTAACAATGCTATGTCAGTTAACTTGCTCAGAAGCTATTTTTTTCCTCTTTCTATTTCTTTTTTCTAATTAAGGAGAAAAAGACATGGGAATTTTAATATTGATGGACTAAATTCAAATCAGTTTTATAAACATTTACTGATTTTAAAGCTGTGTCAGCTAACATGAGGTGCCAAGATACCATGAATAAAGCACCAGCCTTGGTCCTGAAAAACACCCTCTTTAAGTAGGTAGTCACACAAGGTGCTGTTTCACTGTGGTAGATATCCATGGGCTATCAGAGGAGAACTCTTAACTCTATCTGAGACTTCACAGGTTTTCTGAGAGGGACAATTCCCCAAAGGAGCTACATATGGATGAAAAATGAGTAGAATTTAGCCAAACAATGAAGTTGGAGATAGTTGTAGCACGGCAGTGAGGCATTTTCTTGAGTGACTAGGTGGTGCTATCGAATAGCATCAGGCAAAGACTGAGAAGAAAATAGGTGGAAGTGGGTGTGTTTGAGAATGCCGTGGGACCTCTGAGTGGACATGTTCATTTATAAATGTAGACATTCATGTGCCACATGACGACTTTTTGTTAACAACCGTGACTAGAGACTTCGTAGTCACTGCAGTGCGGCAGCATGGTGCATTGCTCACACGTGTGTGGTGATGCTGGCTGTAAGCAAACCTGCTGCACTGCCAGTTATGTAAATGAACAGCCCGTAAAATTACGCACAGTACATACTACTTGATAGCAATGATGAACAACTATGTTGTTTGTTTATGTATTTACTATACTATGCTTTTATCATTAGTTTAGAGTATACCCTACTTTAAAAAATTCACTGTAACACAGTACACTATGTTACATAGGCAGCAACCTCATTCTTCTTGTGTTTAGCACATTCTTAAATGCAGCATTTTCTCTTCTGTTTGATTTAATTCTTTTTTTTTTTTTTTGGTACAGTAACACACTGTACAGACTTGTATCTTAAGAGCAATAAGCTATACCAGACAACCTAGGTGTGTAGCTAGGCTCTACCATCTGGATTTGTGTAAGTGCATGCTACATACGACATCCACACAATGGCATTGCCTAAGGATGAATTTCTCAGAATGTACAGCATCCCCAACCTAAGCAGTACAGGACACAGGTATGGACTGAAGATGTAGACTTGGGAATCATCAAAGCCATCCATGGTTCATGCATAAAACTTGAAAATGGATGTGATAGCCCAGAGAAAGACAGGAGTTTTGAATGTGAGGGATCTGTGGTCAACCTTAACATTTAAGTGATAGGCACATCAGGAGTCCAGAGATGAAAAATATTTAGAGTTAATAGTAAAATATATTCCAGAGAGTAATGAGTTCTCAAAAGTCAATTTGGCAAACAGAATACAACGGAGAAGTCCAGTAAATAGAATGAATGTTCTCAATGGATTTGGCCATATTGAGTTATTGCTGAACTACATTTTACATGTTTAATTGGAATTATGAACTAAAATATATTGTGATGTATTGGTGAGTCAATTAAATCTGAGAGATTAGTGCTAGTGAAAATAGAATTTATATAGTTAAGAGAGGTGTTTTTTTTTTTTAATTTTAGAGGGGTATGAAAAAACAGAAAAAAGAGAATTTTTTAAATACAGGAGGAGAGTCTATGGCCATACCACCCTGAATGCACCCGATCTCAACTAAACACAAAAGGAGAGAAATGACTGGAAGAGTTAGAGGTAAAAGATAAATGGAATAGAGGAGATATTGATGGAATAAAGCCCCTGTTGATAAGAAAGGGGATGGCATCAAGTATAATTTTGAAAAGATTGGCTTTGATCAAGGGAAGGATCACCTCATCTCCTGTGACATAAGAAGTGAAGAAAAATGGGAGATTAATGAAGATATCAATGTATTTGAAAAGAGGAAGAAGAACACTAACTTAGCTTGTACTTAATAATTCTAATTATACCTTTTAATGTGTTGGTATGCTGGGAGAGAGAAAAATATGAGTGGACAGGAGACTGAAGAAAATGGCTGATATAGTCAGACAGGGAAATGTAAGTCTTGCCTGAAGACAGGTAAAACTCATGATAAATGGTATTGAAAACTCAGCAATACAAATTACATCTAAATCACTTGGATCATTTGCAAACATCTTTGAGTTAATAGCTTGTAAGCATATTTTGTGTGCTAAACCTGAAAACTTGTTCTCAGGTCTAAAACCCCCAACTTCTCCTCCTTCTCCATCTCCTACAGACTGCTCTCCTCCAACCTTTTGGTTACTGTCACCACACACTCTACCCACAAGACCCGTACGAGTGTATGATAATTCTTCCCTGGTATTTACTTCCCTGTTTGATCCAGAGATGGCAAATCAGTCCTCTTTAAATTTTTCAGTTTCATTACTAAAGCCTCTGGAAAAACAGGCAGCATATAACAAAAATTGTACCTATACACACACATCTCTGAATGACAGTAATTGCTTGTAATTACTGATGGCCAGGGAGGAATTCTGAAAGAATTCTACCTACCATTTCTTCTGCTACTTATATTACCTTGAGGACAAGCTCATCAAAGGAACATCTTCCTTCTGTTCTCTCATTTATTGAAATTGAAGCTTTAAGACATAATCAAGGCGGAACAACAGGTGCTCCCTTTCATCAAGTGGGTCATTTGCATTTTCAAGTATCTCTGAATTCTAGGTGATGATTTTTCCAAGGGGTTTAAGCTCCTTCCTTGAAAGATCAATTTTGGAATTTGCTTCACATTGTGTTTCACTAGAATTGCCTTTTATTACAATGAAGATTTTCCAACTGATTGTGCCCCGCTGAGATATATGGATATGTAGGGCCATCTATCATATATAGCTCTTTGCCTGTTCTAGGGAACCTCTCAATACAAATGCATAATGCCAAAATAAATAATTATTTAACCCTTTAAAGGAAAAAAAGTTAAGTCCAAAGATTAAGACAATGGAATAAGAGATTCAGAAAAAAATGGTCTGCTTTATATGACACTCCACTACTCTGAGAGAGTCTAATAAATTCTAGATTTTAAACCAAAAATTAACTAAGAATTGTATAGATCCCACCAGAGCCAAAAAAAGTTATTTTCATTTGTAAAAACAAATGGATATTATTTAACCTCTTTCAACTTTCCATGGAAAGCATGGTTATATTGAACATACACAAAACAACACATTTATTAATTTATTATAAAATCAAAAATATATTGTGATATTTTAATACATCAACTTTAAATTAATATTGTATATACAATAATGGGTATTTGTTTACTGTGTCAAGTGGGTTGTTTGTATTTCCAAGTGTCTCTGGATTCTAGATGATGAATTTTCCAAAGGGTTTAAGCTCCTTCCTTGAAAGTTTTTTTTTTTTTGCATAAGTATATATAAAATGTTGAGAAAATTAATAGTTGAATAGTTTAAAATCATAATCCCTAAAGATTTACAGTTTACCAAGGAAAAGAGAAAAATTTACATAAGATAAAATAGAAAAAGTTATAAAGAAAAAGGTGAAATTGTCTGTGGAAGAGAGTTTGAAGAGAATGCTTTAGCAAAACATTTCAACATAGAAGGCACAGGAAGCCAAGTGGGGAAGAGATGCCATTTTCTGGAACCATAGAGTGTTTCATGAAACTTTCTTATGATAGGGTGGAATTGATTGCTTCAGTTTGGAAAAATATATTACTTGATAAAAATACCATAATTCTTATCAATACCCTATAAACAAGCTTTTTAATAAAAAAAATTCATTAATGAAATCATGTTTGTCATTTCAACCAACTGCAATGCTATGTTAATATCTGACAAATACACTCAGATAAAAATAAAAAACCCTAAGGCTCATTGTGATATTCCAGTCTATAACAACTACCCTGTTTTACACTAATTCATAATTGATGGCTCATGACATTGCCATTTTCAAGCCATTAGTTACACAATAACAATGTTAATTGAGTTTTAATTAAGTCAGCCATATTCAAGCTTGGAATATTTTAGCTTTCTTTCACAGATAGATGATATTTCCTATAGTTATTTTTATATACATATAGTCATTTAAATCTATTTTTAAAATATCCTTAACTGTCTTTGAAAGATTGAGAATCAGTTTTGGCCATCATATTTAAATAGAGAATCATAAAATTCTCTATTTATATATCTTTGGCTATTTGGTACTAAAAGCATTCATCTCACATCATACACCAGATAATAATTCCTAAGGCAAAACATAATTTTTGTGATGATTATTTTTGAGAAGCTTGGCACAATCAAATTTGTTCAACTCTTTCATTAATTTTCACTAATTTTACTAATTCATAGCAGTATGAATTACCAGTAATTATTAAGTGTATAAAAATGAACTTAGCTTTGATATCTTGGAAGCTTGACATTTATTATTCCAATTTTCTTGTACTTTAAACTACTGATACAGTTCAAATAATGAATTCCTCTGTGTAAGAATATGTGCATGTGTTTTTTACAAGGTCTGTACATTGTCAGTTGTCAATTATTGGATGGTATTGCTAATCAAAACAAAGTCATGATTGTGTTAGTAATGTAGTTCAGTTCATAGAATCATCTATGCTTCAACTCATATCAAAAATATTCTGTTCCAAGACGCACATAAGAGAGACCAGATGAGAGTCATGATTGTGTTAGTAATGTAGTTCAGTTCATAGAATCATCTATGCTTCAACTCATATCAAAAATATTCTGTTCCAAGATGCACATAAGAGAGACCAGATGAGAGCAAAAGATTTAATACATCACATACTTGTCATTGCCATGAGCTTACTGGACTTTAGCTATGGGTCACCAGCAGCATCTCACTATGAAAAGAAATGCCTTATGATTGAGATTAAGAAGAAAGAAGTCACTGTCAAGATAACAAGCATGCAATCATAACCAGGTACAAATTATCTACTACTAAACATTGAAGTTGTACATGTAAAATATTTTATTTTATTTTATTACTCTCTTTTTTATTGTGGTTCGAGTACAGTTGTCTCCATTTTCCCTAAAGCCACTCCCCCATCCCATCCACCCCCTCCTCCCACCCTGGATCCTACCCCTCTTTGGCTTTGTCCATGAGTCCTTTATACATGTTTCTTGAAGACCCTTCTCCCTCCCTCCATTATCCCCACACCTCCCCTTTGGTTACTACAGTTTTTTCTTTATTTCAATGTCTCTGGTTATAATCAACAAAACAAACAAGCAATCAAAATATAACTATTTAAAATATTTTAAATTGGCATAATAAACTTGTGAGGTAGCTACTATCCTAAATTTTTACAAATGAGAAAGTGAAGGTTATAAAGACTAAATCACCTGTTCAAGGTCTTGCAACTGTTATGTGCTTATCTTGAACTCTATTTGATTGCAGAGTCATGCCCATTCCACTTTTCCTCCCACAAAGGGTGACAGGCAGTGAGGATTAGGTAATATACTCAAGTCTATGCTTCCAGTTCAGACTTGCTTTATAAATAATATATATGCATTAAAAATATTAATGAAATTTCTGCTTTTATGTCCTGACATAATTCAGACCTTAGAACAGTATTATTGAGGAGAAAGTGATAATTCTAATTAGCAATTCATCTGCTAATCTTGAGGGTCATTTTTAAATTCTCCTTATTAACTTATAGCATTTTCCTTCTCAGACTGACTGTCATTTCCAGGAATAAGTTAAGGTAGATCAGACCTTCTTGGGTAGCAAGAAGTAGAACATTATTAAAAAGAGCATTTAAGTAGTTAAAGAAGAAGTAGAAACTTATCAGAAGTAAATTGGCTATTAAATCATCATTGGCTGTTCTCTCATTTAAAATTTTAAGTATTCCAGGAAGATATAAATGAAATAACATTTAAGACTTCATTAAGAGTTTGGATTGTGTTTAAGAATAGTTAAAGGGCTTGTATAAAATAGTCCTGTATATAAGCTAAGACCCAGATTTCTTCAGTCCTTTTCCTTCATCATAATGAATGGTCACAGAAAAAGTCCTTAGTGTTTTGTAAGTGTCAAGGAGTCTATTAACCAGCACGGAAATTATTACCCCAACTGCACATATCAGGGAACCATGTCTTGGAGAGCTTAAGTAACTTGTTGGAGGTCACACAGTTAATAGGTGGAAGAGCAAGTATTTAAACACAGAACTTCCTCACACCAAATCTGATGCTCACTGAACTCTCTAAGCCAATTACGGACAATAAGCACTATCGAGATTTTTCTGAATTTAACACCCAAAGAGCTAATTCATCACACTGTAGCCAAGTCCTGTTCAGAATCAAAATTTTTGAGCCATGTCTGGGTTCACTAATTATACTTCCAGTAATTTCCACATCCAGAATGTATTTTTGAAGATGATGAGCAACCAACACCTAATTTTCCAGTGCCTTGAGTAGTAGGTAAGTATAGGGAGACCAGAGCACCTACTGTTTACTGTTCAGCTAAACTCATAAGACCTCCTTATTTATCCACACCTACTCAGAGGATGCTTATCTCCCTTCTTTGTCCACATAAAACTTTACCACAGCTCATACTTCCATCCCATCAATTCACATCACAGGGTTTCCCCATGTTTATTCATTATCTATCCTCACATTCTTCACACACCCATATCCTAATGAAAGAAACTTGCAACCCTAACTGTAGAGGAAGGATTTTTTCAGAGACAGGATGTTTTTCTCAGAGCTCAAATCCAAAGTCTTTGTAGATCCTTCCACAGCCACTACTTATAAATCCCACACTCCAGAGTTATCTGACAAAAATAATATCACACAAATGTACCATCAAGACTGTTATTTATCAATATTAGACTTAATTATTGAGTCCAGGAAGGAATCTAAAGCGAAGAGGGAATTACCTATATGTGTGAGACACACAGTCTTATTTTTCTCTTGTGCCATCACCCTGCTTACCAGAACTGTTGAAACTCAGCGACTTGAGAGACACTAATAAAAAAGTGACCATTAAGCTACAGTATATAATAAATTTAACAATGATAAATACATTTCTTCCTCTCTCTCTACTGTCATTTCCACAGTGGTACAGACTAGGAAAAGACTGGCCTCACATTAAATTCTGGATAAGTACAACAGCCTAATTGAAATAAATAAATAAATAAATAAATAAATAAATAAATAAATAAATATCTTAGTTATATGAAAAATGTATAATGCAATATATTTTAAAATATAATTTGAATATTAAATATCAATTATATAGTATAATTTTGCTTTGTTTTTGACTGATTTTTGTTTAAACTGATACTCTTGAAAGAACGATTTGTTCTCTTACTTCTAAGAGCATTAGAATGCTACTTCCATGGACCTCTTTTCTCTACCTTATTCTATTCACACCCAGTGAAAAATATAGTAGCATCTATTAGGTCTCAGATGCCTATATTCTTCATTTAGTTCTATTAATAATCCCAAGAGGAAGGTATTAGCTCATTTTCAGTTAAATTGCTTCAAATCAGTTAGTTGTAAGCCTGCTTCAACCTGAATTTTATCTCCCATAAATTACTGGGGCAGCAGAGCCAAATCTCTCGGCATCTCCTGTTCCTCACTCAGGAAAAACAGAGATGGATTGGCACTGTGCTCAAAACAAAGTGATCACCTAGTAAATAAATGAACAGACTCATACATTTTTCCAGGAAACACAGGAGACATCAAAATCATGGAAAACTAAAGAGCGCCGTGAAGTCGGGACTGGAGCGAAAGTGGAAGTGGAAGAGCTGACTGACACAAAGATTTCATAGTGAGTTTATCCACATGTAAGACGGTTGGTGAGCAATTCAACTCAGCAATGTATAACTTAAGAAGGCATTAAATATATACACATATACAATACAAATTATATAGGTATATAAAGTAACATATTTTTCTAAGCTGTTTTAACTATTACAGCATATTTTCCTTTTTCTTTTTAATTGTTAAAGATATTCTAGAAAATTTGAAGAATTTTCAAATAAGATTTAATATCCTGGAATTTTATGTATAAATATGGCAACTTGGTTGTCTACATGACACACTCGAGGCGGCAGGTATAAAGATGGCCATTGGTTTACAGAGAGTGGTCATAAGACATATAAACAAATCTATGCATTTGTGTATCTTGTGCAATAAGAGGTATGTTATCATTCTACATCATGAGTTACCATTAAGAATCTTTTTGTTACTTACCTATAATTTTAAAACCAAACTTTGTGGAGATGTGGTTTAAAGGAATGCTTTTTAACCAGTAACCAGCTCTCAATATTAAGAGCTTAGAATTTAATAGGAGACTTAATGTTCAGGAATCTACTACTAGCCATTATTTTTTTAGATAGTCGCTCTAATGGAATTTCTTCCCTCTCCTTTTCCATTGCAATTCATTGTAGGCATCAATGAATCACAGAACAGTAAATAGGAAGCAGAAATCATAATTTGGCTGTTATTGATATATTTTAATAATGTTAAGATATAATTGAAAAGTTGGAAGAAATTTTAAGAAACACCAATACATATACTCATCCAAATACTTCAGAATTTTCATGTGGATATACACAATAGGCAGGTCAGTGTAATGTAAAGAATACAAGATCTGGGGTAAGAGCTTAAATTTGAACCCTGCTATACAAACTGGCTGCATCTCTTTGAACAAGTTAACTTTTCTAAGACAATGGAACTTGATTGTAATGTCAGGAGAACCAAGTGCAATAAAGCAGGGGCATCATAATTACATACACATTTTAAAGTATTCTATAAATTCTAGTTATCACTGTTGTGCTGTAAATTATGAGTAAATTTAAAACTGATTTCTTAAACCATGTGGCCTCCTGATAAAAAAAAATTGGAAAGAAAATGTTAGTTTTTTTTTAAAACAATTTAAAACATTTCTGGACCATCTCATAAATATTTGAATTTTATCTGATTTGAATTCTATTTTCTTTCACTCCAGATATAGTGAGAAAGGCATTTATAAATGTTTGAAATATTATTTTACACTTACATAATTTCAAATGCTCATAAGGAAAGTGGACTCCTTTAAGATGCAAGTTGGCCTGAGAGCTGGAATTAATATTATCTTCTAGTGCTCTGATTCACAAAGAAGTTCCTAAGGCTACATTGCCCACCTACAAGAAAGGCTAGTAAGAGAAAAGCATAGGGGAAAAAGACACACTGAAATCCTAAATGATAAAAAAAATACTTCTAGAAAGTCCTAGAGTGTTAGGAGAAAAATAATTTTGTAGATTTATAAATATAAACTAATGGTTCCAGGTTTACTTGCTTCTTGTGTGAAGTGACAGAAACAGATCATGGCTAACAAGACAGTTTGGAAAATCATTCACGAATAAGAGGCTTTGAGATCTGTCCTCCTACAACTGAAGAAAGTAGAAAAGCCTTAAAATTTCTTTAAATATATTTTTATTTTGACAGTCCAACAATGCTGCCTTTTTAAAAGCATGATCATTGATCTTTTAAAAGCCTTTTGTGGATTTCTTTGTATTATAACATATGGTTTTTAATCAATAATTTTTAACTCTGAGGATCCCCTCCTTTATTTGTCCTTCTCTTCCTATTTTCAGTACTGTATGTGTTTCATCAAAGGTAACTGTAAAGGTGCTGGAAGGTAACAGGTTAAGAAATGTCTTCCTCTTGATTCTGTTTAGATCAGAGTTACGAAAAGTGTGGAGAAAGAAAGAATGGAGTGGGTAGAAATGAAATCTGCCCTCACTCCTCCTTGTTTTTTTTTTTTTTTCAAGTCTTATCTATTTGAAAAACCTCCTAGTAAAAACAATAATAAGTGATAATTTGACCATTAGTCCCATCTAATTGTTTTCTCCTTTTCATAAAGCTATTCTTGCCCATGTCATTTTTTCTCTCAAAAGACCCATGGGCATGGACAACAGTTGGGATTTGACTGTGGGAGCGGGAAGTGGGATGGATGGAGGTGGGCAAACTGCACCATACTCTTCAGAGACTGGATCAGTGTATGCTGATGTCTCAGTGTAAATAAATATTAATAGCATTTTTAGCATCTACCATTACCCTCAATTCCTGATTAGGAGAATAAATTATATAAAAATCCTCGTTTTGGAGAAAAATAATGCATATAAAGAATATTTGTTAACTTTAGTTTATAGCTTTTTGCCAACAGTTCATGCTTATGAATGCTTGCATATTAATTATCTGCAATCCACCAGAGAGTTTTTGCTTTGCTTTGATTTTTTTTTTAAGTTAACATGATTGAAACCACTTCCTCCTCCTCCCATCTCTTCTCTGATTCTCCCTAAAGCCCAGAATGTTGCCAAGCTAAATAAACAAACTTGTTAAATATACAGTGGTCCCTAGTATGTATGGAGAATTAGTTATAGGACCCCAGAGGATACTGAAATCCTAGAATGCTCAAGGCCCTTATATATAAAATAATTGAGTATTTGCACATAACCTACCTACATGGTCCATAATACTTTAAATAATCTAAAAAGTACTCATGGACATGGACAACAGTGTGGTGATTGCTGGGGGGAGGCGGGTATGAGGTGACTAAAAGGTAATGTAAAAAAATACAATAAAAAAGCTAAATAAATAATAATCTCTACATACAACATAAATACTATGTAAATATTTGTATTGTTTAGGACAAGACTCCCCAACCTCCAGGCCAGGGACCAGTACCTATGAGTAGCCTGTTAGGAACCTGGATGCATAGTAGGCTGTGAACAGGGTCTAACGAAGCTTCATCTATTTACAGCCATTCCCCATTGCTCACATTACCACCTGAGCTCTGCCTCCTGTCAGGTCAGTGGTGGTATTATATTCTCATAGGTTCATGAACCCACTGTGAACTGCATATGCGAGGGACCTAGGTTCCACGCTCCTTATGAGAATCTAATGCCTGCTGATCTGAGGTGAAGCTGAGGCAGAGATGCTAGCGCTGGGGAGCCACTGCAAATACAGATTATCATTAGTAGAGAGGTTTGAGTGAACAGAGAACATAATAAATCAATTGTTTGCAAACTCACATCAAAACCCTGTCAGTGAGTGGCAAGTGACAATTAAGCTGCACGTGGTGGCAGGCTATAAAACAATAGCCCTCTCTGGTCCATGAGAAAAATTGTCTATCACAAAACCAGTTCCTGATGCCACAAAGACTAGAGACCACTGGTTTAGGAAATAAAAACAAGAAAAAAAAGTTTGTTCATGTTCAGTACAGATGCAACTATCACAGGCCTAATCACATAGTACATATCAGCTACATGTAACATTTTAATTCTGAATATTTTCAATCTGCAATTGCTTCAATCTATGGATGCAAAACCAACAGATACAGAGGGTTGACTGGCTGCTGCAGCTGGTGTAATAAACTTAATACTCCCATGCTTCTTATTTAGGATCTTAATTAACTATCTAGTTATGTCCTAATTAGCCTAATAAAAAGTAAGTTTAAAGAATTGTGTTCTTGATTCTAACTTGATTTCTTCCAAGGATCCATCTCCATATTTTCTTTGTTTAAAAAAAAAGAAAAGAAAAAACTACTCTACTACTCTGCAATTTTAAAAATATGGTTAATTCTTTTTGATTTAAACTACCATAATGATTTCTTTTTAAATTTACATATCCTGAAGCTACTCTTCAACCCGCCTTGTATTTTTTTTTTTAATTTGCTATTGTGGTAAAATATACATGATACAAAATTTATTATTTTAACAACTTTAAGTGTACATTTCAGATGCATTCAATTATTGTGCAACCATTATCATCATTCATCTCCAGAAGGTTATCGTCATTTCAAAATGAAACTCTGTACCCATTAAACAGCAATTCCTGTTTTACCCTTCTTCCCAGCCCCTCATACACTCTACTTTGATTTCTGTCTCTATGAATTGACTCTTCTAGGTACCTCATATAAGTGAAATCATATAACATTTGCCCTTGCTTATTTCCTTTGGCAGAATGTCTTCATTTTACTCATATTGTAAAATATATCAGAATTTCCTTCTTTTGAAGGCTGAATAAGATACCATTATACATATATGCAATCTTCCTCTATTGGATATTTGAGCTGTTTCTAAGGTTTTGGCTGTTGTGAATAAGGCTGCTATGAAGACAGATGTACCCATATTTGTTTGAGTCCCTACTTTTTATTATTTTGGGTGAATACCCCAAAAGCAGATTTTTTGGATCATAGGGTAATTCTTAACTTAATTTTGTGAGGAATTGCCATATTATTTTCATAGTAACAGTGGAAAAGTATTTATAATCTCATCCCCAATGCACAAGCACTCCAATTTCACCACATCCACATGAACACTTGTTATTTTCTTTAACTTACTTATTAAATAGTAATCCTAATGCATGTGAAGTTAATATTGCTATGGTTTGGGTTTCATAATGATTAGTAATGGACAACTTTTCATGTGCTTATTAAACATTTGTAGATCTCCTTTCATTCTTCCTTTTTATTACCAAAACTTACAAAATATTCATGTATACTATTATCTCTTTTTGCAAAACATTTTCAACCTCTCTACCTCCACCCCCATCCACATTCCTATACAAGGTCTGTCCAGAAGGTATTGAGCCACATAATATGAATAATAGAGACATTTACTGAACAAGATATAAGACATACTGAACAAGAGACATTTACTGAACAAGAGAAACATTGTACATAGGACAATGATGCCTCAGTCCTCTTCAAGGTAGGCACTTTGGGACCTTACACAGTTCTCCCAATGTTGATCAGCTGCCCCATCATATTTTCTTAAATGTCATCAACAGTCTGAGATCTCTTCCCTTTCAAAGGTGATTTTAGTTTGGGGAAAAGCCAGAAATCACAGGGCTCCAAATCTGGGCTGTGGGGGAGCTGAGTCACCTGGGTGATTTGAAGTTTTGCAAAAAGTCTTTGCATGAGAGCTGATGCATGAGTAGGCTAGTTGTTCTGATGAAGCTGCCAATCACCAGTTGCCCATAGCTGTGGCCTTGTGAATCATCTAAATAGCTTCCAGGGAGGAATTGTTCAAGCTTAACATGAAATCTGATGCATATTTGTTGCTCTACTCCTTCAGTCATTTTGAATGCAGTGGCCACACAGTGCACATGCCACTCAACAGCATCTACTGCCCTCACGGACTAGTGCAGTGAAGTTGTTTCTGTTCACACATGCACATTCCAGTCCACTCTCCTTGGCTGCCAGGTTACATCAATGTCACAACCTTTCTTGTAATATTAACAATGGTTGGGATTTTTTTGGACAGACCTCATAATCCAGAAACATTTAATTTAAGAGCGCTAATATTATTTTAAGTGCCAGTGGCTTTGAAGATTCTCAAGTGATGGTATGTCCTTGTAAAATGGGACAGTGATAGTAGGGTAAAACAGTATCCTCTTTATGAAAATCAATTGGTAAGTTACCACTTAGACAACTTCTCTCTCCCTGCCTTTACTTCTCCTTTTCCTTCTCATATTCCTTGCACCTTATGTATATACTTCCATAGGATTTACCTACCCCAAGATCTCTTCCATCTTCCGTAATTCTTTTTCTTCCTAAAATTAACAAAACTTACAACTTACCTATTTAAACACTCAGTTGTTGTGACAAGCCAATTATTTCCCTCAACTTTGACAAGTTGTTTGTTGAATGCTGAATATAGATATTAATCTCCCTCTTTCCCTTCCTTTTTCCATTTTTTCCTTCATCTTTCCCTTCGTACTCTGCCTGGTTAACTCTTTTAGTTCCTAAGCTGCCTAAAATTTACTGCCATAGCATGTCCCTTGATGGGCTAAGACTGAGCTTCCCCGTGCCTGTTTTCACTGAACTCTGGATTTTCAAATCCTGACCTACACATACTTAAGTGTAATTGCCTGTTTAGGCTAGATCACTGAGAGATACTTGTGTTTCATTAATCATCATTCCCCTGTATCTTAGCACTGCACCTAGCACATAACAGAGCACAATACTTATTTGTGAAATAAGTGAATACGGGATCTGGGTGCAAATTCTGTCCCTGTTTGATAACTATGTGTTGGCATGCTCATTCTGGATGGTTCACTAATACCTCAAACTGAGATGCTACAAACACGAGAAAATATCTTCTCTTCCAAACTTGTCCCACTTGTCCCTCCTCACTTATTGCCTTTTCTGGTATTGGTTTTAATGCTCTGGAATTTTAAATTAAAATCCCAATTTCTTAAATGTCATCACTTCCTATGTCATATCAATGCCATAACATTCCTTAACTCGCCATTCCCATTGTCTGTGCTTTCACTTTAATGGGTCAAATATTTTTTCTGGATCAATAAAATGGCTTCCTAATTGTTCTTTTACATCCCACTCCTAGGACTTGACAGATTTCTGATCTCCCAAAACAACTCTTCCTTGTTCAGAAATCATTTGTAGCCCTTTCTTCCCTTGGATATTACACAATCCTCTTAATATGTCATCTTAGCTCATGCCCCCTCCTCGCAATGTGGTCAAAACTCTTTTTTTCAACTTGAATTTCTATCTCAAGTACTTTTCACTTTTAAGTACTCCATATTTTTACATATTACCATCAATGTGCCTTTGCTCACATTCTAATGGAATGTCTCTTCCCATGCCTGATGTCCAAAGTCTACCCGTCATCTCAACCCAAAGTCAAATATTTTCTCTTTCAAGGAAATTGCCCTGTTTCCAATTCAATTGCAAGCTAGAATTAATTATATACCTTCCACTGAACCCCCATGAAACTATTCTATTTCCTTCTATGACATTGGAAAACTTATGGTTTGAAGTATTCTTACTTCCGAATATGTCATTTTCTTCCATATATTGTAAATTCTTTGCAGACAGGATCCTAGGATTAATTTATCTTTTGCTCCCTTACAGTGAGTTATATAGAAGGTTAGCACACTGCATTTTTTACATTTTTTATAGGGCTCGAATGATTATTTTTTACACAAGTGAATGAATGAATGAATGAATGCATAAAATTTTATTTATGGTTGCACTGAAATCCTTCCTTCCTTATGTACATATCATTTATTCTTGGTATCTCCCTAAATTTTTTCTTACAAACTATCTCGTTCTAAGTCTCTGAAAATCTTTTCTAATTTTTGGTCCCTGTTGCTTTCTACATTCCAACACAGATATTCTAAGCCAGTAGATAATTAAAATTATCCATTGGGAATATAATACTCCATTCACTCACACAAGTTTATTCATCATTCCATTTAGTTACTCCCAAAATTTCCAAGGTAGATTTTCTTATTTAAGTTTCTGTTGCTTATAAAATATCTGACAGTCCATGTTGCCCAGCAGTAGAATGCCCAGAGCCTGCACTGTATATTTGAATTGTTGTTCAAAAATGAGTCTTAGGTTATCTTATAGTTGACACATATTGCCTATGAACAAAGTCTTTATTACTTTATAAAAATGTTTATTTGTGCTTTTTTCTTTCTTCTTCTCCTTGTTTTTTTTAAAAGTAAAATACACTGTATACAAAATTATACAAGGAAATCCTGCCAACATTATGCAGCAACCTGAAGTCTTAGATAGTTTCAATTATTGTGTACACTGAAATATAAAAATTCAGTGCACAGCAGCTCAAAGGCCAGGTCAAGAATTGCCACAACATTAACTACTAAGACAATTCTAGTTGTTGAAGCTTGGTGCTTTCCTACTTAAAAATCAGGGTGAGAAATCAGCATGTTCTGTAACCATTGAGCTTTTTCCTTAATATTACAGCTCTTGCTTGTTCCTCCAGGGAGAGGGCTTCTTTGAGATTGGAAAATGGTGTTGCTCCCATTGTTTCCCCACTACACACTACAAAAGCAATGCAAAGATCAAGTGAAAAACACAAGGAAAATGTTCCTTCTTTTTTATCATGATTATGTACATTAAGTATCAGGTATTTATATTAAGTATTAAGTACATTAAGTATTTCCTATGGTGTCTGTGCTTAACTCTGAAGTTAGCAACTACTTCAATAACACAAAAGCCTCATCAATTATTTTTGTCTCTCTAGCAATATTTATTAATTTAATTTTATAAAATTATCTTTTTAATCCATAACCCATACATTTATTGTTTTAATTATATTCCATGCAAATGTGGAACCAACAGAAATGTCATAATACTATATCTAAAAAAAAGGAAATAGGTTTATACATAAGACCAATGGCATAATGGCATAGGAACAGTAAGAGTTGGAACTCAAAGTGAAATTAAGCTTTATAGTATGAGAAAACAGCACAGGTCACTTATAATGCTAAAACACATATTAGAATTCTACCTGCTCTTCTGACTCTTTGGTAAGACTGAAAATCAAGCTCCAGAATTTTTACAGCATATCATCACCTCTTGTGTTCAATGTGTACATGTATGTATGTGTTACTCCTCTCTAACAAATCACATAGAATATCAACACTTTAGAAATTTTCTGGATAAATCATCCTTTATTAAGTTGCAAACCAGCATGTGCCAATGATCCACTTAACACTGTGCTAAATAGACAGCATAATGGAGTTATTAATTATTAATACTACTGGTTTATGTTGCATTCTTTTATTAAGAAACATCCCATGTGTATTGCAGCATTCTTCACCACAACCAAGACAGGGAAGCAATCTAAACACCCATGGGTGATGAATGGATAAAGAACAGAGAGTACACTTGTACAATGGAATAGTATTCAGCCATGAGAAAAAAGGAAACCCTGCCATTTGTAACAAAATGGATGGACCCTGAAGGCATTCATTACATTAAGTGAGATAAGGCAGACTGAGAAAGCAAAGCACTGCATGATATCACTTCCATCTGAAATCTTAAGAAAAGCGAACTTAAAGAAACAGAGTAGAATGCTTGTTACCAGGGCCTGAGGAATGGGGGAATTGGGGAGATGTAAAATGGCGAAACTTTCAGTTAGAAGATGAACAAGCTCTGGAGATCTAATGCACAGCATAGTGATTATAGTCAACAATGCTGCATCATAAACTCCAAAGTTGCTAAGAGGTCAGATCTTAAATGTGCCCACTACAAAAAAAAAAAAGAAATAATTATGTGGAGTGAGAGGTGCTAGCTGACACTATAGTGGTAATCATACCGCAATATATGAATGTATCATATCAACATGTTTTATACCTTTAACTTACACAATGTTATATGTAAAGTAGATCTCAATTTAAACCAGTGAACAGACAAAAAAATATTTCTTAAGCTTTTACCTCACTGCTCTGAACAAATGTGCCCTCAAAGTAAAGTGGTTGCTAGTTTTAGGGTAGTTTATCACTAATACAGGGGCTGAGATATGTCTGTGTGTCTAGAGAGCTAGTCATCAGTGGACACTAGAGACCCAGAGGGTTCATTGAAAATAACACATTCAAGGAAAAGAAAAATATACTTGCTATCTACCTTATATCTATATTATTTTCTGCCCCAATTAAAGTACACAATTTTGGGGGTTTGGGATGTGGACTAAGATTCTGAATAGAATATAATGTCTCCTTACATATTTTCTTAGTCTATCCTGGGAAAAAAGAAAGCTATATATTAAAAGAGAGTGTTAATTTTACCAAAACTGAATGCTTTGATGCCTAAGGTATAGTAATTGTTATTCTTTATAACAACTAATACTGGAAATCACTGTAGAACTCAACTCTGCCTTGCACCTGAAGGGCTTATGTTCAAATGGAGTGTCTAATGGCAGTACATTACTTAGGAAGTGGAAAAGTTTTGATTAGTTCGTCACAGTGGATCCTGATAGAAAGGAGGTGATGTTTACCATTGTCCATAGTGCCTGGAATGGGCAGCAGTGACGTCTTACTGAATAAAGTTTCACAAGGCTTCAGGCAGACTGAGCATCCACACAGAGTCCACAAAGTTGGTGGAGATATGAGCAGACAATACCAGGGAGGTAGCATTGAGCAGGCAACTGAGAAACTGCAAGTATCCCTGGTAACTAGAGAAATCTCTTTTTAGCACAACTGATACACCTCCTAAGAACCCTCAAAATAACTTGTCAAGGACATTGCAAGCTAAGGACCTTCCAATGGGAAGAAAATCAAGAGCCACTAAAATAAGTTACCACTAATAAAGTGACCCTGTTTAACTGTAGTAACTAATTTATCTCAGGCATCTTGTGGCACTTATTTTTTTCTTTGAAATATAAGAGAGAGAAAGGAGAAAAGCAGATCTTATTCTATATTTATGTATGGCATTGAAATTTTTCAAAAAACTATACCATTACTAATGAATCCTTAAATAAACAAACTCAGTGATTTATTGGTTATAATAATTTGCTTCCGACTCCATTTGTTTGTAAGTGTCGACATTATTGAACAAACTTCCATAATAGACTGAACAAAGTTAACTTCCTTCCTTACAAAGTTAGGCATCTGTGATCACCCTGAGACCTCTATGCCTTTAAGAAGCAAGGGCATTCCTCAATCAGCCGAATTATTTAGACAGGACTGAGTTCCCTTCTTGAAAAATGGACTCCTGAAGAGGTTAACAGACACTGTGAGTCTCAAGTTACCATTGCAGAGAAGGAAAACATATTTTCCATCTAGCCCTTCACCAGTCAGAATCGCAGAGATTTCAACTGTGACTATTATCAACATTCTGAAGGATGGACTCAAGAGTCTGCATATAATAAATGTACAACCCTATTCACTCAATCATCATGTGTTGTATATTCAAAGTTGTTCAACCAAAGTAAAGATTAAATATTAGATTACACTAGGAAGTGTCATTAAATCATTGTGTTCACTAATTTATAAATATAATTTTAGAAATACAACACTTCCAAGCTTTAGTCATAAAATTTTGAAACAGATCAGGATTTTTTAAAGAAGAAATGTTAATAAAGTATATCAGACATATACATTTGCTACATCATTTATTATAGCTAATGGTTTTAATAGAATAATGCACTTAAGATAAAACTCATGTATAATATTAGAATGATAATAAACTAAATTCAGTTTTAAAACTGTTACAGACCATGTTTTAAGACAGTTAAATGGCCTGCTTCTTATCTTTGGAGGGTGTATATTATATGCCATACCCTGACAGAATAATATTATTTTACACAACAACTGCAGAAAATCAGCAACATAAGATAAAATTTGACTAATGTGTTCATCTGCATGACATTTTATTCTTTGCTTGAGACTTTTTCCTAATATTCAGCAATTAGAATTAATTGTACTTGACAAAGATATAATAACTGTATTTGATTTTAAGACTACTTTTATAGAGGATCTAATTCACATATGATGCCATTGAAAAAATTTTTTGAGTTACATGTGCATCCTACAAAAAATACTGATTATGAAAATGCAGTTGATGAGGGTTTTTCCATTTTTTCTTATCTATGATAATTCTTATTTATAAAATTTATGCAGCTGCAAAAGACCCATTTCAGCATATGTTTAAGTCTCCTGCATCTTAGCATTTTTAAGAAAGATAATTTAAAATTACAAGTTACAAATACAAATTTATTTTATTCTTGACTGTGTTTTATTTTTATGTGTTAAATATACTTTGGTTAATACTTACAGAAAAGGCGCAATAGAAAACTAAATGTGATTCACTGAGATTTAGCCTAGTCATCAACTTTCAAATCTACCACACTCATTAGACATTAAATCTTAGTTTGGGTTAGAGATTTTTAAAAAAACTGGATACAAAAAAAGACGTATTTTGGCAAATTTTGAATATCTGCAACTATGTAGGAAGCAAAAATATTATAAGAAAATAATATATAATCTTACTAATTACTATAAGCTTGAAAGAGTGCTATGCCCTGTTTAACATGGTGACCTATGACTGGTCAGTTATGTAGACCAGCAGAACTTAATTAGACATGTAGAAACAATGTGAGTTAAAATAGCAACAAATGCATTAGCTTCTGTAGCTATCTCAGAGGCATGTTTAATTCTTACAGTGGAAAAAAAGCATTACAGAAAACCATGAAGCCATCACTGGGGATTTTTTTTTTCTTTTTGAGTAGAACAGTGTTTTACCTGAAAAAAGAATCTAGAGCAGCAGAAGCCCTAGGAGAGAACGTGTAAGTCACTGAGGCTCCTCGAGACTAGAAAGCAGATTGCTTCAGGCTCCCTTAGTCAGCAGGAAAGCTGGAGAAGCACAGCAATAAGGAAAAACGTGTGAAATAAATAAAAATTCAATTCTAAACTTCAAAGATGAGCAATGATAGATTTACTTTAATGTAAACTCCCTATTTCTCAGGTTCCCTTCTTTCCAAGATAGCTTGACAGTATGAAACCTAGGCTGTAAAGCATTTGAGTAGAAAAGAATCACATGAGAGAATGGCTGAGAAACTGGGGATTAATGCACTGGCCTAAAATACCATCTTCATTAATCAGTAACAAAATGTATCTTACAAATTACTTAAAGAAGGAGAAAGATGTGCTCAATATTGGGCTAGATGAAGGAATGTAGGCCGGGTTGGTACATACACATAGGTTCAACAACTGCTCAAGATATGCCCAATTACGGGTAGTGAAGCAGTGGGGCAGAAAATGCAAGAGTCTTTGATACTTGTTAAGAGAAATATTCAAGAAATTGTGTAGTCAATAAGGTTGTAATAACTTTGCATGGTGCCAGGTGGGTACATGAAATATTGGGGCATCACACTGTAAAGTATATAGTTGCCTAACCATGATACTGTATCTGAAACACAGAGTAATATTAAACGTAAACTAACTGAAAAATAAAAGTAAAATAATAAAAAGAAATTAGAATGAAGACAAAACAAGCTTGTCAAATTTTTTGATAATACCAAGCTGGAGTAGAATTGACTATAGTAAATAAAATATGAAGCAAAATCAAAACAGAAAAATGAATAGTCTTACTAGGCTCAGTGGAACAAGATGAAATTTAGTGTAGATAATGCTATTATTTATCTTTATTTCTAATTGAATATTACAATTAATGAGCAGAAGTGGCATCACTTGACAATGCTTATGGAAAAAGAAGATCTTGGTATATTTCTCAGTAATGTATAACAATGTGATGGAGGTATTGAAAATTATAAAACAGGTTCGGTCTACATGAATAATTATTCTGGACCTTGGGAAATTAAAGAATTCTATCACACTTAGTTCTGGCAGACCACATCTAAGTATTACATCATCTCACACAACTAATTTGTCAATTTGATAATATTGAAAAATTAGTACATTTTCAGATAATGAATGATCTATGAAAATAAATAATTAAGAAAAATTCTGCAGGTAAGACTGTCCAATACTCATACAATTCAAGTTTAAAAAGTCCCAAGAGAAGAGTTAACATTTTTGTTTATGATGAAATTCACTTGGAAGTTATGGTCAAAACTAGGAACAATAATCAGATATATCAGACTTGATCCAAAAAGCTTTTAACACTTGGAAGTCTCTAAGCATGGAAAACTAAAACTGTTAACTTTACCTGTGCATCCTCATTTACCTTATGCATGATTAATAAATGCTAGCTGAAATAATTAATTAGGTGGAACTTGAAATGACCAAATTATTAACTTCCCAATACAAGAGAATAGCAATGAAAAGCCCCTTAGCTCTTAAACTTACATTTTTTAATGTGCTCGTTAACAATAAGCATTTGAGAAAATGTCAAAGAAAATCTTTGAAGAATAATATGTAAATAAACTTTATCTTCTGAAACTAAACATTGTTTTTAATTGGAACTGTTATCAAGTTATTCTTCGATAACTAGAGTGAAAGAGAGAAGCTAATCACAAAGGCTTTGTGATTCGAGAATATGCATTCAGAAAAATTCTGCATTTGAAATGTTTTACTGTTTAAGAATTTTGAAAAAGAGTAAATAAAAATAGATTTAAAGGCTATTTTAAGAAATGCTTTACCTACAATCTATAAAAGTTAACATTTTACTTTTATATATTATACATTATAGATTTATTTTGCTAAGTGATTAATAAATTTATTATTTTCACAAAAGATTTTCACCTGATGCCATATTTGATTGAAATTTGACAGTAGATATACCTCATTTGCTTACTTGTCTGATGAAGAATAAATGAAAGACAGAATTCTATGCTTAAAATAATGATAGAAAAAATTTAAATGAAAGACCAATTAAATGAATTGGCTTATGTTTTCAGAATGCTTTGGTTGTTAACCTAAAATATTTCCAGTAGATTTTATAATTTGATTAATCACACTTTATCTCTTCATTCATTTGAAAAATACATTGGGAATTATCATTTGAGCATAACTTTTCTTCATATACAAACTCAAGCAACTTTTTCTTTTGATAAGAATACCATGATCACCATCGTAGTTGTACAGAGAGAGCATCAGCTTTCTCTGTAAAAAAATCAAACATGAAAAATGCCATGCTAATATTAGACATGAATCACATTCGGTCATAGTATACAAATAATTATATAAGCATAGGTATGTTGACACATAGGAATATACATAAATATCTTTTAAATATTCTATTAATTTCTATCAGAAACAAAACAAAGTGCAAGAAATTATACTCATCTATTTCTGTCATTTCTATTCCTCTATAGATGTATCAACCACTTGTAATTTCAAATGTATCCTATTAGATGAATATTAATAATTAAATGTTTTCACAGAAAACTTCATTTTTCCATATATTTAGCTTTTCAATTTATAAATAGGTATCCTCAATGTAATAAGGTAGTTTAAGGTAGTCATGAAATACAAAGGATTTAAAAATTTTTTAAATTGCAGTTAAAATTTTAACTATTGAAGGTCAGCACTTCCTACAGGATATATCTTATCTAAACTTACACCAATTTCAGTATTATTTTATGCTTGCTCTTTAGATATAATTCTAAATATTTTAATAGAGGAATCTGTATAAATATATATTTACATAAGGCCATACAAATATGGTTGGTTAATATTTTAAATTTAAATATTATTATAATTAAATGTTTCCTCTTATTTATGATGAGAATGAAAACTTTTTAATTCCACGTGACATCATATACTTTTAAGTATGTAATGGGTTTTAATAAGAGAAACAATTCATGTTCTGAAAGTAATTGAAACCAAGGAAGATATTTTCATTAGTGTCTCACATATTCTCCTTATCTTATATTGTGCTTCCAGAGAAGCACTGAGATGCAGACAAAACAATCAACCGTCTTCTGACATTTCAGATTTTTGGACTTGGAGATAATTTCTTCTTTACACCTCCTTGGTCCTCCTCTGCATTCTGCAGGAACGCTTTCTTGTAAATGGCGTTTCCTTGGCAGTAAATGCATCGTGTTGTCTGTATAGAACATGCACATTCTGATATTCTGTTTAGATTTTTTGAGGAGGTCCAGCTCCAGAGAACAAAAACAGTGTTAATATACTTTCTTCCATTACAGCACAGTTTCTGTTGAATATCTGTACTTATGACCACTTGAAAGAAATGGAGATACATTAAGTGTTTGAGAAGAGACTATTCTTCATCAGAAACCAACAGTTCCAAGTACTGATTACCCCTCCTCTATTAAAAACATCATTTCTCATAAAGTCAAAAATGCTTACCAGGATTTAAAAAATGAATAATTACTGAATGGTATTTATGAATAGCTGAGGGGTAAAAAGCCTACATTTAGGCTTGTGGTGAGTATACTTTTTTGCTATTAGTCATGACTCTTTAATTACGACTATAATCAATGCTGAGTCTTCTGTGAAGCCTAAAATTTCCTCTTCTTTAAGTTTTGCTCTTCTTTTATACAGTCTCGTTTATTAAAAACCAAAGTTAATGTTGCATAGATCTATATTTCCCTAGTTTTAGTATATCAGTGTTATATCCTCAATACTGAACTCCATTGCATATTATATTATGGGGTCACATAAACTTAAGAAACTTTGAAATAAATAGACTTTTATAAAAATGAAAATGTGTTAAGATGAAAATAGTTGTGTGTACAAAAAGAAAATGATGTAAATATTAATAAGATGTAGGAAACTTATAAAATTAGCAATTTGTAGCTCTCCTTTAGCATCACATCAGAATTCTTATAAAATTGGACACCCTGGTGCTACAAAAGAGGGGGAAATAAATTACAGTGTCAGAGCTCTCTTTTACTTCCAAATACAGTATATAAGAATTCAAAGGCATTTTGATATCTAACCCCTGAAATCAACTTTGAAACTAAGGTCCAAAAACATACAGTGATTTATGCAAGGTTTTATAATTTGGTAAGTGGTAGGTTAACACAGAAGGTTGATTCTTTGGCCTAGTTTTGTATATTTTCTCCTTACTTTTATTTTTTTCATATATATTCCATAGCTTTTAGTTTAGTGTGAAACTCAATAAAAATGGGACATTTGTTTTCTTGAAAGCAAGTCATTTGGCTCTAGCTATTGGAAGTTATGTGAATGAGGAACAGAAATGTGTATGTTAAATAAGCAGACCAGATGATTTTGATGAAAAATAAACCTTAAGAATGATTAACTTAGGAGTTGTTATGGATGTGAAGGAAAGAGAAAATGCAAATGGAAGGACAACACAATAAAGCTTTCCATCTTAAGATCATCCTTCTCTTTGGTGTACTTATTTGATGGAATAGATAATGAAAAGATCAAAATAAGTGAGAGGAAACCATTATTATAGAAGGAAATTACCTATTGTACTTCATGTAAGATCGAAAATATGCAAACCAAAAACTTTCAAATTGAAGTGCTACTGTGTACAAAGGTATTGGCACACTGTCAGCATTTTCAAAATCTTTCCTTTCGCTGGAAGAAGGTAAAACTAATAATGAATGAATGAATGAATGAATGAATGAATTGTTGATCCAAATTATCTGGTGATTAAAGACAAGACAATAGAGCAAAATGAGATGTATATAAAGAAGACATTGACTAGATAGTAGAAGTAATAGATTAGTACATATTATGCATTGCTATGGAGTAAACTATAGTACTGGGGAGAATAAATTCACTGAAATGTTTTGAGAATTATACCAGCCATTTTACCCTGGCTTGGGAATGGTTCACATCTCTGTTTGACAGGAAAATGACACTACTTTTAGTGTGAAGATTATATGAAATTATTTTTCAGAAATACTGCATTAAAACTTTCACAGATATATTGATTTTCTGACAATAACTTTGATATATTGATATGCTAAACATAAATTGATATTAAACTAAAATTTATAAATCAAATACTTTGATATCCAGAATCAACATCTAAAAATGTTTATTAAGAGCATATCTTCCTATAAAACATATCTATTAGGCATCAATCCCATTGATCTCTCCTCTCCCAGATCTGTCACACTAACAGCATCATAGAGTAATTGAAATCATCCAGACTTGGACCTAGGAGCCTTTAGAGAGCAGCTAGTGCAACCATCTGACACGTGACAAAGGAAGACAGTAAGGGGAGACTTTAAATGACTCCTGTGGAATTCTGTAATTGGGTACTTGAGTTAAGGTCTACCACTCATCAGCCAGGTATGCTCAAGCCACTCTAGTATTGCACAGTACAGGAAAAGGAAATTGGAGAAAAACAAACACACCCACTGGTGAATAATTTTGAAAAACTGAATTAAACAAATTCAAGCAAGTTAGTTTAGCAAGAAATTTCAAACAAGTTTGCTGGGCCAAGGAAGTTTAAGTCAATAAATATACATTAGTATGTATGAGGGGAAAAGTGGATTTCTTTTTAGTTTGTTTTTTCTAGTTCATAATAAGCTCATTTTAAGAGAGGACTATTTATTCCCCCCAAAACCTAGTAATGTGCTTCAGAAATTTAAGGTACATTTACATATTAAGCATGTATCCAACTTGTAGATGAAATAGAGGTCCAGGTGTTTAAAAAGGAAAGAAATAAAAACAAAAGAATAAGAAAACATCACACTGTTTCTTTTTCAGCCTACTAGACAAATAAGATGACTCATTCACATTAACCTAGGAATATAATACTCAAGCTCTATATAATTCGACCACACCATGGGATACAAGCTGGAAGAGAAGCTGTGCCTGAGACTATCTCCCCTCAGCATCCTGGAGCTCCATTAGTGTGCTGTGAATGATGGCAGAGGCCAAATTTTGATGTATTTGCATATTTCAGAACTTCGACAAGATCATGAAGGAGCAAAACTCATCTTGCCTGTCTTGAACTCATTTACAAATAAAATATTTTATTAATTCATTTTCTTTCTATTTACAAATAAAATATGTTTAAAACATTATGTAAACCACATAAAGATATTAGTATCCATCCATAGGGTATGCCTTTCCATTATTATAAATAACCCAGTAAAATGGGATAAATCTATTTCATACAAATTCGAGGAAAGGGATATCACAATGTCTACTAAGTCAAGGATTCAGATAAAAGGCTCTTTAAAATCTGGTGCACAGTAATTCTTAATTTATGTTAGAAGCTTTTCTACTTTTAAAAATGGTCTCCCATAAATATTGGCACCTCAGTTTTTCCTTAACAGTGAACAAGTTGCTATTACACAATTGGTATAACTTATTTGATAAAGTAGTTAATGTGTCCTTACCTTGTACTGCTAGGAAGAGTCATAACAGTTTAACTGTATCGTTGAGCAAAAGTATACAAAGTTCTAAAAGTCAACCTATATTTCCCTAGAAGAAAAGTCAGTAATTGCATGCAAATGATAAATTTTGTAATAAAATTGTTGACCAATTTTTGTTGAACTATTTGTCCTTCATAAAAAACTTTCTGCTAATATCATTTTAAAGCTACCATCATTTTAAAGAAAAACAATGAAACTACTGACCCATGTTTAGGAACAAAATGGCTTTAAAGTGTTTTTCCATTGTTTTGTTTGTTCACATTTTCCCAGCAATAAACCACAGCAATGTTGGTCTCTACCACCCCTCAGTTCTGTTTCTTCTCTTTTGTATACATAGCTACGCAGATATAGATGTGTATATTTATTAATATGTGAATATATGTGCACTTATGAATATACATTTACAAAATGGTTGACCATCAGAAAGGAATAATTTATTGTTTAGGTACAATAATATTACTAGCTGAATATAGAACTCAATTCACTGTCTTGAACTCATTAAAATTACTTCTTAATTAATTATTACTGTATAGATAGAATGACTAGGTAAGTTCCTACAAGGAACTTATTTATGAAACAGGTTTAAAATATAGATACATGTCTGTTCCCTGTTGGAATTGGGATTAAAACTACAAGAGTGCACCCTAAACTTCTGAATTTTCTACATTGTATTGGCTCAGCTGAGAAGTGCGAGTAAATGCAAGTCCTTATTTTAGCAAAGTTGGCAGCCATCAAATTTGCTTCATTATACTTTAATTTCATTTTAAATGGAAACCTATTACGCCAGTATACAAATGGGGATATCATTTACAGATTCATCTCAGGAACTGCCCTAGAAGCCCCTATCCTCCCACCTAGCTTTGCTAATTACTTTACCTTCAGTATTTTACATGCCAGCCCTCCTGCAAGAAAGGATGTGTTTCTATCCTCCCCTAATCATCTCCTCCCCCAGCACACTCACCTCCCCAAGGAAAGTCGACAACATCACTTTCCGACAAACCTGTCTCAATTTAAAATAACATATTTACTGTCATAAAGGTAAAGTGGATATAAGACTTAGTGTAAATATTTCATGTGCAGAATTTTTCTTTTAATACAACTGGTAATTGCCCTAACAGCAATAATTTTGGACTAGTGCTTGGAAACATTATTTTATATAAACAAATTTCTAAATTTGATATTTTATTTTTCCTTTCATCAATAACTTACTAACCTCACAAAATTCCTTTATTCTCTTTTATGATTTATAAATTAAATTTATAATAGTCATCACAAAACATAACAGTTCATATGAAGGTATATTTCCTTGTACGGGCATGTTTTTACAGGGCCATAGAGGCTCATGGTGGAAGGATAACATTCGTTCTCTGTCAGCACCAGGGAAGCTGAGGATTACTGTGACAGAAGCACAGTGCTACGATTTATATAGTTGGATGATGGACCTTTGAAATTTTCCTGGGCATATCCAGGAATATAACAAATTTTAAACTGAGAAAGTAGATATTAATGATAAATACTGTAGCTATATATGGACAGGTGCTGGTGTGGAAAAGAAGGGATTTAGAAAATAAAGCTTAACACACTCTGGATTTCAAGGAGGTGGATGGCAAAGGTCAATTAGATTGGTATTTCAAAACTTAATGTGCACAGGAATAACCTATAGATTTAACAGATTTGCTGTTTGATCAGGTCATTATTGTATCCATGCGTTCTGCATTTTTACAGGCATCCTAGGTTAATCTACACCCGGTGACCCTCATCCACACTTGAGCAATACAGCTTCACCACGCTAGGAGTCTGGGGCGAGAAGAAACAGCGCTCTTTGGGTGGACAGAACAGTAGTCGCTAGAGTTGAAATCAAATGTGCTTATAGGTTAACAAATGGCATCTTTCTGTTTTCATTAGTAATGCATAGAAAAGTCCACTATTAATTTAGCACGTATTTTTTCCTAATTAATCAGAAAAAGAACAAACAAAAAGCATTTCATAAAAATTCACTTTTGAAAATTATCATTGTCAAATGTAATACTTAGTTATATCTAATATTTCATATATTATCAGATTGGAAAATGAGTTTGAAAATGTACTTATATTTACAGGCACCTTACAATTAGCTCACAGAAAATGAACAGATCTATTGTGACTATTCTTAATATCATATACACCATTAGACAGAATAAAAAGTAAAATTGAGAAAGATTTAAATCAAGCAAAAATTTTCTCATTAACTCATATACCCAACATATGACAGCTATTTTGTATATAAACTTACTAGATACTAGTTCCTCTCTTACTGTATTTAAATATCAATTCAATATATATCTGGGAAAGTATTTGAGATAAACTAAAAGGTTGAAATACCAGCATTTAGCAGTGCTGAACCAGTTCACAAGAGTGAGGTGTATGGTGAAATCCAGAGAAACTTCCTGTTCCAGCCAAGAGAGATGTAGAAGGAAAGAGAAATTCAATTTGTTTGGCACATCAACATTTCCATGCAGAAAAGGAACATTTTTCAGTATATGATGTCAACATAATACCAAAAGAAAAGAACTGTGGGTAAGAACAACTCATGCTGTCCTATTTTACTCTGTTTTCTTCAGGGGATTAAAAATTCAAACCCAAAGCTTGTTTTCAGCACAGATAGTCTGGAAGCCTAAAATTAAATAAATGTACCTTAATTAAGACCAAAAAACAAAGTTCTAGATGAAGGGTGGAAATAATACTGTTAAATCCACAGACCTAAAATATAATATTCTAATAATCAAAATAGAAACCCCTCTGACCAGGGCTAATCCAGATATAAGTTTAATTATAATTTATTGAAAAATTTTTCATGTGAGTCAAAAGTTCAGTTGATAATGAACTTGTGGTCTAAACAACTGAACTTGGACACATTCTGGTGGAAAACAGGCACTGAGGAAAGAATTTAAATGACTTGGATGTGAGGAACAAGGCATTATATCAAGTTTTTAAATCATTTCATTGTAGTTCAGCTGCAAAATATTAAAAAGAAAAAAATGGGAGGCTTTTCTAGGGAATCAAGAATAGTCTTGATTCCCTAGACTGGCCACCTAATCTGTGTGTGCAGCCTGGCACCAAGTGGGCTACATGTAATAAACATGGGTACCTTATAAAGTCCACCAGAGCTGGAACTTTCCCCAAGGGGGTTGGGTATTGTCCTGCCCTGGAGGGGGAGATCCATGCAAGCACAGACACGCAGCTTGCTTGCACACACCAGCAGAGCTAAGACTGGAGTCTTCTGTGGCCTGACCTTCGATGAGGGAACCAGGTGCTGTTCACGTCTTGGCTGGATGGGCGTACATTGACAAACAGACTGGGGAAGAATGCAACGCCCAGATGGGTCGTAACTTTCATGGTCACTCCTCCTCTTCTCTCCCCCCAAAGGGGAACAAAACTGGATTTGATATTTTTTCCCCTTGTCACTTGAGCACATCTAAAGCATCTATTAGATTTTATCTGGGACCCGCAGTTTGGCTTTGGGATTGATCATCTTGTGGATTTGATTCCTGACAAATCCCTTGCTGCCTCCCTTTTATTCTCTCCTCTGGTTATCAACCTCAACAAGTTCAAATTAGCCCTTTTTAGCTCCCATGGAACTGTTTCGTACCTGCTTCTTTACAAGTCTGCCCTAGTGCCATCCACCAGCTTTACTCTTTCTCTCACACACACAATTTTAACTTGATTTTTCCTTTTTTTTTGTAAATAATGTACATACTGTCAATTTTTTATTAAAAGAAATATGCTTTGATGCGCTAACATAACTCTTCTAGCTTCTTGTGTACCATAGTTCTACATGGCTTCAGATTTAGTACCTATGAACAGGTGTGCAAGACATTTATTACACTTTTTACCAAAGGGAGTTACTGTTGTAGTACTTTTGTGTAAAACTTGTCTTCCCTTGCCCCTAACTTTTTTCTTTTTTTTTCCTTTTTTTTTCTTTTTTTTTTTTTGTAAATAAATAAAGCTTGGTTCTTAAGGAATAATAAAAAATAAAAGAATAGTCTTTAACTCTGGGGTAGAGAGTTTAACATCAAAATTTAGTAAAATTTATTTCTAACATAAAAAATCATTCCTGGAGAACTAACTACATGTACATTTTCAAAGTTCAAGATTCTGCATCAAAAGATGTCTTCAGAATATAGACAACTCCTAGAGATCAATATTTAATTTTAGGGAGCGGATTGTCTCAGTATTGCTAAGTACACTTTCAATTAGTAACAATTAAATGTAATCATACAGATTTGATTCAGCTTTAAGACCGATGTTTCACATAGTCTAGAGTTCTATAGTATAAGCCGTTATTTAAGTCAACAACAGATTCCCGCCTATTAACAAGTTTCCATAGTCTCATACAACTCCATGCTTACTAAATATATCTTATGATCACCACTCTGGGACAAAAATGCTATGGAAACACACATTTCATGATAGTTGAGTACCAATTAAAATACTTCCTGACCACGAAATCATTAATAGAAACAATGATGTCAGCTTCATCTCTTAATAGACAAATGAGTGCAGTATAATGCAGTGCTATCTGTCTTTATAAGAGATTTTTATGTCACATCAGTGTATAGTAGTTATGTGCAATAGTGTACACTATGCTCTCATAAGGTAATTCAATTCTGACTACGTGAGCCTCAGCTATAATCTTCAAATCTGTTTTTCCTCTTTCTGTTTATTTGATCCAAATAAAGACTTGTGTGCAGTTGTTTTCAGGAGCCTGTTTCCTAAGCAGGACCAGCATTTTGCTTTTACTCTTCTGATTCTGAGGGTATTATCACATGTGTCAATACACATAAATCATGATTTCAGACAAACTTTATAAATGTTGGCAAAAATTAGTCTTTCAGATTCTTGCAAGCCCTGCACATTTAATATTGCTGATTATAAATATTAGGTGTAAGAGTTTATCACACCAAATTGCAGTTGGTGTTTATCCACAGTTTTAAACTTTATACAGTTGGTTTTCTAAAGAATTTTATAATCGAAGGTTTCCAAAAATTTTTATTCCTTAGATACATGTACCCCAGCTGGTTTTAGGAATTGGGCCATTACACTGCATGTGAGGAGAGTGGCAGCAACCGATGTGAATTCAGTGCTTGGACCAGAAAGCAGAGTTAATCCAATGAGAAGAGTATACGGATTTCACAGACAGACTTGTCAGAAAGGATTGTAGGTGACAAAACCTTCACCCAGGAGTAGATACAAAATTCTATGTTTAACCTGTCCAGTCTCTCTGATTGGTTATGAAATAATCATTGTTCAATAAACAAATATTTACTATGATGTGTAGGAAAAATTAAAAGTAATAAGACACAGTGTCTTCAGTCAAACAGGCATTTACTGTAATTAAAATAATATATCATATGTGGAAGCAGAATTATGTAGAAAGTGGTAAGGAAACATTGGAAAAATTAGAGAGCTCAGCAGCTATTTGTGCCTGGGCTTCATGGAATACTTAAGAATGTACGAGAAAGTGATGCTTTGCAGAGGGACAGAATCTTCTCTCTGAAATAATATCTCCCTCCGAAAAAAATAAGTAATTCTATATATCAAGAAACATGCACTCAACAAATGGTCACAATATGTGAAGCTTCTCATTCACCCAGAGAAATACGAAGATCATTTGTATTAAAAAATATTCCAAAATAAACAACTATGAACCAGAGAAATGTCTTCAAGACTGAGACTACTTTCTAATTAATATTTGTTTTACATAACAACAAAAAATGTGGTCACAGTCTGAAATGAACTGAATTTAGGCAAAAAGGGATGACTATTTCCAACACTAATATGTGTATCAGTGATCCTATAATATTAATTACTGATTTTGTAAACCTTTCTTAACTTTATTTTGTTGAAGTGAAATAATTATACTTTCTTGCAAGATATGAATAGGATAATTTATAATGACTGTTAAATAAGATTTGTTTACGTGATGACAAACGTATCTATGTGGAAAGAGAAAAAAGTACTATAATTATCAAGAATTTTTTTATCCTATCCCAACTCTATAAATATCCAGAAGCAAGCGAACGCCAGGCATCATGTAGCCAAAGCCCTTGAGGTAGTCAGTAAACCACTCACTGACCTTTCCCTTAACTGAGATTCATGGGCACAAGGATCATCTTTTAGATCTTACAAAAAGGATTACCTTTTTCTGCTGTCATCAGAAGTTTTTGACCTTTCTGTTTCTTTCCTCAAGAAACTGCTCTAGAATTCCAATTTTATCTTTATATTTTTAGTGTACAGGCCACAAAACTCCTTTTTTATTCTTCTTATACTGAAGCATCATCTCTCTGCTGGTTTGTAACCATTTTGCACTTTTGTGATTCTAAGAAAACTGGACACAAATATTTAGTGTTCTCAAATACAAACTCAAGTTTCTTAAAAACAAACAGAGCAGATATACAAGGTTATAAAAGATCCGACATTGGATATGCTCTGGTAAAATGCAGATTCAGTATTTTCAATGCATTCATTCTTTTTGTTATAGTATTTCATCAGGGGAAATAAATGCATACTTATTTTCTTTAAAAAGAAGTACCATTTAGTTGAGTACAGCAGACAGGAAACGTCTAGCATTGTTTTCTGAAAACACTTGGTCCAGGGGTTGGGAGCGGGGTGAGACGGTAAGAAGGTGCGATAGGCATGGAATTCATTCTGTAACTATTTCTGTTGCCTTTCTTTTTAGACATCTCACCAGAGTCAATATTAAATATAAAATAAATTTTGCTTGTTGGAGAAAATAATATACATAAAAATATGTTTAACTTACTCTTTTTTCTTTATAAATTACTGTTGGGCTAGAAACCTCATTCTGGAAACATTTTAATAGCAATGTCTACACAGTACTGCATCTTGTTTTTCCTATTTGGTACTATGCTGGACTTTTCCTCATTATTCTAAAACTTACATTAAAATGTCATTACAGGTAAACAAATTTTCTAAGCATTCTATATGGGCATAAGGAAACTTATTGCCCTGGACATCCTTGTGATTTATCAAAAAATGAAATTCAAATATATACTGTTCCTACAGTAATGATTGCCTGTGATCATCACGCTCACCCTGACACCCTACCCAGGAGCAACTGTGCTTTACCTGTTCCCAGGTGTGCTTTACACCTACCTAGGTGATTGGATTGAGCCGCTCATAAGCATACTGAAAAAAAAAAAAAATCAAGAAATATATGAGATAACCAGCATGATGTCATTTGAGGAATTAATTTCCTATATACTGAATATTCATGAGGGTCCAACTTCATTATATATTATACCCACATTGTGAGTTTGTATTTTAAAACTACAACACATGAATATGAAGACAGTTCTGGAGAATACAAGGAAGGATGAAATTGTTAATGGTGGAAAAGAAAGAGACTTGTAAAGAAAACAATAATTGAGAAATGATATGACACAAAGTAGTATATCTCCTTGATGAACAGTAATTAGTACCAAAAAAGTTTTTTAAAATCTTAAGAATGAATTAAGATCAACCTAATATTGAAAGATATACTGAAAATATGGCATGGTTAATCCATCTGTCAAATATAGAGGTGTTCAGTTAAAATGGAATGTGAACCGAATATGTAGCTTTAATGTTCTAGTAGCCACATTTTAAAAATGAAAAAGAAACAAGTAAACTTGTTTATTGACATATTTAATGTAATCTATTAAAATATCATTTTACCACTTAATATAAAACTTATGAGTGAGATATTTTTCATTCTTTATTTCATACATACTAGTTTCAGAATTTCAGACTAGCCACAGCTGACCTGCTCAGCGGCTAGCAGCCCTGTATGGGGCACTACTGGTTTGATATGTTCCCATCCTGAAGTTCCTTTGCTTTTTTCTTCAATAAATTGTACAGAAGTGATAGTTGGATACTGAAGGACCTTAATTAAGATTATGTGCTATTCACCCACATTGACCTGAACAAAGATTGTTCACTGTTTAAAAACATAAAGCAAAGTTTTCTTTAACTAAAAGACATATGAACAATCTCTATTCAGGTCAATGTGTGTGAATACCGTGTAATCTTAATTAAGGTCCTTCAGTACCCAACTATCGCTTCTGTATAATTTATTTAGGAAACAAACTAAAGAATTTTGGGAGAGGACACATGAACAAAGCCACAGGGGGAAAGGGGGGTTGGATCAAGGGTGGGCAGTGGGGATGGTTGAAGTAGGGGGGGAAATGGAGACAAGTGTACTTGAACACAAACAAACAAACAAATAAATGGATGAATAAAGGAGAAGAAAAACATTTTAGATATTCTATGTGAAAAATAAGCAGAAATAAACTCTGGAATACATAAAGAAAAACTTATAAGGATTCTTTTACTATGTAAATGGTTTTGAAACCAAAAGAATGGATCATGTTATTAGCATTGACTTATAACTTAAGAAAAGCCTAAGGAAGCCAGCAAGTACATCAGCTCAGCAGATAGTCACAGAAAGAATGACGCCTTTCACATCATGCAGCTTACTTCAAACCCAGGACTGACAATGTGCAAGAGTTCAGAACAGCAGGGCAGATAATAACTGTGCACTTCATCTCATGCTAATGACTCAGTCAGTGTATCGGTGAAAGTATTTAATGTGAGTAGAAATATGATCGATCATTATAGGTTCATTTTTAATGGGTTATTTCTTCCCACAGGAGCTTAAACTCAATGCTAACACCATTCTGTTTCCATGGAATACATGTTGTGCCATTATGAAAGTGAAGCACATACATTTGTGAAAGTTTGTGTTTATATGCCTTTATTTTGCTTGTACAATATTTTATCCACAATATTTAGAATAAAATGGGTCAAAAAAGACAAGGGAAAAAAAGAAAAAAAAGTGTAGCTTCTCTGGATGTAGAGAAAAAACATTTTAATTATTTTCTTATTGCTGACTTGAGTTCCCGAAAGCCAAATACCATAAGACACCCAATAGCAGATTTTACAGTAGGAAACTCCAATTGGACCTTTAGTAACAAGAAAAGGATGTACGGACTAAGAACTGTCTCTTCTATGGGTATTATCCATTTATATCCAAGATCATGTATATAAAACGAGAAAACAGCATTTCTAAAGGAATTACAGTGCCCATAATCCTTACCCAAGTCAAATGAAAGAGAAAAGAATTAAAAGTAATATTTGATACATGGAATGCATTCATTCTTAACATCTTAATTGAAATTGAATGAGGAATTCCCTGGTGGCAAAAGGAAAGATGAAGGACAGAAATTCCCCTTTTACTCTTTAGGCAACACCATAGTTGCATCCTAATTTTACCTGTTCTGGTTCTTTTAAGGTCAAGAATTGACACTTATATCCCAAGCATTTGAAAAATAAGATTTTGTATCTGGATGACAGACATATATACACATAGTGTATATTTTTAGAGATATGGAAAACACACAGATGGCTATTATCTACCAAATACAGCATTATCAAAGTTACAAAATAGTATGTTAAACATGAAAACTACAACTTGGAAACTTTTTACACAAACATCTTTCTTAAAAATTGAGACATATGCAGTTTGTTGGATTCCACTGAATAACATGTTTGAGGAAGGGGTAAGAAAACTTTTGTGTTTGCTGCTAACATTACTACACACTTATGCATAATCAAATATGCCTTTGTTATTTCAGATTATGTTTTTCAGACTGTAATGTGATATGCCCTTATTCAGGCTTTTACTGGAAAATCACCCACTCCACCTGTATAAAAACTCCTACCCATGTTCTTTAATGTCTATACATCTATAAGAATACTTTCATCATTATGTATTCAGGCACCCAGGCACCTAGTTATCAAGTCACTTCTATGTCACAGGTCAAGGAATGTGTTGAGTTTCAGAAAAGTTCAGCGATTTATGCCATTAACTGAGAGGAAAAATAACTATGGGAATCAAAGGGCTTTGCATTTTTCAATCTGTAGTCGGTGTTCTAAAGAAAGAGTGTGGCCTTTTAGAACTGAAATAATTTTGTCTTTCATAAAAAGTCCCATTATGTTCATGTATTGAAAAATAATATGTCCTGTGCATTGGGGTACAGCAAGAATCTCAACTACTTGTACAATGTGCACGCAGTTTATCTTGCAAAAATATGACATTTAATAAGGCCCTGTAAAAATATGTATCCATTGATTAAATATTACTCTTTCCCTTCCCTTCTTACAAAGCTTTTTCTTTGCCTTGGATTTTTAAGAGAGCAATCTACTTGCAGTGTGTATGTATATGAGGTAAACCTGGATGACAAGAGACGTACTTATGATGTGAATTCATCATTTACTAATTGGGCAAACTTGAGCAAATAATTTAACTTTTCTTTTGCTCCTTTCTCCTCTAATAAATGTGGGCAATATATATGTCACAATAAAACTTCAGAGTTGTTGGAAAAAAGTCAGGTGCTATTTAAGAAAGTTTTTGTGTGATATTAATTCTCGGAAATCTACCACTAATCTACCAGCGAGCTGACAAACCCTTGGCAGTGACATACGGGGAGAGGAATTATTTTTTGCTGTGTACTCAGGCTCCTTTCCGTCTTATTTTTTTGAAACATTTGAAACACTCCTGTTTATATCCAGACAGATCTGCACCACAGACAACCAGGACACACTCCGTTGGAGGCATCCCACATGCCCGCTTTGTAAGCACAGGGGACGGAACGTGCTGGCCTTTCTTCCCTGAAGCCCTGAGCAGAGCTGTTAAGCTGAAGCCGAGGAAGTGAAGGCAGGCAGGAAGAGGCTTAGCTTCCCTCCGTACCCACAGTGGGCATTGCTTATCTTCCCACCGTAGTCCTTTCAGACTGATAAATGGAATGACTTATAAACAACAGAGGTTCTGGAGGTTGGAAAGAAAACACCATAGCAGCAGCAGATTCAAACAAAGTCTGATGAGAGCCCATGTCCTCCTCGGCAGTCATAAAACACACAAGTGGGGGCATTCATTGATCACATACATGAGGCTTCTGCCCTCATATCCCATTCACTCCCCTCAGGCCCCACTTTCCAATACCATAACCCGGAGGGGCAGGACATCAGGACATGGATTTGGGGGGATACAAACATTCAGACAACAGCAGCTCCCAAACACAAAAGGAATCACTGAGATGATTAAACCTGAAAATGCATTTCACGAGCTTACTTTCTAAGTAGAAATTAAAGAAAACTATTATCCACAAAATGTAGAATATATTTATAATTATATCCATATTCACACTTATATTTATATTTAAGTCACTAGCCCAAATTTGATAAACACTTTCAAAACAGAGTCACAGAGTGGAGGATATTACCACATATTGTGTTTCCACCAGGAGTTACACACTATAAGCAGGGCATCACAGGTGAGAATACTGGAATTTAAGACAGAAGTGAACTGGACTCAAGAAACACTGATATTTGCCCATAGACAGCAGGTAAGTAGCTGGCTGATTACACTCCTGTCTGTCCGACACAACAGTTACCAACTTAACAGAAAAGTAAATCATTAGATAGAAAATAAACCTAAAATAAAACACCATTCAGTCAACATTATGGACATTTTCACCCAACATGGTACACATTATATTGTAATTTTTCATGAAGGAAATAAAAACTTCTATAACATTTTTAAGATTATCAGAATTATGGTATGTTAATATCACTTGTAAAATGAAATGTAGGTAGTGCCTCAGACTCCTTAAGTTCAGAAACTTTTAATTTTTCCTCATTAGGAAATATTACTGATTTCTATATCTTACACACATAATATAGAGTCCCAGATTTTACATAAATAGTTTTACCATAAAAATAAAATACAGCATTTTAAAACATATATATTATTTTCAAATATTATAAAAATTTATTTTATGATAGTAACTTTTATGAAAGTAAAGTACTTTAAGGTTTTTTTAAATATAGGACTAAAAACCTTGGAAAAAGTGATATATAGTACAGATCAGTTTATAAAAATTAAGCAGATACATTTGGAGTGAACAAGTCTGCAGTCATCTGAGAGTTTTTAAATTCCAACATACAATAAAAAACATCTCCCTTTCCCATTTGAATGCGCCCTCAGCATGAAAGAAACAACACTGATATGGTGTATAGTCTACATACATATATTTTGGTTATTTGTTACATTCAGTTGAGAAAAAAACTGAGGTAACATTAAATCCACTGTAATTCCTATTTTAATATTTCTATTGACAATCCTGAACTGAGATGTTCATCCTGTGATTATATGATGTATAATCTTGCTGATGTAAATGATAACCGAACCAGTGTCATTGGAATAGCCTGACGTGAAGATAGTATTCTGCTACTTTGAAGTCCTACTGCTCTTTCAGCATTTAAATCACTTTGACACCTCATCTAAACAGAAAGGTATGCATTTGCCAGAGGTCTGACCAAGTATGAGTCCATGGTTTGTTAAAGTGCCGCACAGTGAAATATTCATATAAAATTGTAGTTAAAAGGTATACAGTAAAACTTCTAAAGGTAGCTATCCTCCTATCTATATTGTATATAAGATCATAACCATTAGTCTGATCAGCTATAGGACAGACTAATGAGGAAGTTAACTGATATACCTGATGTCACATTCCCTTTCCAGGCATTTAAAAATCCTCACACAATTTCACAAAAATAGAATGATATTTGTTTGGTATATTTTAAAGTTTCTTTCTTGACTCTCCAATAGTTACAATTACCCCTACATTTTTTTGTAATATATATATATAATTTTTGCCATCGGTGCATCAAAGAATCAAAATGAATTATGTGGGGTTCAAGGTTCTTAGATTTTCATGTCTGAACAGCTTCTGTTAGAATGACGATGGTCTTTTTGAGTCTGTGGCTTACTGTATTCTCTAAAAGGTTATTATTTAGAAAAATAAGCCTTTATATAAAAATATAAATAAATCTAGAAGATATTTAATATGGTGACAATTTTATCATCTCAAGGCTATGACTGTACAATACACTATTTTGGTGTTTATAGCACAAAAATAAGAAAAGAGGAGCCACAGAAATTGAAATTATATGTCCTAAGACTAGTGATGATGCTGCATTTCCACAAAGTATCCCAGCATATTTAGGTAGATGTCTGTTGCACATAAAATAGTATAATATGTATGTGCATTAAAACTGCTTTATTTTATTATGTTTTGAAATTAGATATTTTCATATACTTATATTTCTACTATTTCATAGAAATATCTAGATTTACAAAACATTAGTTATCATTAAGGATATTTTTGAAGACTATAACTTAAGTTATATCTAATAATCTAATTTACACTTAACCTATTTAGATTCACTATGTTTTCTTAGTTATCAATAACACATGACCATTAAACAGGAACAACTATGGTAAAAAGCAGACCACATAGAACATTCACTTTTTTAATGTATGTGGTTATAACACTATGATGCAAAATACATTGTTAACATTTCTGTGTTATGTTCTGTACTCCAGAAGTGCAGATACCTAAATTTTATTTTTTAAAGATTTTATTTATTTTTTTTTAGAGAGGGCAAGAGAGAGAGAAATAGAGGGAGAGAAACATCAATATGTGGTTGTCTCTCATGAGCCACCTGCTGGAGATTTGGCCCGAAACCCACGCATGTGTCCTGACTGGGAATCAAACTGGCGATTCTCTGGTTCCCAAGCAGGCACTCAATCCAGTGAGTCACAAAAGCCAAGGTCCTAAAGTTTATTTTTAAAGCCCTAGAGAAAGAATAACAATGAAGGAAAGCCTTTGGTCAGAGAGAAAAACAATGTTGAAAACAGCATTAGGTGATTCCCTATATGTACTTGAACATACCTAAGGGGGAAAGGGGCTATATCTTTCCTAACAGATTGTAAAGGCTCATTTTAAGAAGAAAAAAAATAATAATGAAGGATTGCAGAGACAATCTACTCACTAGATTCTTGTGAATGAAAATTATGAATGTAAATTGGGAGATAGTTTCTGGGGTTTCTGCAGATAAGAAATCTGCACATGAATGCTCTTTGTTTCAATGATTCCTGTAAAGCTTTACATTAGTGATGTAATGCTACAAAACTGTCCTTACCCCAGCTTTATACATAACTACATACAAATGGATTATACAAGATGCTATGTTAATCCAAAACTGAGCATCTTTGTTTTGCTCTTCTTAGCTCTGAAAAGCTGGTGGGTGATCCCTATCACATTCATTACCTTTTAGCTGTGGCAGGAACACTTTATTTGTATTAATGCCATGTAGCATGATATGATTTGTTTTCTGAGATAACCAAAAAAACACAAAGCAATCATTATTGGTTGACTACTAAATATGAATGTTCTGTTCCTTTCTACAACACAACTTTTAAAAATAGGATCATTTTTAAAAAGGAAGCAACACAAAAAGCTAAAAATGCTTAGAGAACATCTACCAGGCATTTATTCCTTCCTACATGAAAGCCATATTTCCATACATATTTTATAAAAAAATTGATGCACATAAATCTGCATTTAAAAGTTAAACAGTGAAAACAGTAAAGGGAACAAAAGTTATAAAGGTAATTCTTTTTCTTGGGAGTGTTTGTGTATACCAAACATGAAATTTAGATTTCACTTCTGCAAAATAATAAAATATACATCATGTGACATTAAATATCTTAGTTGTGCTTTACTAAAAAATGGTATTTTGTATGTAATTTGGCCTAATATGAACTTCCATTTAAAAATAAGTTGCTTTTATAGTAACACAAGCATATAGAAATTGGCAAAAAAAACCCACTTATTTTGTGTCAAAACTGAATTAAATATTTAATCTCATTTCTTCTTGAGGAATGCACTTCAAAATCTGTTTAAAATTTAAAAAATATTTAATGAGAGATTACTAGATAATTTTACATTGGAGATCTAGGGGTGAGTTAAAGAAATGATAATTATGTAATGTATATTTGTAAAATAAATCAATGGAGATTTTACAGTTTAATTCGCAAATGTTGATATATTGTCATTACCATATTAAAATGAATCACTCATGATTGTTAGGTGACACAGAAGATGACAAGGACAATTTAGTACCTGACCATAACAATTATGATAGAGTTGCACACCTATCATAAAAACAGCATTTAAAAAAATAAAGATATCTTGAAACAATGTTGGTCCCCAAAGATAATTTTTAGTAGAGAAAAACTGAAAGTTTATCTCATAAGTATCTCTTACAACTAAAACCTTAGTCACTGTTTCCAATAAAAGAGTTTCTATTATAATAAAATGCTTCATGATACAGGAATATTACAAATGAATCTCTATAGTAATCACTGAACACATGGCAACAATTTTTAATTACTCTTGACCACGGCCGGATGCAATGGATAACCTCTAGGTAAAGAGCTTTTGGATCAATTAATGATCCTGAGATGTCTCTAGCTTCCATAAACAGAAGTATTCATCAGAGTTTTAAATTTGATTACCCAAGGAGTTTTGATTGGTGCATTTTAAATGAAACATATACTGTATATTATAAAATTCATATATATTTCAATATTTTTATTTCTTTTTTTTTTGTAGTTTTGTAGCTAGTATCTCAGTGGCTAAAATAAAATTTTCTAATTTAAAATCTTGGTTGTTAAGACAAGAAAGAAGACTTACGCGACACGCAAGAAGAATAAGCATACGAGAAAGAAGGTTAAGCTGGTTGTTCTTAAATACTATAAAGTGCATGTGAAGGGCAAAATCAGTCACCTTCATAGGGAATGTCCCTTTAGGTGAACTGAAGTTTTTATGACTAGCATCTTTGAAAGAAATTACTGTAGCAAATGTTTTTGCTCCAACAAACATGAAAACAAGTAACTGTGTGGACAATAACCACCACACAATTTGTGGCTGCATCACTAATATGAAGAAGTTAACTTCTCAGCGCCATAATTTTCTCATATTTGGGAGAACAATAAAAGAACCTGTCCCACGGGATTTATGTGATGAATAAATGAGATCATTCAAGGAGAGCATCGGAAAGGTATTTGCCACATAGTAACTACTTAAACATTTATAAAACCTGAAGAATATTGACTTTTTCCATATATTTAAATAACTTGTTATATTAGCACAGTTTTAGATTTACAGCAACATTTCAAAGACCCTTCAGAAAGTCCCCATATACTCGGCACCCAGCTTCCCCTACTGTTGACACTTTAAGTCACTGTAGCACACGTGTTACATATAACAGACCAGCATAAATACATTATTAGCCAAACCTGATAGGTTATTCAGGCCTCATTGGCTTTTCCCATGTCTTTTTTATGTTCCAGGCTCCCATCTACGGTATCACATTACATTTAGTCATCATAATAACCTTAGACTCCTCCGGTTTGTGACAGTTCCTCAGACTTGCCAGCAAATTTGAAGTTCACTGTAAAATTGAGGTGAAGGGACAGAGATTTCCCATTCACTTCCTGTGCCCACACCGGCAAAGCCTCCCCATTTCCCATCATCAACATTCCCCCACCAGAGATGGACAACTGATGAAAATCTTGACTTTTTCTTCTAAAAGGTATGCTATGAAACACTTTAAGAAAATTTGTTCATACTAATTAAATAACATACCCTGCCTCTTTACTGTTAAGCACTGCAAACATTATCATTCAGATTCAAATCCATTCTAACATGCTTTCTTTTGTAACAATGCCTTGGTGTATCATTATCTAAAGGGGTACATGAAAAAATAATGCTGGCATGTCATAAGCTCTCAAGAATTTATTAAATTTTAACTCAATAGTTGAGTTGAATTTAGCAAGAAAATTAACATGCTATGTTCTAATGTGACATTTCCCCTCAAAGAAATAATGATTCCTAAAATGTACTTAAACAATCATTAAAATAAAAATAAAAATTAAAAAAAGTGGAAAAAAAAGAAATAATGATTTCTTTTGTAAAGTGAGATTCACTTCCAACATGGCTTTAAAATCCTCAATTCTAAGGATACCTTATGTATGTGGAAAAGCCACACTTGGTTAAGTAATGTTAGCTGTACATTAAAAAGGACCTATTTAATTTGCATTTCCATATGAGTACTAATATATTAAAATTTGAGTTCATTTTAGAAATTAGAACCCAGAACAAAGAGTAACCAATGATTGCATAAAAAGTGCAACAACAAATTGCTCTCTTCTCTCTCCTCCTCCTACTTCCTATTTCCCTCTAAAATCAATAAATAAAAACAAAAATAACAGCACCAACAATAATAATAGCATTAAATATACAATTGCCCTGAGAATAACTGCCAAATCTTAGAAATGCATTTTTCCTCAAGTCCTAACCTTGGCTTACTACAGAGAGAAGTTGGATCCAAGAGTCTTCATATTTAAGAAATGCTAACCTGACTTCTATTCCACACTGAAAACCTACAGCTGTTACAAATGGATAGTCCTGGCAATATAGGTAATATCAACTATTAAATGGGTACTTCATTGTTTGATTAGTCCTCACTGGTATTGATGGAATTTACAGTTTTAGTAAGAATCTTGCTAAAAGAATTTTAAAAGCCAACTAACTTCAGCTTTATAACAACAAACACTTTTCACATTAGTGACTTTGATTTAATCTATCATCACTATTTTTCTTCATATATTTTCAAATATGGAATTATCACACTTTATCAAACAAAATATGAGAAAAACCACCTTTTACTAGTTTCCTTGAATAGTTTATACTATATTATGACTAAAATTATAAGCAAGTACATGCAAAACGTAATATATGTGTGTGTGTATATATATGCACATATGCACACATATTGGAAAGAATATGTGCTATAATTATAAAACAGATTTAGTTTTAGTTTCTAACTCCTAAAGTGTTATACATCTAGTGTTTACTACCGCATTAGGGAGAAAGCGAAACAACATTAACAATGCAAACTGGAAATTTTAGGTAAATGTAACATAGATACAAGTTAAACGACTCTGACAACATCCCTCAAATGAAGTTTACCTTTTCTGTAATGAATAACTTCCTCTACCTCCCTGGAATGTTATTAAAATGTGTATGTTTCATAAATAAATTTGTACACTCTGCCTTACATTACCATTTCAAATGTTCCTTTCTTAACCAAAAGATCTCTAATTGCAGGTAATTATTTTCACATGTTCCATGGCATACAAAACTTATTAAGATAACCTAGAACATTTCAAGTTATATAATTGCCATGCTTTGCTAAATTTCAATTGGCTCCAATAATGATATGTATTAAAAAATGCTTGCACATGAACACTAAATTAAACATCTTTTAGTGTGTTTTACACCCTCAACTCTCAATATAGGGGCTCTTCACCATCATAAGCTCCCTAGTCTTTGTCTCCAATATTGGCCATGCCAATTTCCTCTCATTTATTTGTTCATTGTTTCCCCGTTATGGGCTCTGCTTTTACGGTGCTCTCTGGAGTGCAGAGCGCTGCAAATAGGTACAGCATCAGGTTGCTCACTGAGCTACACTAAATTGCATTTTGCTCCCAGAGGATGGATTTATTCAAACTTTTTGGAAGTGTTGTTTGAGAGGAGTAGCTCTGAGTAGGATTTTTTAGAAATGGAAGAAAACTCTGTGATGCTTGTTCCATTTTTCATATATTGGTATACAGAAGGAAAATCTCAATCCTGGAACTGTGACACGGCTTACCTGAGGTTACAAAGCCACAGAGCAGAGAACAGAAATTGGGTCTCCTGGCTAGCTTTCCAATGCTCCCGGATGCTTTTCTTTGCAAGGGATATTTAGTAAAGGACATAGCAGGCTGACTTAAACAGAATTATCATGAAACAGTTCCTTTTTTATAGGGACCATATTCTACTCTTCAGTTTGTAAACCCAAGCTGCAGAAAGCTATTTAATTATTAATTCGACAAAAGCTTACTGAACATCAAATATGTGCCGGACACTATTCCAGCTGCTTGTTATATGTTGGTGGAAAAACATGATAAAAATCATTGTCATCTTAAAGCTTATATCCTATTTAAGGAAGAAAGAAATTAAACAATCAGCATTAGAAAAAAAGAGTAAATCATTGAGAATGTTGGCAAGAGATAAGTTCCAAGGAGAAAAAGATGAGAGTAGGATTAGTATAGAGCTGGGGAGTGATTTTTCCTCAGCAGGGTCCAGTAAGCCCCATTGAGATTTTGAGATTTGAGCAAAGATTTGAAAAGAGTTGTGGGAGTCAGCCATATCGATATCTGGAGGAAAAAACATGTGAAACAGACAGGCCCCAAGACAGGAAAGAATGTGGGGCTGGGGAGGAGGGGTTAAGGGAGAGGGAAACAGCCAATGTGCTTGGAGAGAAGTTGGAAAGGGAGAAGTAGAAAATTAGGTCAGATTGATAATGTGATAACTGAAGTCACAGTCAATAATGCTGCACTGTGCTCTTTGGTCACCACTGGCAACATGTGGCCATCCAGCACTTTATATGTACCTAATGCAACCAAGGGGCTGAATTTTTATTTTACATAATTTCCATTGATTTATATGTTAAAACTGAAGCACTTGCCATTTTTGTATCCAGATAGTACTAGGATTTTTCCCCCCACAGTTAAATCAGTTAATGGGAAAATTTTAAAGTGCATTTTAAAACATCTTGACTAAGTAAATCTACTCTTTTAATGGTACATTTTATGAAATCTAACTAACAAGTATACCTGTGTAAAACAGCATACAGATTTTGAGAAACTGTAAGGATAAAATTATCCACTGGATTTCAAAAATGAGTATGAAAGTATAAAATACCTAATAAATGATTTTAAATATTGATTATATTATAATGATACTTTGGATATATTGGTTTAAATAATGTATATTATTAAGCATAATTTTACCTGTTTCTTTTTGTCTTTATTAATATAATCACTAGAGGATGTATAATTATTTATGCAATTTTCATTATATTTCATTTGAAGCACTATAGGCCATTGTAAGGAAACTGGCTTTTGCTTTGAATAAAATGGTGATCTATTAGAGAGTTTTCAGCAAAAGAGTAATAACAGCTATGTTTTAGTTCTATTTTAATGCATTATTTAAATCAATTATTTATTTGTGGCTGTCATTTATACCCATCATGCAAATTAGTATTCGCAATATACTTTATGTATATTGCAAAAAATAAGTCACGGTTTGGGTAACTAAAGAAATGATCTCTGTTTCCAATCATATTATATATTTTTATAAATTTATCAAAGCATGGCAGAGAAGGATGGCCTACATAAATACTATATGTTATCCTTCATCCTGACTCACCCTAGGTCTGGAGAACACTGGCATGTGGTGTCTGCCTTTCCCAGAGACAAATCACAAAGTGCATCCAGGTCTTTATTGTAAATCTCAACTAACACATCCAGTAGCTCACCAAAAATGCCCATACATTTTGCATTTGCAATCCACGACTCAGATGAATTATTTTGGACACATTGCCACCAATGTCTTAATTATTCTGTACACTAAAGCCACCTGGAATTAAGAAGTTAGATACAACCAAAATATAGTCTAATGTGAGGGAAAAGTCTCATTTTCAATGTTCAAACAGGGGCAAAGGTAGTTTCCAAGTTTTCAATTATCCATTATAATATATCTCTTATCAATTTCAAGGTTCCAATATCTTGTAATGATATAGTAAGTATCATGAAAAATTAGTCACAAATAATTGAATTCAGAAAAAAATTATCTTTATTTGTAAGGCAATCACTTTAAGAAGAATTTAAATCACAAAGAGATCCCTCTAAAGTAAATCTGTCATTAATTTAAATTTCCTTATCATGGACATTTAAAATTTTTGCCTAAATTCAAGTTTTTGCATAGCTCTAGAGAGGAAAGGGGTTACACACTAAACCAGAAAAGAGACTGTTTCTTTTAAATGTATTTCTGTTTTATGGGGGAAAAAAATCTAACGATGTTCATGGGCGTTGAATACATAAATCCTCTGTGCATCAATAGAAGAGCAGACACTATAATCTCCAAAATGAATTAAATCATTATGAGTAATTCTTTAGCACATGACCTCCTTCAAGTTCTATCAAGTATGTAGTCTGACTTTTTGAAATGGCACTTAGAAAGGTTTCACACCCTAATTGAACAGCCATTCACTAGGCTTATTTTTCACTTAGATCTCTCCAAATACCTGTGAAATAGGGCCTGTAAAAGAGAGGACTGGATAGTGAAAGCAATAATTTCTCATCAGGGAATATTTAGTAAGTGAAAGCTATCAACCAACTAAAGGACACAAAATAGATTAATCTTTCTAAAATATTTCCTTTTTGAGTTACAAGTTGTTCAGTTTTCAGGGGAAAAAACTCTGACAGTTGTGAAAGGATAAATTTGTTAAGGATTATATTGCTTCATAATATCTGAGAAAAGAATATTTTAATTTTCTTATAACAATTAAGATTATTTGAAAATAATCATCAAATGTAAAATTAAAGATTGTCTAATTTAGGTACTGATTGACCTCTTACAGATTGTGATATATTTTTGCTTGAAAATGATGCCATGAAAAATAACATTTTATTATAATGTATTATTTCATATATTTATATATTGTTATTGTATAGGAGAAAATTTAACCCCATACTCTCTGTCTATGGCTATTTAAAAATCACCAGAAAATGAAGTTATTTGCAGAGTTATGGTTTCTAATTAAACATATCTCTTTGCTCTAAAAAAGACCATAAATCAACAGTTTTTACAAAGAATCATACGTAATACATAAAAAAAGTTTGATTCTGTTTTTTTTTTTTTTTTGAGTTAAATGCAGGCTCTAGGTTCAATTCACCTGTACTTTTACAAATGTTATCAGCTATTTATATTTAATTATCCATCCCTTTTTAAGAAAAACATACTTATTGTCCCATTTAAAGATCTTAAAAAATATATACATATGATTTTATATTCACTACAATGAGACAAACTCAAGACCACCTAAAGGTATTTTATGGGAAAACATTTTAATGAATCTTTGAGATTATATATATTTTTAAGAGAGTATAGAGTTGAACACAGGGATTCTGTCATTGACAGGATACAATCTGGGGGCATCACTGGAAATGTCTAGTTAGATTTTTCCATTCCTATATCATGATTAAAATTTACTCCATAGGAAATTTAATTACACAAAAAATAGCATGTCTTCTCCACAACATTTTATAAGAACTTGTCCTGGCCACTGTATCTGAGGCAAATCTCTTCCTGACTTTCCCTCCCTCCTGTCCTCCTCTCTCTTCCTTCCCTGTGTTCCTTTCCTCCTGTCCCCTTCCTTCTCTCCTTCTTACCTACTTTCCTTCTCCTGCGACCCTGCCACATATACTTTATTCTTAAAACTTTATAAATGCCTATGTGTTCTATTTTGTAAGCAAAAAGCTTCTAGAAAATGTTTTAATATTTGTTTAATTATTTGACATTCTTTTAGAGAGCTTACTCTAGGCTAATTGCCATACAAATCATTTAAATAGAAATCTTATGAAGCTGAAACTAAAAATATCTCTACTCCGACATATGGTGACACTGAGGCACAGAGCTCTTCAGCAGCCTGCTGAGGATCACAGTGTTCAGTGGAAGGGCAGAGCTGCAATCAAGGCGGTACAACTCAGCTCCATGTTATTAACTATTACGCTATGATACTATCACAAAAGTTAGAGCCCCTCACTGAAAATACATTTTTCTGAAAACTCATAATAAAGAAGCTGTCCAATTATAAAATTACCATATTAAGTCAGCTGCTAATTTATTTAGTCCATCCAGACAATGCTATATTCCTGATAATTAGCTTTAGAGAACCATTCTAGTCCATCCTCTTTTAAGAACCATTTAGGATGCCATTGTTTATAAATATATTCAAAACATTCTGAACTAAACTACATTTCCTTCCTAAACCATACCTTAGGAGTATTAGTCTTAGGCATTTACTAACAGTTGCAGGGAGTAGTACACTTCATTTCTTTTTAAATTTAACCTTACTTCATTTGTTAGTTCAGGATACAGTGAAAAGTATTTTTCCTGCTAGTATAGAAGGTTTTTTTTTCTTTTATCTGAAATCTGAAACCCTTCCAAAGAAAATCAGAAATTTAGTTTTTCTTAGCTTGAAGTGTTTAAAAGGTAACAAATAAAACTAATTTTCCCATTTAATGCACTATCACATGGTTCCAGACAACCTAGAGGAATAGAATCGGGTCTTTCCAGGAGAATAATTTGATGAAAAGTACAGCCAAGCTGCATACGTGGAAGTCCTATTAAATGAATACAAGAGAAATTCACACCGACTTACCCTAGTGTGTTCACTGTTTACATTAAGCCATTTTAGTATATGTTGAAAAAAATCAATAATTTTAGGTTACACAATCACCACAATTTGAGATGAAGGGCCCTGCTTAGATGGGGAAAGAAAAGAACAGTGCCTAGATAAAATCAGAGGGAGTATATAATAAAAAATATAGTAAAAATATCAGTATTTAACACATTTTGAAAATTTATGTACAATAAATACTTTTTGAAAAAAATCTGAACTAAAGATTTATAAATATCTTTTTTATAAATCTTAGCCCTTCAGGAAACAGCAGCACAAGCCCAGGTTACACCAGCCCATCATCATGTTTAGGATTATCGTATCAGTTTATTCAGACACAATACACAAAAATAAATAAATAAAACAGTATCAATGGTGTACTTGTCTGGTCAATAAGAGAAATGATATGTAGCTTACACATTCATGTAACTTATTCCCAGTCTTCACAGAACTATAATTTGTCAAAGGCATGGCTGATAATCCATTTCTTTGTAATAACTTCTGTTTATAGGCAGTAATTACAGTGCAACTTACAAATAGTGAATACAGAATGTCAAAGTACAAGGGGGCAGGTCCCTTGTAGTGCAGGCTTCTCCTGCTAGATGAGTGTTCTAGAAGCCCATCTGTATCAGTGTACCAGCTGGTATTGTTGTGAGAGGCTGCATTTGGCTTCATGAAAATTGTTGAAGACTCTTTCAAAATGTTTGCCCACTTCATTATGGGTGATTTATAAGCACACCTGCCCACTGAACTGTTCAGTAGTTTTTGACAGCCCCTTCTACCCCAATGAATGACCCCCACACTGTGCTCCACCCTCCCTATTCACCTAATCTTTCACCCTGAGCAATTTATTTTTTTCCCTCAAGTGGGAAAAAAACTCCTCAAGTGGAAATGTTTTGCTAATGTGGAAGAGGTGAAACAAAAAATGGCAGAAACACTAAAAGGCACCAAAATTGATGAGATCAAAAACTGTTTTGAGCAGTGGAAAAAAAAAGCATTTCAATAAGTGTATAGCATCAAATGGAGAGAATTTTGAAGATGACTGAAGTTTAAACATGTAAGAATAAATATACAAATTTTTATAAATAAATTTCAGGGTTTTGGTGTCCTGCCTTATAAATATGGTAATTAAGGATTGACTTTCCAACATTTGACTAAAAATCATAATCAAAGGAAAATGTTGGTAATTACTATAAGGTTTAAAACAACTAACAGTGAAATATTCCATGTTTATATTATTATTAAGTGTCCTGACTCCCTGAAAAATTGAGTATATTATTCTCATTTACTGCATCATATTTCCATTAGCACAGATATATATATTTAATGCAAAAAGTATATGTGTGCTTATTTTGGCAAAAATATGAAATTTTTGGCAGAGGCAACTATTTTAATGTTCAAGTGAAAAAATATAACGTCCTACAATTGTAGGCAAATCACAAATGAATTATTATAATAACATAATGACAGTCAAGGGAACAAACATTTAAACTAAATACTGAACTCTAAATCTGTAGTATCAAATCTTTTTTCTCCTTTCTCTTCCATTATTTTTCCCCATGGGGAGCGTCCAAGTTTTGCCCACAGTAATTCAGAAGCACTAGTCCTGAAATCAAGGGGAAAGGCACCAATGGCCATAATTGAGCCATTCACTCAGTTTTCCTTTGAGAGCATATTTGATTGGCATAATATAAAAATAGAATACACATTTAGAAATAGACTTAAAACTTCTCTTGAAATGGGGACTAAATCGTTTGTGAGATTGATGAGACAAAGATTCTATTACTCCAATCACTGGTTTGAGTCTAGCATACATGAAAGTGATTCATTACCATAAGACAATCTTCAGAAATGATGTGGTACAGTAAGTTAAAGTCTCCACACAGATTTCTTTCCACAAGTGCTACTAACTAAAAACAAAATTTCCTTGAAGCATATATCCTGTATCTCGTAGATGTTCTCAAATGTTTTAGATATTTGTGATTAGAAAGTCATTTTTCCCTGACCACTTGTGTGAATGGTCCACCAAGTGCCATTACAGCAGGGATTGTGTGGGAGATTGTAGCCATGACTAAGTTAGATCACACACTGCCTGAGGAATTGCTGGTGAGTTTTATTCTCAATGTGTTTTCTGACTAAATAGCCCATCAAGATTATTTCTTGTTTCCTCAGTGTGTAAACCCTAATTTTGTGTTTCCCAGTTTAAATTTCAGCCTTTAGATTTGACTTAACAGATGGAGCTCTCCAAGTGAGGTGTACTGATTCTGTAACTTATTCAGCCTCAACTTTGTCAGAGTACAGTACTGCTGTCCCTGAGGCTCCTGCAGCTCATTAGTGCGCATTCCCTGACCCTCGGTGCAGGGCCACGGTAAATGAGTATGTGGGTAGGATAGATAAACTGATTGACGGAGTGATGAACACCAGCTTAGTATTGTTTAGGGAAGGAACTGATGTGTAATTACATATTCTCACCACAATTTCTCCACTGTTAAAGCTGCCAGGAAAATATTATAATTGAGGCCTGCTTATTACCTATCCATGAGAATGATTCTCTAAAGTATACTTTAAAAATAATATGTAGGAGGATAAAAAAACAATTTTCTTTTCTTGGGATTTTATAATTTAGTTTTCCTCTGGTAGTTTGCTAGCCACAATTAACCCTCCTTCCCACCCCCCAAAAAAAGAAGAAGAAGAAAAGGAAATACACATTCACACATAACTCTCAGGAGGATATTTGATAGTAAAATTATTAAATAAATAGTCCCTAACCATAGCACAATGCTTTGTACACAAAACGGCCCATATTCACTACATTTACTTTTCATTTTATTGAAAATTCCAGTAACTAAATTTCCTGAGAAACAATGCAAATAGGCATTCAAAAATAAAAGGAAGCTTAGACTAAATTTTTCAACAATGCAGAAAATGGTCTCCCTAGATGGGAAATAATCATTTGACACAAACACCTGAAAGAGATGGTAAATGCAAATGGAACTCCATTGACAAGCCTGCAAAAGACAAACAAAAGAAAGAAGAACCTCTTGTGACGGAGCATTAAGGGCACTTCTCTACAGGTAACAATAGCTACATAAACTGCAGTGGCCCACAATGCTGCCAGATGTCATGGTATTCCCATTTCTCTGGGTAAAACCACTAGGGGACTCTCTCTCTCTTTTCAAATTTTTCATTAAAAAAAAGAATTATGAATATAATCTATAAACTTCCAAGCATAAATGAAATAAGGGTTGCTATTAAAACTCTTAGAATACATAGATTAGAAACCAATGCTTCACAATACACTCAAAAGCCAACACTTTTTGTTCCTCTTGCAGTATGTCCTTGGACTCAGAATGTTTAATATACTAACAAAAAACACACACACATACATACATGCATGTACACACACATTGAATTGGGTGTGTGTTGCTTCAGAACCACAATAATATTAGTTGCACTTTCCTAAAAAGCAGGAATACTTTTATGAATATTCAATGAAAATTCAGATAGCAACTGCTGTTAAGAAAATTCAGTCAAATAAATGCAATTGATAAAATTTATATATATATATATATATATATATATATATATATATATCCGTACATCAATTAAAAAGGGAATGCAAGGTTTATAAACTATTTTCTAAGTTTTTTATATACTAACCTAGATGAAATGATTAATACCTTACCTTAAAATTCCAAATAATATTAATATAGCACTATGATAAAAAGAACAAATCTCCCTGTAGCACCAAGATCTCAAGGAAGTGAATGAAATAAGGTAAAACATGATATACAACAAAGAACAAATATAAAATGATGTAAGAATGAATGGCTTAATCAATAATATATATCTCAAAGGAAAACTAGGTTAAGGAAGTTCACAGAATACAGTGGTGCCATGGTACATGTCGCTAATTTGTTTCAACAAGTGGAGAGCATGCAACAACTAATGAAGTATTTTCTCTCGCAGGGTGGCCTCATGACTCATACAAGATCTAGCCAAGTGCGACAAGTGGCAAGCAAGTGCCAAGTGCTGAAACATGTTGTCTTGTCAAAATGCAATGAGTTACAGGTTTAGCGAGTTCTGAAGCCAACAAGTACTAAGGTATGACTGTATTTGCAAAGGGGACTTACCTTGAAATAAATAAACATATTTATCAAATGCAGCTTAACTAGATTAGGATGGGAACCTGGGATGCAACTTTGGACTTTATAGGTGGGTGATTTTTAGAAAATACTGGTGGAGCTTGTTGCCAAAACAAGTGCTATAAAAGCAGTATAGTGCAAAATAAAGTGTGAATTATAGACCTGTTATCCTGAAGACAAGTAATACAAAGATAGGTACTACTACTTTAAAAAAAAAAGATTCAACAATTCAACATATGATGAATACATGAGAATAGGAGATCCCATAGGACATCTTAATTTCAGTAAACTATCAAGGAAAGTCTATCTAAAACAGATGATGTAAAAATGTGAATTAAATTATTTTAGAAATTGGAACATTTTATATTATTTTTATTTTGTAACTGTGTTGGCTGATCACTAAACCCCATTAATGAAGCAGATTGGAGTAAATCATTAAGAAGGAATTGCAAGTGCCACCATATAAGACATCAAAAAGTAGGTAACAATTAACTGGACTTTGAAGGGACAATGACATTGCATCAGAGAAGCAGTGAGGTCCTGTGAGTGTAAAAGCATACAGCAGGGGACAAAGAGAAAGGAGCTTTTGCTGGGATGGCAATAGAGTTAGAAGAGAACATGACAGCCTGGAGATGGTGCACGCGTATCAGTGCATGTGCGTCACTACTGTATGTGTGCGCTGGGGAGAGGGTATTTTATTGCTCGTAGAGGAGAGAATGAAAAGATTGGCAGTGCTGGGTTAGAAAGGCAAAACCTCATTCAACATGTTGAACTGCCCAAAATTCCCAAATATGGTTGAGTATCACACCACTTTGAGAAGTTTTTAAAATGCAGATTCCAGCGTTCCATTCCTAGCTGAGGGGTGTCCATTAGTTTTGCTCCACCCAAAGTCTCTAATGGTTAGCCAGCCTTAGGAACAGTTGCTACAGTCTATCAGCAATAAAAAGGAGGAAAAACTTTGACATGGCCCAAACCTGATAACTCTACTCTCATACCTGTGAGCTTCAGGGACAGTGACAAGACCTTCACAGCACAGCATTCAGTAAGAGATAATGGAAGTCACCTCTTCAGAGCTTCCCTCCCAGACAGACTTCACTGTCTCAAGTGGCCTGTCAGTTACTCTATGTCTCCTTAGTTTTTTTTTTAATGTATTATAGCATTTTACTCTGTTTATTTGTTTACTGCCTAGTCCCAATGTCACTCCATTCATACATACTCACTCAAAAGAAACTTCAAAGAGGGCAAAACATGGTTGATAGTTTCACAGCTAATTCGCTCACCCCTTGGAAGGCTGTATGTTACATAGGTAAGTGCTTAGTAATTGGTTATTAAGTTTTAAGGAAAATAACATTATTGTTAATAGTAAATAATTGTATTATTTATATAAACCAAATATAGAACAGGTAAAGTTCTGCATCTAATTATGTGGTATTCACAACTGCAGTGGATTGATAAGCAAATAATTTTTTTGTGAAGATAGCAAGAATGAATTAGACATATATTCTGTGGCTGTTAACTGCTCATGAATAGAAGAAGGATGAGTATCAGCAGACCTTTAAGGTCAGTTTTTATTCATTTGATATCGGGCACATTTGGATTTTGAAGAGGCTGGAAAATAATCTTCATATGCATTGAAACCATCCTTTGAGAGGACAGATGTTCCTTGTGGGCTCGACACAGCTGATGAGCACGGTTATAATGAAGGAAGTTTACAGCATGGAGGTGCACTTGGGATTTTCTGTTCAATCTACTTTTCTACAAATGAGAAATCTAAAGACCAGAAAGAAAAATGATTTTAAAAAGAGAAAAAGTTAATTAATATTAAACCTCAATTATCAAAAGCTAATTAAAATAATTTTAAATTGGAATGAAATTCACCCCAGTATGTTTGGAAATGAAACAGTCTAACTTATAAAATAAAATTATAATATTTTCTTTTTTTCAAAGGGTATATTTTCATTGAATTTATTGTATTTTTATTGTATTTTTCTATTACCACTTACTGTCTTTATACGCTTTTCCACATCTACCAATGCCTTCCTCCCAATAATCGCCACTGTTACCTGTGTCCATGAGTGCTTTTGATTCCGTTCTGTGTATCTATATGAAACAAATTTTAAATCCCAAAATTAAATATAAATTACTCAAAGAGAATCATCAGGTAATAATACTTTAGATGACAGCCATCATTGTACTGGGTTATTCCATGATAACTTAGTTTACTAATTTGCAAATAAAAAAAAAAACAACTATTAAAAATGAACTTACAACCCCTGTTGTGTAATGTGACACTTTTTAACATCTATGTCTGTAGAAATAAGGCTACCTTTCCTAATTCTCCTTTTATTATATTCTATAGATACTGTGATACATAAGTACGATTTTGAAAACACAACCAGCCAGTGACATACAACACATGAGGTATGCTGGTGAAGAGAAAATGTATATATTGTCTGTTAAACTCTAAGAAGATGATTTCAATTAAACCAGCAGAATGTGTACTTTGTCTTGCTAGGAGAGCAGCCATCATCTATTATTCAATCAGTCAGCAAAAAAGACAGAAAGATTAAACTATATATTGTGGTCTAGTCTGATCAATGAGCAATCAAATATACATTATTGCCAGTATGACCAATGCTTCCAAAACTTATTTCTCTAATGCTTCCTTAGTTAGGAATCTTTTCTCAAAGAGCAGTAGCCCTTCTTTATGAACAAAGTGAGTCCAAAAAGAAGCAAGATAAGAAAAATGGTGACTATGATCACAGACCCTATGGAAATATACAGCTCTATTGAGCGACTACAAATTATAGAGTTCTATGTAAAATATCTGAAAGTCTTTTATTTTTGTGTGTGTGTAAGATGTCATTCATCTTCTCTAAAACATGTCAAAAAAATCCTATCAGGGAAGAGTATAGATAATCACAAGGGGAAAGTTAATTATCTGCTCATGCTTGAGCAAAAACACAAACAAAAAAGGAAGGAAGCCTGTGTCAGAATCATGTAGCTTGTCCATCATTAGAATATACCCACTTCCAATATTCCTCTTTTAAAAATATCTCAAAGTCATAACTTTTAGTGGTACAAAACAAAGTACTCTTTGGAGGATGAGTGACAGCAGCAATATCAGTCCAACTCCATCTCGTTCTGAAAACAGAATGCATTAACAATTGATACAAATGTGTTTCCTGGAGCAAGGTTCTCAAAGGCAAAGAGGCTCTGAGAATTCCTTGGGTAAAAGAAGCATCTGTACCAAACACAATTGAACAGATTCTGTCAACTACCCAAAGTTAACCGTTTTTCTTCTATATTTCATCATTTATCTACATGGCACGAGACATAGAAAAGCAGCAATAAATTGAAGAAAGAAGTGTGGAAACCTACTCAGGAGGGGACCTAAAACGTACTAAGTATATTTGTGGCAGAATTAATTCCAACACCCAGGGGGAAGCTGCTAATGTGTTAGAGTGAGCTGTCAAGTGAAACAGGAAATTTTTTCCAAGCATTTCTAACGAGTTTTAATACACCCCCAGTGTTTATTTTAAGACATTCTGCTTGTCAAGGTAGAACACCTCATTTTCAGACAATAGACTATTTTTCTTTAAAAAAATCGTTATTCCATTTGAAAATATTAATAAAGTAGTCCACTTCAAATACAATTCTGTTTGTCCCGAAGGCACTTGATTAATTTCTTTTCAAAGCCACCTAAAAGGAGATCTTGCTGAAAGTTTGTAACATGCTACTTTTCTTTCATTCTAACTCATGATTCAGATTTCACAATTTTATCTTATCCTATAATCCAAACCTGGATGTTTTATTTAAAATATACAAGTTTGATCATCTGTAAGACTTAGGTCACCTCATGTGTGCCTGTGACTATGACATTTAGTATGTCACAACTCTGTATTTTTAAAATGTGCTTTGTTTGCTACTTATCGCACCAAATCGTTTATTTTGATTTTGTTGAATTGGATCATTGGAGATAAATTAAGAAAACATATCCTAAATTAGAGAGAATTTGACTTAAGATATTTAAATACTATTTAAATTATTAGTTAAGAAAATTCAATTTAATTTCCATTGAAATATTATTGCAGTTTGATAGAAATATATGTATTCTCCATGACTCAGAGATGAGTTCATTTTACTTTAGAAATTATGAAACATTTTAAAGTTTGATTTTTTATAAATATTGCAGTTATATTAAAAAAGAGAATTATTTAGTAATATACTATTAAAGTTATTTGTAGATTATGATTATAAATACATTAGGAATTAAAATCAGATCAAGAGATTTCTAACCATTGTGTTACTTATTCAACTTCCTCTTGTATATACACTTAGAGGACTAAAAATTTTAAATTTTAGATACCTCACTTTCTAAATGATTCCTGGATATAAATCAAAGTAGCCCAAAGTAACCAACAATTCAATAGTAAACCTATTTACAGAACAATTAGGGTGAATATCATATTTAAGTATCTAATATATTTTGACATGATTTTAGCCATGATTTATAATTAAATTACTTTAAAATTTAATTTTAAAACAACTCCATAAAACTGTTATTTGGGATGAGTATTTTCTGAGTTTTTATGTCCAAGTAATCCTCTATAGTTGTCAGACTTAAACTGATGTTCTGAGATTTCAAAACCTGAAAAGCAGCCCTGGCTGGTGTGGTTCAGTGGATTGAGTACTAGCCTATGAACCAAAGGGTGGCCAGTTCAATTCCCAGTCAGGGCACATGCCTGAGTTGTGGGCCAGGTCCTGGGTTGGAGGGAGTATAAGAGGCAACCACACATTGATGTTTCTCTCCCTCTCTTTCTCCCTCCCTTCCCTGCTCTCTAAAAATAAATAAATAAAATCTTTTTAAAAACCCTGAAAAGTAATACGATAATGTACTTATACACCTCTTAAAATATTGAGTTTTCACCTTTATATTAATTATTAAGTTAATTACTCTACTATATAATTTAAGAGCTTTTTAAATAATTAAGAGATTTAAATAAAAACTATTTTAAATATAATTTGAAATTAATATTCAATTTTTATTAAATTTATTTAATTATTTCTGCTTTATTAAAATAAAATATTTCTAATTTATTTAAAACGCTTTAGGATGAGAATACATATAAAAATGATTTTTAAAACCCATGCTTAATTAGTGGTACAATAAATAATAGCAAAATTCATTATGGAAAAATTTAGTGTAATTTTTAAAACTTATTTTTGTTTTGGTTTGCATAGGTCTGCAGTGCTTTACAAATATAATACTTGTGAGTTTTTCCCAAAAATTTTAATTATAGAATATTGAAGAATAGTGCCAACTATGCAAGATTTATTTTGCTTTTAAAAATTCGATATTAGAATAGGAACTTACTAGACGTTTGGAAACCAGTTGCATTTTGGGAAGAGGTCAGGATATGTCTACATGCCTGCATGGACATGCATGCACCTCTGTGTGTGTGTATGTAAGCCACACACAACTGTGTGTAAGTTATGAACTGGTACTTTCTGCTCTCTAGTGTCCTCTACTCCCTGAAATGTTTTTTTCTTACAAAAAATGTTATACCCAAAGATTTTTTAACATTGTTGTTATCAAATATACTGTATGATTATGAAGGGAGGGAACTAATGCAGCTAAGCAAATCAACAAGCAATGAAAATATAGTTAAAAAAACCTACTTCACACCCGTACCACATACTAGTAAGCCATACTGTATCCCATATTATATATATTATATTATATATGCTTTATCTTTATAACTATCTAAATATCATATAATATATATGCATATATGTGTGTATATATGCTTTATATTTTTCACAGCTTCAGCAATGTGCCTGAGATGCAGTAGGAGGTACTGCTAACATTTGGATTGAAAGAATAAAGTACTAAAGGAAGCCCTCCCTAGTGCCAATAATGAAAACTCTCCTCCCTCTTCATTTAGAGTATAACTGTGACTTGTTCACAGGCTATAAGCTATGGCTACCAAGATATGTCCTTGAATAGACTTAAAGAAAATAGACTAAACTTGGTGAGATGTCTGTACTGCTTTATCTTTAATGGCAAGCTAATTATTTCTTACTAAATGTTACATAAGCTAAGTCTAATATTTATTTTGATAATGAAAAATATTGACCATATCTATATGTATAGACTACAGACTACACACACACACAGACTACACACACACACACACAGTCTGTCCAGAAAAATCCAACCATTGTTAATATAATGAGAATACTTTTTGCAACATCAATGTAACCTGGCAGCCCAGGAGTGTGGACTGGAATGTACATTCAGAAACAATGAAGACTTCACTGTACTAGTCACTGAGGGGTAGTAGACACCACTGAGTGAGCATGTATACCGTGTAGGCCTCACATTTAAAATGACTGAGCCAGAGGCCCTGGTGGTATTGCGGTGAGCATATAGCTGCCTTCCAAAATGCCTGAGTCAGTAGAACAATGAATCTGCATCAAATTTTGCATTAAGCTTGAACATTCCCTCACAGAAACTCTTCAGGTGATTCAGAAAGCTGCAGCTATGGGCAGCTGGTGTTTGGCAGATTCATCAAGACAACATACCCACTCATGAATTACATCTTTGTGCAGAGTTTTTTGGCAAAATATCTAATCACCCAGGTAACTCAGCCCCGCTACAGCCAAGATTTGGTGCCCTGTGACTTCTGGATTTTCCCCAAAATAAAATCACCTTTGAAAAGGAAGAGATTGCAGACTGTCAATGAGATTCAGATAAATATGACAGGACAGCTGATAGCGATTGAGAGAACTGTATGATGCACAAGGTGCCTATTTTGAAGAGGACTAAGAAGTCATTTTCCTATGTACAATGTTTCTTGCATCTTGTATCTTCTGCAATAAACATCTCTTTTTCATATTACATGGCTGGATATCTTCTGGACAGATATACACACACACACACACACTTTACACACACAACACTGGATGGACATAATTTCCAGTAATTACACTCCTTACATTGCTATGGAAGTCAGTTAGAAAGTATGATATAACTTAGAAATGTTCATTTTTAAAGCAACATTTTAGGAGCAAGTATCCATCATTTCTGGTGGTGAGGCTTTGTTATTATTATTAGAGATGAATAGTTAACTCCTCAGTTCATTATTGGCTCAGTAAACTTTTGTACATTTCTCTGTTAGACATTTTCTCATGTATTGCTATTTTAGATGGGGTTATTTTTCTATTATGTTTGAACTAGTTATTGTTGATACAAAGTAACAGTATTGAGTTGAGGATGTTAAGCTTGTATCTATCCACCTTGATGGATTCTCTTATTAATTCTAATAGTTTGTTCATTGATTTTCTTGGAATTTTGACGTTATCATAGTATCCACAAATAAACAGCATTTTCTTCTTTTTTAATATTTAAAACTCTTATACCTTTTATGTAATTATGCATTAGCTTGATCCTCCAAAAATGTTCAAAGATAGCAGTAAGAGCACACTTGTATTGTTGAAATGGACTTACATTTCCATTACATTTCACATTTAATTTTATGTTGCCTTCTGTATGATTGAGGATATTATCTATCATGATAAAATTACTTTTTCCAAATTGTTAATAGGTATCTCAATGCTTATTAAATGTATTAAATAAAATAACCCTTTGTTCAATCAATACTTTTAACATTACTTTCCTAAAAATATGTTTACATTAAAGGGTATTTCAATACAAAATAAAAATGAACATTGTAATATCTAAAGGCTGGGATTTGTATCCTTGCTTTAAATTTCAGCAAAATAGGATTATGGGAATGATCATTGTTTTCAATGATTGATTTGAACAAAAATATATGTCTTAAATGTTTTTTAAACAAAACACTTTCATTTACCACAAGATGACTACAAAATAAAGTTTTCTTAATTTTTATGGTTGGAATATATTTCAGGATGTTTTACACAAGAATAAACTAATATTTACTTTTGGCACCAATTAAAGCTCACCGAGTACAAAAATGTATCATGCACATTGACTCAGAATCCCTGGGAATGTGACAAAGGAAATCAGTATGCCTGAAGTAGAGTTACTGCAATCTAAGTCACATTGTGAGATATGAAGGCAAAGGACTGACTTTTACCTCTGGCTTACCCTTTAACTATCTATATATTTGTGGGTTCATACTTTATTTCCTGTTGACAACAATTAGCCTACAAATAAACTAAAAGCCGAACCACATGTTTCTCACCAGCATCAGGAATACAGCCTTTATTTGATTTATTTTGTTTACTCCTTAGCATCTATTATCATGCTTTATCAATGAATTGCAATATTTGAAGAGAAAAAAATCACAAAAAAATGAATTGTTATCTGATATCCCAGAGCCATTTCTTCTCATTTTCTTTTCTAAAGTGACTCCATTAGACTTTATAAAATGTAGTGTTTTAATTGTTTTTATTCTTATTTTTATATACTAAGCACATAAAATACCAGTTAATACAAATTTTAGCAAGAATGGAATAAGATTTTATTTTAAATCCATCCCTCATAAGATAAAAAAATTTGTATTACTTTTAAAATTATTTTAACAAAAAAGAACTTTTAGTAACTATGGACATAAAAAGATTTCAAAATTGTGAGTGTATGTACTTGTAAGTCATTTCATTCATATATATATGTATACATATGTATACACACACATTCACAGAACTCTTTATACTCATATCAACATGTACACACATATATTCATCTATTAGTGGTGTTTCTTATTACTTCATGTTAGTTTAAAAATTATTTATATGACTATTTTTGTTTATTCCCATCTGCTAAATCTATAATAAATTGATAGTTTATTTACCTGCACAAACCAATTTTGTAAGTTATAAAACTGACAGCCCAATAACCATTCTGCCCTGAGTTTACACACATGTGTGTCCACACATATGGTAAAGACATGCAGAGAGAGACAGAGAGACTATGATAATTTCATTCAAAGATTCTGTAAGAATTTTCTTGCTGCACCAATTTAAGACTAATGAATCTATTTAAATCTTAATAGGCTTCTGAAAAATGTCTAACATCTACTTTGGAGAAAAAATCCTCCAGTAAAAATGTTATTAACAACAACAACAAAAACATTCTCAGTAAAATTTGAGTGTACTAGGAAAAAAGCCTTCTGTAATAAAATAATCCACATTCAAGACACCTGCTAATCATTAGTCTTCTAGAAACAAGATGTGACCATGAAACAAATGGGGGATTCAATGTTTTGTATTATAAGGCTTCAGTTACAAGTCACTATATTAATATGGTCTAATTTGTCTTTTGATCAAATTATGGCAAATTTTCTGCATCTTTTTTATTTGTAACAAGCAGCTACACCCTGCTCAACTTTGAACATGTATGTATGGAGAATTATAAACACTGTAAGATGTATTAACAATGAAGAAATTATATTCAAATCATAAAGGATATTAACTCTTGAAACTTTTATTTTATATTTAAATAGAAATAAATCAAATATCCATATTTATATATCCTTATATAATCATTTATTTAATAATTTGTATGACTGTCCTGATGCATGCCCTAAATTTATATAAGATTGAGGATGGCATAAAACATCTTTTAATAAAGGGACTGTAACACCACATTAACCAGTTGGAAGATCCTGTAACAATGAAACATTTCTGAAAGTGATGAGTGTCTAATGAATAATTAACCTTAGATGACTTTTTCTGCTGTTGTTTAGACATTTTTTCACTGCAAATATGTTGTTTGGATTTCACCAAATATTTCCTTAGATTTTATGGGTGAGTGTGTTTGTGCATAATAAGTGTGCTCACATGCAAGTTGTTGACAGGGCTTGAGTTTCATCTGTTTAAGAAATCTGTCAATATATTCTGTTCATTTATAGCATTTGCCAACAATGAATTCAACAGGGTATCTGCACTAGAGATTCTCAACTGGAGTGGCACATTAGAATTATACATGAGCTTTAAAAAACCTGGTGACTAAGAATTAACCGTGCCCATCTAAACCATGCAGATAGGACCAGTGCATGGGTGTTTTTAAAACCCTCACAAGTGATTACTTTCTGCAGTCAGTATCTAAAACAGGCCTATTTATTTTATATGTTTCCTTCCCTCAGCTTCCACCAGAAGTTAACTAACAATATCAAATATCTTAGAATAATAAACTGCTATCCTAGGATCAAGAATAAATCAGATGAATATACTCAGTTTAAAAAAACTTGTAAGTAGAGGCATACTGATTATCTGTTGGATACTCCTTAAGGCTGCAGAAATATTTAGAAGTTAGTAACCCTTTATATACTATAGATGCCAATGCTATGGAGAATAATGAGTATTCAAATCTAAATGTAATGTCCTTCAAAGTATCATAAATAGTTTTGTTATTTTGCTATTTTAATTATAGAAGATGAAAAATAATTAGAATAGCTAATATTACATGACCTTTATGTATAAGGCATTGTACAAGAAATATATTGCATATATATCTCACTAATTCTTACAGTATCTCTGTGGAGATATTAAGTACAAAACTACAATAAATTGCTTTGTACTAAAAACATTCTGTAAATGGCAGGGTGTGTCTGAATGCAAAGCTCATATCCTTAAACTTAACTCCCTTTTTTGATATCAATAAAGTCCTATTAATATCAAGATTTCAATATGTACACATAATTAAACCTAATTCTGAATATTATTCTTAAAATTTTAGAACTGACAAACATTAGATACATTCTAGTTCAAACTCTCTCCCTCATCTTAAATGAGAAGAAAGCTGAAGAAACTATAGCTCAGAAATGTTTAATTTGCCTCAGAGCAGCACATTACTAAGGTAAAACAGAGTTATGACTATAAACCATTTCTCCTCCCCTTCCACCCTCGGTTCTTTACACTCTCCCACTATGTCCACTCTCATCTTTCATGAATTAGTACTGTATTTCCATAACAGATGACATCATTTAAAAACTTACCTTTCAAAGGTGAGAGCATTTGTAGAAATTAAGAAGAGAAAGTGCTAGACATATACTCAGGAACTATCACTTAAGGAATAATTAATTTGTATAATAACTTTCAACTGAGCAGTTCAACAATCTTATGGATAAAAACATTAATGTTCACCACACTGATATGGTTATATCTTAAATTCACAGAGAACTGAAGAGCACCTAACTTATCTCTTGTTAGAAAAGTTGACTATGATAATTGGATTTCAAACTAGTTTACAAAGCAAACTAAATTTAGTGGTGCTTCTAAAATCTTACAGGGCTTATGAATCACATGAGGATCTAATTAATATGCAGCTTTGGATTCAGTAGCTCTGGGCTGGGGCCTGAGGCACTGCATTTTAAACACGCTTCCAGGTGAGGCCAAGGCTATTTGAGGTGTGATTCATGGATCTCACTTCCACTAGCAAGTAACACATTGCACCATCCTGTAACATCTTTAACTGGAACTTCTATTAAAATTGTTTTTAAAATAAAAAATGAAAAGCTAATACAAGACAAGCAGGTATAGCTGACATGAGACAAGCAGATGTCTGCAGTGGAAGAAGTTATGCCGCTCTGCTACAATGGCTCCCAGTGATAAGGAGCCAATAATTCAGGAATTACATGAGACTCTAAAAACTGTCATAAAAGCTCAATAATAGACATACTGCCAAAATATGCATATAAAATATGTAAGAGAATCCTCACTTGAATTTAAAACGAAAGCACTTAGTGCATGGGAGCTTTTAATAAATCCTACTTGATGATGACACTCACTTTCTAATAATGTGGATGATGATGGGAGAAAAGTAAGGCATGCATGCAATTTCATTTTATTAACTTGATGATATGTCTGAAAACAGATTTTTCACGACTTGGAAAAGAAAGTTTTCAAGGACTGCATTAGAATAACAAGCATGCCACATGAATAGTTTTGTGTCCTCGATCCATATGTTGTGATTAAGCCCTAAAAAACACATTGTCATACTGGTTTTTAAATAGTTCTATAATACGAACAGTCCATTGAACTCTCAGCTTTAAGATTACATAGTCCTTTCTCATTTATCTAAACCTTGGGTGGCTCTGCTTGTTTCTTCTGCTCAGTGAGAATGCACAGAGAAATGAACAGAACTGTGGGGTCATGGCAGAAGTACAGTGACAGGACCCATTCAATGCAGTGGTTTAAAATACTTTCAGTGCATTAAGGACAAAATGAAAACCCTTTCAGCACTTGATATTAAGTACATTAAGCATCCTATTTATGAGGCCTCAACCACTGCTTGCTGTGGTAGTCATAATCATTTTTCACACCAGTGAAGCCTCTCAAATATTTAATAAATATTCCTCTCTCAAGATCCATATAGACTTGGGGCTATTTACTCAAGTACATCAAGCATCACGAAGAGAAGCAATTGTTCTATGCTTTTATGTAGTGTTTTCAAGCAAGTATTGCTCATCGTCAAGAATATTTGCACATCCTTCCTAAGTCTATGTCTATATATTTGGTGGCCAAAATGGTTATAAGAGCTGTTCTGGCCTGATCTTTTTGAATCAAAAACATTCAAGGGTTTCCAAACATGAATTAGGAACAAAGTACACATTTTCCCTTTCCCATTAGCATCGCCTTGGTTTTAATCTTCTTAGTCAAACAATTTCAATAACCTCATAAATGGTTATTCTGAATCCAGGCTTTCCTCTTTTTAATTCATGCCGCATAATTCACAACATCAACCTTGCTAATGGGTAGTCCTATGGCTCACCCAATCGAGGCCCTTAATCATTCCTGGTGCCTACGGAAGTAAGCACAAAACATCTAAACCTTTACAGAGCCATACCGGAGATCCTCCAATCCTACCTCCAGTGTTATTTCTTAGTTTATTGAAGTCACAACTTAATTTATGCCTTATAGTCTTTCTCCTTTCCATTTCCTCCAACTGTTCTCTGTACTTAGATTGTTCCTTGTTTCTGCCGATTCAAATAATTCCCATCTCTCATGCCTATTTTATATATCATCTTCCCCATCTTTCCTCATGAGGCTTCCCTGATTTTCCAATGAGATAATCTTTTTCCTTATTTTTCATTCTTTCCTTTACTTTTTCCTTTCTCCTTGCATCCTATTAACACTGTTCTTCTTTCAAGGAAACTTTATTATATCTGCCTTATACATAATAGGCTCTTGTTACTGATGACAACACATTTAACTATACAATTCTCATAGTGGATGATTAGTGTGATAATTATATAAGCATTTGAAATTACTTAGCTATTTTAACAGAAGAAATATCACAGAAGGTTCATTGCAATCATGAGGACTACAGGAATCTGTTCTGTTAAAATAAGAAATTCAATTAACTAAAAAACATTTCCATCTGAAGAGACCTCACAATTTGATTTGCTGTCCCAGTTAAACATGAGGGTGGCAGCCATTCCAGATGGTAAAGACATATTTATATAAATTTTTACATACTGAACTTCACTGTAAGAAGGGACATTTAAGTTCATCTAGTTTAAACCAATGTCTGAATCATTTCTTCTACAATTATTGATCCCAAATTCTACTTGATCCCCTCCACAAAATGGGAATTCACTACATGTAGAATAACACTTTCATTTGAGGAATAATTCTAATTTTCAGAATATTATTTTTAAAACATTGCTTTGTCTCATGTGAACATTAGCCTTTGAAATGAGGCTCATTCATTTTTTTTTAAATAAAGCACTCTAATGTTTTACAACTATACCATTGGGCATCTGAAATTTTGTCTTCTCCTAACTAATTCTCAGATCTTAAGATTAACTTGTCAGGATTTGTTTTCCTGTGGCTTCTCGGGAACTTGGCCTGTACATGTAATACATTTTGTCAATACCATCTTTAACAGTTTCCAGACTTCAAAGAAAGGCCAAAGAGAGCAAAGTGAAAATAGTATTATAACCTTTTGGTGACAGGATATTATACTTGTATCTACCCAAAGTCCTCATTAATATTTTTGATAGTATTTTGATGTAGTTAATTACTTTTGAGCTTAGCATAACTACAAACTCTTGGTTTAGCTCTAAAACTTGTAGCCTTCATTTTATAAATTAATTCCCTTTTGCTAGCATGGCAAATACTTTTCCTAACATTAGTAATTTTGCACATTTCTTACTGGGAAATTCTTAATACTATTCTTTGTCTTCCAGGTTCTTAAAAATGTGGCATCATTCCCTTAATCATTACGGGTCCAGTACGGGTCTCTTCACACTAACTGAAGTTTTTGTATTCAGAGCTGAATGAGCTGTTCTGAGTTGTGCCAAGGAAGCTTACTGTAGCCATTCATTTAAATTAGAACAAACAAGAAAATTTATCACCACTTATAACACAGCACTAATTTATTTTCCATGTCTAAAAATGTAATTATATGGTTTTGCAATATAAAAGGCATTACTGTATATAGTTAACATAAACATTTTGTAATCTAAAGTAATTGAAATGCATATTTTAAAAGCAGAATGGTTTTAAAATTACAAGTTATATAAATTAGGATTTCAGGAAAATGTTGTCAAGCAAATATTTATGGAGCACCTGTAAAGAACCCTGTTGTAGGATCGGTGGGGTAGGGTAGCAACTAAATTCAATGACGCACATGATGTATCAGTAGTAGAAGAGTTGGACGTTTTCCTCAGTCATCCATGTTAACAGAGATCATTGTCAATTCATATGTAACTGTAGCTTTACCCTCATCACTACCCAGTCAGGCAAGTTTTGGCTTGGGAAAGCAAATGGTGTAATCAGAAGAAAATTCCCCTTCTTCTATAGTATCTCAAAGTTGGCTGGGAGTTTGTGCCCCAGTTATCCCTCCCAAAAAATAGTTTTTTTGGTTTTACTTCTCAGGCACAATATCTCTTTTTTTAAAAAAATATGAGATTTAATTAAAACAAATATTAGGGACACTTTTGAAGAGAAGCAAGTTGAAAAAATTATTCAAGTTTTCCTTAAGGAGAGATTGGTGGTTCTGTATGGAAATGTGGAGGGCATGTCCACCCACTTTGCTCTCACAAGACGCTGGAAGTTCTTCCTGAGTACTTTAGGTGTACATTGACACTTAAAAAATATGATTGCTCTTTCATCAGCAATCTTCCTAGGATTCTGCCACACCACCAGCAACCCAGTCCCCCAAAACATAAAGTTTTGCATATTCATCTCAGTTACCTATACTATGGGAATGGTTTTGACATTGATAAAGAGACTTCTGAAATATATTTAGTGATAGTTTAAAACAACACTTCTTTATTCCAATTAAAGTGCCTATGTGCATATATCTGAAGATTTCTATATTTAACATAACTACAAGGTATTTATGAGGAGGGAAAAAAATAAAGAAGTATTCTATACTTAAATGGTGAAGATCCATGTTCCATAAAGTTGAATAGCCTTCATAATGCCCCCAGTCATGATAAATAATTTTGTGGGTGGTCATATGAGGCAAGACTTAAATTTTTCAAATTATATTTAGAGTCACTTAATGACCTTACATTTACATCTAGACGGAATTGTACAGAGTTTCTGAATGTCAGAGCAGCTCAGATGACAGATGAGAAAGTCATCAAGTCACTCTGAATCCCAGAAGTCTGGCTAGTCTCCCTATAAGCTCTGGAAAGGCCTGGAGCTTTTTTGCTCATTCCTTTAAAAATAACATGAAGCAGGCTGGCAGGCATTTCAGCAGCAGTTGAGTGAGTTCCGACAGTCCGTGTATGCTCCCTCATGCCAAGTCTAAACTGACATGAAAGAGGGGCTTATCCCTGCCTCCTTAGTCATATGTGCCTGGAATACGTAACTTGAAAAATTCAAAGTTTCTTGTCCTTTCTCTTCAGACAGCAATTGTATATTACAGTCATCATTTTTAAAGGATTTAAAGGAAGAAAGAAGAATGTAACATAGTTTCCATAATTTAACTATGTTATTACTACATTTTCAAGAATACAGAATTATATACTGATATAGTCCATAACAGGCTTCTCCATAATTACCCTGAATAACTCAGATTAATCAATTCTAGCATTGTATCTGCTACCTAGAGAATTTTTTAATGACTGGGTCAGTCATTCAATTTTTAGATCTCTTATTTCTTCATTTCTTCAACTGTAAAATATTTATACCCCTCCTTTCCTACTTAATAGGCTTTGTTTTGAGTATCTTATGAGACAAAAATATAAAACTGTGGCCCTCTCCTCAATTATTATTGAGCTTTTATAATAAGTCATGGGGAAATCCTGAAATAACATTCCATTTTAGTCTATGTCAGGTTTTAAAGTTTTGGTCATTTTCCAGAGTTTCATTTTTCTTGATACATTTTTAATTATTTTTGTTGCATTTCCTATTTACTGTGGGTCACATTTGCCCAACCAACATCCTGCATGTGGAATGCAGGTATCCTTAAAGATACTGATCCCCTGACTCCTTGGTGCAAAGGCAGTTCGGGCCTACTACCTGGGGCACTCAGGCTTAAGGCGCCGCTGGGCTGCCACAAGAGTTAATCACACTCGCAGGTCAGCAGGGCCCTAACGGTGAGCACCAGGAGCAATGTCCAGTAACCCAAAGCTCTTCACTCCACACTGAGTGTGCCTTGGGAAACACTCTTTCCTCAACAGGCACTTCTGCAGCCCTCTACAGAGTACACTGATTTCGAAGAGGTCTGATGGAACCACTGAAGAGTATTACTCTTTTAGTGGTCAAGAAGGGGGGAGGCCAACACAGAGTGTGCCTACTGGGCAGATGGAGAAATCAGCTAGACATTCTTATTAAATTAAATGTGGCTGTCCTGAATTTTTGTCTTGAAACAAATCAGGAAACTTTCTCCATTCGCTGCTGTGTTGTATAGGTGTGTAGGTAGTGTGTGCATGTTGTGGTGTCCAAGAAAACCATGGAATTACAGTTTTAGTTTCATAGCATTGTGGCCAGAGAAGATGCTTAATATGATTTCAATCTTCTTAAATTTACTGAGTATTGTTTTGTGTCCTAGCATGTGGTCTATCCTACAAAATGTTCCATGTGCACTTGAAAAGTAAGTTATTCTGCTGCTTTGGGGTGACATGCTCTGAAGATATCAATTAAATCCATTTGATCTAGTGTGTCATTTAAAGCCACTGTCTTCTTGTTGATTTACCTGCCTGGAAGAGCTATCCATTGAATAGGGTGTTAAAATCCCCAAATATGACTATATTACTGTTGATCTCTCCTTTTACGTCCATCAAGATTTGCTTTACATGCTTTGGTGCCCCTTTGTTGGGTGCATAAATGTTTACCAGATCTTCTTGTTGGATTACTCCCTTTATAATTATGCAATGTCCTTCTTTGTCTCTTACTATAGCCTTGGTTTTAAAGTCTATTTTGTCAGATATAAGTACTAATGCCCTACCTTTTTTCTCTTTTACAATTGTGTAAAATATCTTTTTCCATCCCTTTACTTTTAGTCTGTGTGTATCATTCAATCTGAGGTGGGTCTCTTGGAGGCAGCATGTATATGGGTCCTGTGTTCTTATCCATTCAGCTACCCTCCGCTTTTTGGTGGGAGCATTTAAGCCATTTATATTTAAGGTGATTATTAATAGATATGTATGTAGTGCCATTTTTTTTTATTTTAAAAGATTTCATTTATTTATTTTTAGAGAGAAGGGAAGGGTGGGAGAAAGAGAAGGAGAGAAACATCAATGTGAGTTTGCCTCTTGTGCAACCCCTACTGGGGACCTGGCCCACAACCCAGGCATTTGCCCTGACTGGGAATCAAACCAGGGACCCTTTCTTTTTCAGGCCTGCACTCAATCCACTGAACCACACCAACCAGGGCTGTAGTGTCATTTTATTGTTAGACTGCTTTCCTCTGTTTTTTCTTCTCCTCCTAGCAAGCCCTTTAACATTTGTTGCAGTATTGGTTTGGTGTTAAACTTCTTTAGCTTTTTCTTGTCTGGGAAGCCCCTTATTTCTCCTTCAATTTTAAATGATAGCCTTGCTGGGTAAAGTAGACTTGGTTTTAGGTCCTTACTTTTCATCACCTTGACTATATCATGCCACTCCGTTCTGGCCTGATATGTTTCTGATGAGTAATCAGACATCAGTCTAATTGGCGCTCTCTTGTAGGTAATTGCCTGCTTTTCTCTTGAAGCGGTTAGGATTCTGTCTTTATCTTTAAGCCTTGTCATTTGAATTATGAGGTGTCTTGGTGTGGGCCTCTTTCAGTCAAACTTATTTGGGACTCTCTGAGATTCCTGGACTTGTGCAACTTTTTCCTTCACCAGATTAGGGAAATTTTTGGTTATTTCTTCAAACAGGTTCTCAATCCCTTGCTCTCTCTCTTCCCCTTCTGGTGTTCCCATGATGCAGATATTGTTACCCTTCATGTTGTCCAAGATGTCTCTTAACCTCTCCTCATTTTTTCAATTCTTTTTTTTCTTTTTACTGCTCTGTCTGATTATTTTTTCTACCTTGTCTTCCAAAACACTGATTATATCCCTTGCTTCATCTAACCCACTGTTTATCCCTTCCAGTGTGTTATTTATCTCAGATATTGAATTCTTTATTTCTGACTGGTCCTATTTTATGGTTTCTATGTTTTTCTAAATAAATGTTGTTGAGTATCCTTATAATCATTACTCTGAACTATCTGATAAATTGCTTACTTCCATTTCATCTAGTTCTTCTGGAAAATTCCCTTGTTCTTTCATTTGGTATCTATTCCGCTGTCTTCCCATTTTGGGTGACTCTTTGTATTTTCAGGCTTAGATGTTAAGCTAATCATCAATTAATCTGATCTGTTGTTATTCTAATCGATCTGTGATCAGCAGTCAGGAATAAACACCACAAGGTGGGGCATAGTAATTCCTGTGGGTGGGGATATTGCTTTCCCTCAGGCTGATACCATTCAGAGAGGACTGCTGTGCCTGAGAGAGAGTTCCTGTAGCAAGGGGGATGACTCAGCAGACGGTTCCTAGTGGCAGTTCCCTCAGTTCTCTCCCTAGAACTACCAACCCCAAACTCTCCTCAAGCATCTCTAGTCCACTCAGCCCTCCCTTTGTTGGCACCCAGGGTAAGTTGCTGCAAACAAAATTTTGAGCTTTGGCCCTTTGAAATGCTGTCTGCATTTCCAGCCAACTCTCCCTGGACGACAGAATCCCTGATGCTTTTCACAGCTAGGTGTTATCTGGGTTCCTTTCTAGCTCTGGTACTGTAGGCTGGGGAGCCCAAATTGGGGTTTAGGCCCCACACTTTTCAGGGGGACCCCACCCACCCACTGAAATATCCCTCTAACACGTCAGCAGCTACTCATGGGAACCCAGCCAGCCCTCTCAAGTCTCCTTCACACTCCCTACCAGACACATGATGCTGAAATGTTTTTTTTCTGTTTATCTATGGTTGTAAGGCTTCTCTCTAGCTAGTGTTCAGTTGGTTATTCAAGATGATTTCCCTACAATTTAACTGTAATTCCAGATTGGTCCTGGGAGAAGGTTAGTGTAGTTTTCACTTACCCCATTGCCATCTTGGATCTTCCAATTTGTATATCCAGAATTGCAGTTGTAACATTGCATTTGCATTGTGGAAATTAGAGAGTCATCGATATTTTGAATATTTGATACTAGCTTATTATTGGATTAGAAACTTGAAATCTTAAAAATACAGATAGATGGAGAGCAGGATAACAGCTAGTGGCAGGAGGTTAGGTCGTGGAGAGACTGAGCAAAAAGGAAAAAAGACTGATGGGCATGTGCAACAGTGTGGTGATTGCTGGGAGAGGGGGTATGAAGAGACTAAAAGGAAATGTAAAAACTACAATAAATATTACATTAAAAATAATAAAACTCCAAATAAATTATATTATTCAATGTATATTATCATCCTAAATGCTTTTTAGTTTTATTATAATATTTAACATGATGATGTAACATTTTTTTCACCAAGACTCACTCAGAGAAAACCCAAATCCCCTTAGTTTTAACCAGCACACATACAATTATTTTTAAAAATCTATATTTATGCCCTGGCTAGAGTGGCTCAGTGGATTGAGCACTGGCCTGTGAGTGAAAGGATTGATGGTTTGATTCCCAGTCAGGGCACATGCCTGGGTTTCAGGCCAGGTCCCCGTTGGGGGACACAAAAGAGGCAACCACACATTGCTGTTTCTCTCCCTCTCTTTCTCCCACCCTTCCCCTCTAAAAATAAATAAAATCATTTAAAAAATCTATATTTTCTATGTTTTTCACGTGGAAAAGGTGTATAGTATTGCTTAATGATTGTGCAAGGGTCGTCATATAAAGTTGTAAAAAAAGTTTTATCAAGTCATTTTAAGAACCTTTATCTTACTATGAAATACGTTGTCAAGCATTGTAAATGTAAAAAAAAAAAAAGTTTCCCTAAGGCTCTGTAAGTGGTATTTACCCTTAACCAATCCCTTTAAAAGGAAAGAATTTTTATTTGGGGTAAAAAAAATAACAAGAAGCAGTTCTTTAGAACTCAGGTACTCTGCAGAGATAGAAAATGTCAAAAGGAAATAATTCATTCAACATGTATTCTATTCTGAAAACTATGCAAGATTTTACATAAATTATTTTATTCAATCTTAACAAGTACATTTTAAATGAGGTTTAAATTTTCATACATGGACACTGAGGCCAAGTAACTTGATGAAGATTACATGCAAATTCTTAAACTAATGAGTATTCAGACCCTGGACCTTCTGATTCTTATACTGTGTGTCCTTCAACTCTTGATTATTGAAGAAAGCTTATTTATTAACATTGCATGCATATTACAATGTATAACTATAATTGCACACATTAGAAACAACATTATATTTTTTCTTCACACTAAAGAAAACATTTTAATTGGAAGATAAATAATAGTTTAAGATGACAAAGTATCAGCAAAACTATACTATAGAAACTTGTCTAAACTGCAGTTTTAAAATACAAGAGTACAATTGAGAGGAAGCTAATAATAAATCACAGAAAATTACTGAAAAAGTCGAATGATAATTTAATTACCTACCTCTCACCCTATCATTAGTTTTCAGAAAAAACTGAACACCACATTATCTAGGTGTTAATGTTTATTTTTTAAAGCCATATCTTCATTGTAAATATAGATTTTATGCAGAATCACTAATAATACATTCAGAGTGCAAGGAAACAAATTAATTAAAGAAAATGTTAACCATTCAACCGATGTAAGTTAAATTATCACTTTTCACACTCAAGTTCTTGGATAAGCATTATATTCATTGTTATACAGCTTCTCTTTCAATTCTTAAGACCCAGAGAAGATGACTCCCACTCCTAATACTTCACTGAAACTGTTCCACTAAGGTCTCCAATGATCTAAATGCTGAATTCAATGAACACTTACCTATTATCTTCATGATAATGAACCACTGTACAATTTGACACAATTAACCACTTCCCTTTTCCTGTAACTTTTCCCATTCATTACTTTATTCTTTTTAACGACTTGTGGTTCTCTTTCTACAAGGTACTAGTTTTTCCCCTAATGTTTCTTAAATGCTGTATTTCCATGTATTCAATTCTTGGCTATCTTTTCCTTCAGGTTTCCCTTGGAATATTTCTCCAGGTTTATTTTTCTTATGCCCAAAATTTAGCTGTCACAGTGGAGTCTTAATTTCCTTTTCACAATCTAGACCACATTTTGGACCACATGCATGGTTGGCTATTAGTTATCCCTTTTTGTGTTTCACAGAATCTCTAACTCAACTACCCACAAATGGAACTTATCATCCTCTCTTTTACATTATTTGGAATCTTGGAAACTCCATCAACAATTGTTTTTACCTCACATCATACATAGTTGGTCACTAAGACCTCTCGATTATATTACTTAACTTTATCTTGAGAACTTTCATTTACTGTTTTTCAATCCTTATTGCATTATCCTGATTCAAATACTAAAAATCCCTATGTTGATTATTGAAACAAACTATATTTTCTTAAATTTGACCCTTGCTATGATATTTTATATTTGCTCCCTGAATAGTCTTTCTCAGTTGCCACTATAATCATTTTGTACCTGCATAGTCCAAACTCCTCACTATGGAATATAAGATCTGGGAAATATTGCCTTTGCCCCTTTCTTCCTTATTATGAACAAGTACTGTGTTAGGCATTAATGTGAACATGTTTTCATCCATCTGGAATATTTTTCCTCCATCCCTGTCATCCACCAACTTGTACTCGTCCTTGAAGACAGACATCAACATTCGTCTGTTACATAAACCAAATTCAACCCCTCTTCTATAACATGACATACTTCTTCATTTGGGAACCAACAACTTGTTCTCCATGTATCCTTTTATCAGTGAACACACTGAATCTAACCTATCCCTCTAATGAGTGAGTTTCTTGAAAAATTTTTTTTTTCTGAAAGTACACATAGTTCTTAGCATATTACATGAGTCCCATAATGTATAACAGATGCACAAAAGTCAAAAGATGGGTAATAGACTTTGTAAATTCTCACTTTTCTAAAAATTCCATTTGTATGTTACAGTTTTCTTGATGACTCAAAGATGGTCATGGCTGAGTTAGGACTGTATGTAACTTGATTTATAAGAATTGACTATAAAAGATGAAGTAAAACACTGGGTAAAATATTTTAAAATCTTTAGCAACTTACCCTCAGGTTTCTTGTATGTAAAGATTAATATTGATTTAAAAACAATTTTCAAAGACTAGATCATTTATGTAAAAATATTAGCATTGTTTAGCATATTGTATGTATTCACTACTGTATTCATTTGACTCTTTTATGTAAGAATTTCTTTCCCAAGACAGTATACTCTTGTTTATTTTCCTTCATTTTCTTTTAAAAATACAGAGTGATATATAAATGGGTGTAAAAGTTGCCTCATATTGGAAAGATCATTGGAAATAGTCAGGGGATGCCCCTTATTATAATTTCCATTAGTAGGAAGGCTGTACTACTTATGACCAAAATCATTGCACCCACTATTAGGATTTGTATTGCAATTTTCATTTTAAGACATGTGGGACCTATAGTAGCAAGGTACAAAACATATTATCTTTTAATAATACTTATATTTTTGGGTGTGCTCTGTCTGAAAAATCAGTAGGCCATGAAGGGCAATAGTATGGTGAAAGAGTGGACAGCAAGGACAGCATTGATCTACAACAGAAGCAAATGCAGAGTCTCTGGTGACGGAAATAATATGAAAGAGCTGTAGCCAAGGTCCAGGGTGACAGAAAATTAGACAGTATTTATGGCATGAGGGAATGGAGTATAAATATTTTTTATGTTACTTAACATGTAGCCTATTTAATGTACTTTTATAACATGAGTACATGGTCAATTAAACAGACATCTAGAGAACCCTTCCTTTTTTCTTATCTTGTTCACTATTCTGGATAAATGGTAAGATATTTTGTGGGCAAGGGCCATGGAAAACTTCTCACCTACATTTGTAATGCACTGAATCACTGAAATAGCATATGCATCCTAGCTACTACTTAAGCTAATGTGACAATAGCCTTTACATGTAATTAATTGTACTTTAAAAGCTATATTTTTATTATTGAACTCTGTTAGGTAACCTTTTTAAAAAATTAAAAGATTTATCTATGTTAGTCTGTCCATGAGAGTGACTATAGCTTAACATAACTGCAAAAAAGAAAAAAACACTTTACATTAATTTAATGATTTTCAAAGTTATATTTTGTCATTTTTAATACATGAGAATTTTAAGATGCTAACTTTAAATTATAGTCTTGGTAAATTTATCCTTTGATTTGATTTATTCTTTCAGAGATAAAACAAGTTTGCATTTTTCTACTAATTAGTAGATGTTCACATGTTAAAAAACTTAATTATAACTGAATATTGGCAACCGATATACTGTACTTTACACTTTAGAAAATACAATCAACAAAACAGACTGATATCTGTAATTGACCCCATGGGCTTATGCTGTTTGTTGTTGAAATGGTGGTTTAATTTGTGCCTAAGGTAGCAATGAACAATGGATTTATCTCTGAAAAATAAAAGAAATTCAGAATGGATTTAGAAATGTGGCAGCTGGAGGGGAAGTAAAGTTTTGGTTCACTGAACCTTTGTATGTTTTGGAATAGTGCTACAGGATAAGGTCTTTTGGCTTTTTTAAAAAGTTACCACCACAAGCTTTTGAATAGCTATGGCTTATGACTGACAGTGTAGTTAGAATTAGTAAACTTCCTTAAAAATAATTAGACCTCTCAGGAACGGGATCTGTGCACACTGTTTACTAGTTTCCCAATGCATCAACAACTATGTATAATCAAAACACAGATAATACAGTTTTAATTACCACAACCACCTGTCCTGGCTTCTTCTATCCTCCAGCTTTTTAATCATTTGGGACATTTTCAACTGGAAAAGACTTAATCTGTGTTCCTAAGATGGCTGTTTAGGAAACGATGCTGAATAGACTAATATTAAAAAACACATGAGAGAATATAGAATGGGATTTTTACATTATATGAATCTTTCCCTAATACATACTTTTTAAAAGAAAAGATCTAAGTCATGACCCATAAAACTGATACCATATACTTGTTTACATTATGGGAGTGCTGGACATTTATCAATATATTTCCTTAGGAAAACAGTTTTGAAAGATGCTGTCAATTTGGTTTCCTATCATTATTCAGTTGTATGTCCAAAGTAAAAAATGTCTGCACACGCTCTTCACCTGTGCATACTTTATATTTATAAAATACATACATACTATCCTACTTATTAATTATGAGTATTATACACAAAATTTTAAAATAAGATGGGTTGAAAATAAACAAAAATAAAATTCCTTATATTTTTCCCACACTAGAGCTAGATTGTCTTCTACACAGCCCACATTGTAAAACTCAGCATACCTACACCCAGAAGCATGGAACCATGAGGGCAATGTGTAAATAAGCTGGACCCCAAACTGGAAATTTCTTGAAGGGTTAAGTGAGTAGAACATCTAAATCCTATTGTTAAATTTGTATTTTATGTAATTAATATCCAACATGATGTTGCTGGGGCAGGCTTTCTAACATGAGTTTCTAGAAGAAAACAAGAATGTCAAGTGAATGATTTATTGTGCTACATGAATAGTATATGCAGGTTCAGGATCTCTCCCATCATTCAGAGAGTTACTACAAGGTTATTGAAGCTAGGTATCGGAATAAATATGTGAAAGATACACTGAACAGCAACTTCAAACAATGTGACAAAGCAATGGACTGCTGGCAAACAATTGTACACAGTCCGGATTAGCAGTCAAGGATGGGGCTGTTTTTATAAAGAATAACCCCTGCACACCAGGCCACATAAAGGCATGGTGACATTTCAGAGAGTGCCAGGCTCGGTACACAGTGCCAGCTGTAATGAACCAAAGAACATTTTTTATATGAGTCCACTTTTGAAGAGTGTTGGAAACATATCAGTTTAAAGGATTGTTTTTTTCTAATCCACATCTATTCACTAGCTGCCTCTCTCTCTCTCTGTTATATTCTTTCAAAAAAAAATAAAGATACTAAAACTTTTTTAAAACCAGAATGTTCTTAGTTTAGGTGCCAAACATCCACCCAAGAATTTCACTGATTCTTCTTGGCAACATCCTTTCCTGGAACCATCCCTGTCTGATTGGTAAGTCTTTTCTAAAAGGTAAAAACAGTGTACAATATCAGCCCAGAAAGTCTTGGCAGAAAGTATAAGAAAGAAATATAACCTACATCAAAGAATATCCTCACTGCTGAGAGGAAGCAATTTTAGAAAGTTGATATACTAACCCCAGCAAATTTCTTCTGGAATGTATCCCTCTATAATGGAGAGAGGACAGACCCTTTCAACTGACCTGAAATCCTTTGCCAGAAGCCACTTTCATCACTCAGTGCTATAACGGATCATCACTAAGCAGGAAAGCCAAACTGCTTTGGGAATTGCATTTTAAATCTCACATTCCCCAGCTCTTCTTTGGAGATTAATTCCATTTACCACTGAATAAATATGTATGTCCCTGTATTGAGCATGGTTTGGGCCAGCTCTTACTAATAGGTACTATGCTTCCCCTCACCCCTACTGAACACATAAGCCCCAGAATTTATTCATCTCAAGTCCTGTGCCTATGAAGGCACAGAAGCCTTCATAGTATTAGATGGAATGAGAGAAATTTCAGTCTACAAAAAAATTTGGCACAGAAAGGTGGTGGATGGAATGGCACATGTGCCTACACAGGCCACGAGGATTTTTAGGGAACCACTGGGTGTTCGTACTGTGAGTCTTCAGCACAAGGAGACTTGGAGGCCCAAGGACGTGGTATGGCACAAAATTGGAGACGACACACTCTTCCCATTTATAACAGAGCTCCTTTCTGGGGCTTAAAGAATCAGAAGTTAGGGAGCATCTAGATATAGCTATTGACTGGATATCAGGTTTGACCTGCCAGATGATAGCAGAGATAATGTTTCTTCAAGTGTTTGGTTTGGGGAGGGACCCCATGAGAGCTGATGTTGACAGATGTGTTCGTGGAAAATAAAGTCCTACATATCCGTTTAGGTTACTTAAGTCACCAGGAGGGCAGTTTCACAAAGGACTGAGACTGCTATCCCCACACTGCTGTCAAGCTAGGTAGCATTTGGGATGGACAAAACTGTTTTGTTGTAATGCACATAAAAATTGAGACCTTTACATGCCATTCACTTTTAAAATAATAGAAATTTTGAAATTTTACAAAGAGTACAGATGCAGAAGGAGTGAAATTTGATAAAAAAAGAATTAATCATACATTGCAGAACTTCTAAAAAGAAATGTTAAAAAGGCATAGTTAAAAAATATCAGGATGTCAAAACCCCTCAAAGTTCAATAAACAAAAGCTAAAATTAAGTTAGTGCACATTAAACAAGAATTGTCACCACTCTATTTATGTTGAACCCCAACCTGAAAAATAAAAATAAAGAAAATGAAGGTGAAGCCCACAATTCAGTGTTAAGCATGAAGCTTGCTTTCATCCTAAGACAAATAATAGCTGGGTTGAAGCATTTGTTCTCAAAAAGCAAGCACAAAATTAATGGGAGCTCACTCTCTCTGTCGCCATTTGTTTTCCTGATTTGTAAGCAACACACCTCTGAGTATGCATTTATGAGAGTGGGCCTGGTGATGCTGGAGGAATTATTCCTGGCCTCTGATAAAAGAAGAGTGACTGATAGGGTAATATAGGGTAATTACATTCTGAAGGAATGTACACTAATATTTAAAGCTCATTTCCTTTCAATATTATGTATGTATGAAACGAATCTTTATTCTCCTTCCAATGTTCTTTTATAGTTTGGTGCCTATTACAGCAAATGGCAGAAAATAAGCAAAGTGACAACTGTCACTTACTTGGAGACACTTCTTTTCTTTGAATTCTGACATTTTCCATCATTTCTACAATTAGCCTATGGACCTGGCTGAAGAGTCACTGTCTGTCTGCCAGGACGCAATGAAAGCACAAAATAGTAACACCATTTTCTTCCTGCCAACGTAGACAAACCTCCCAAAGGGATAATTTCTCTCTGGGGATAAAGCCACACAAGGCTCTGAATCAGATCTGTTTTAAGAGTCTTCTGAGCCTGAATGCCAATTATGCATGAAATAGTGCAGGGACTACTGTAGATGACTAAATCCCCTCTCCTTGAGGTTAGAAACAAGGGCCTTGGTACTTCTGACTCCCCCTTCTATCTCATATTCATTCTCTCTCTCTCTCTCTGTCTCTGTGTCTCTGTTTCCCCTACATCCCTGCCCCACACAAACACACACGCTCAAAGTCCACGGAAAACAAACTGCTGACTCTGTGAATAAAAAAATTGAATAAATATAGATATATGACTAAAATTAAACCCTGGTAACAATTTAGAGATTAAAGAGCATGCAAAAAGATGAAATATAAGGCAGATTTAAGTTGCTAAGCAACGTAGCATTCACATGAAATCAGATATAGCAATTTGCTTTAGAAAGACTACATGGTAAGTTTAAAGAAACAAAACCAGTTATTAGTTTGAGCTACTAAGTAATTAAAGGAAGAAGAATTAAAAGATTGAACTGAATTAACTCAGTGTTTAACATATAAGAATACAACCAATTTGTCTCAAAGGCCTGAGGGTCCAAACTGAGTATTTAATTACAAGACAAAAGATGATTGTCAATTTGACAAAGGCAAAAATAGATTAAAACATGATACTATATTTAAACCTGATCTTGTACAATGAGTTTTGACTTTGTGCTAAACTCCTGCTTACATCATGTAATAAAATGTTCATCTACTAAAACCTCCCTGCACACAGATTCTGATGCATGTACTCTTTCTGCTTTATCTAAAGCATGCCACCTCAGCAGAGATTAAAGTGCTAAATATGGTGAACATTTATCTTTTTTGTTTCTGAAAGAATGAAAATATGCACCCTTATTAAACTTCGGGAGTGTGCTGGTGTTGTTGCCATCAGCTCCCATTCACAGAATGCAAAGTAGCAGGCCATCTATTTCAGGGAGGGGCAGTCTGCTCCTTTTAAACACCAGAGTCCAAAAGGATTAAACTTCTGTTTGTTTGTTTGAGGGGCCTCAGTTCTCCTCTGGCAACTAGCCCCTTGGCCTTTCTTCATTCAAGAGAATATTTGAAAAGGAAAACAAGAATTGCTGTCAAAAGTTTCGTCCACTTTCAGACATTAATCTGCATTAATGAGTCTCTGTCACTTCAGTTCCAGGTAACAGAAGCAGTGGAACAAGAATAGACTTGTTACAAATTAACAAACAAGCACACAAACTACAAAGGCAAGAAACAAGTAAGTTATTTAAGGATATTCTAGGTAAGGGATACATAATGCACTGATCAGCTTCTGAGCCTGAACTTTTCCACTGGCTCAAATACTTCGTGCAGTGAGTAATTTCAGTTTCTCAAAAACACAAAACCAAAATGTACTTTTAAATGTGAAGAGGTCACATTTTCTTTGTACTCTTCAAAATCTTTGCATGAAGCATTCCTTTGTTTTCAGGCTCATTATTAGGCTCCTGAATATTCAATACATATGTGCTCATATTTCTTGTTATTTGAGAACTTGTGGAATTTTATCCCCCACGAACTGAGAACCTTGGAGCTCCATTAATTTATACTGCCTGAAGGTTCAGTCTTAATGAAATCAATCTAAGGGGTTGAATGTTTGCTTTTTATTTAGTCTAAAAGAGGTAAAGTCAGTATGGCTGGGTGAGGCCATTTTTTTCTCCTTCAATGTGATTGCCATCCAGCTGGGATGAAGGCCAGAAAGTTTCAGAATGACACTGGGCTTCTTGATGCTGATAGTACAGGAGAAGGTAGCTGGTTTCTTCTTTAATATCCAACTTAACTTAGATGCTGGCAACATTAATGATGGGAGAAACTCTTCTGCTGGCCTCTTCATTTTCTTTCAAGAGGTATAGTATTGAGACTCAGAGAGGAAGATACAGGTTGAGAGGTCATTTGTCTATCTATAGGTCATTTAAATATCATTATCATATATTCACTTGTATTTTTAAGTAAAGTATAGCTTTCAGAAAACTTATACAATATATGAGTTATTTGTGAATAGCTGGAAAATAACTACTAGAACTATAAGGGAAGAGATATAGATGATAAAATAGAATTAAGGCATTTAGATTTTATCCTCACTTATAATTTAAATCTAAAGAATATCATTATTTTAGAAATTATAAAAAATGCACAATTTGCCAAATGTTTCCCTAATGTTCTCATATGTCAACAATCTTACCACATTGGGTATACACAAACATGCCCAACGTATTCATTTAAGATCATCTCTTTCTCTCTTGCTTGCTCACTTACTCACTGTGTATATGTTGTATTTTATCTTTTCAGGAAAAAAACAAAGTATATAAAATGACAGAGGAAAGAGTCTTGAAAATACCTTTAGAAGCCTATCTTTGATAAACACTCCCCACTCAAGTATAGATTTATAATATTAAGAGGATGGAAAAATTGTTGCATTTATATTTGCATATATAACCCCAGGTCATAATAGTATTTCTTCTTTAATCTTTGTGTTATAGTCATTTCTGGGGAGGTCATCAAATTATTTATTTCCATAGAAATATTCCCACTAGACTATAATTGTGCAATTTGTTGAGTGTTTATTATATGTTAAGTATGCAACTCATTTATCCCCATTACAATAAGCATAAAGTGTCTCAATAACTAGATCAGGTAACATGTAGTAAACCTCAAAGATGGACTGGTCTCAAGAAGATGCAAATCCCATGCCGCAGCAACTAAGCAGAGGTTTCTCGTGCAACAGTATTAGAACCACCTGTTGGGAACGATTTAAAATGTGTGATCACGGATCCCACATCAGACACAGAATATGTGTACTTTGTAACAAACACTTGGTAATTCTTAAACATGGTATTATCTAGTAACAATGAAGCAAATAAAACCAATTAAGAATTACTAAGAGAGTAAAATAAAATGGAGTTGGGAGGCCACTGAGGAAGTGGGGTCTATAACTCTCATGTCTCAGTTTTGGAACTATTATTACACTACTGACCAGCTGCTAAATCCAGCTCAATGGTGGAGAATTATTATTTTGGATCAATGACTGCTAAACAGACATGAATGAACTTTATTTCCTCTTTGTCATGGTGAATAGATCATCTGCTTTCTTCACCTTGAAAGGAATCAATCCATTTCAACAACCAGCATCTTCATTTAGAGAATGGCCCTAACCAATCCCAAATGACCTAGCCAACACCCTTCATTTACATGGGGGACCTAAGTGAGAACAGCCCTCATGGTTTTGCCCCTTGTTAACCCTGCTTTGTTTTCATCGGCGCACAATTTAGGTCGCCACCTGAATCCGTGCCCTTGATTGCACTCCCACCAATGCTCAAATAAATGCTTTTGATTCTTATTACAGCCTAATTTCTTTATTAACATTATGTATCCTCTGAGACACATGGCTTGCACTAATAACATACAATAGGTTAGGCACACTGCCTTTGTCTTGAGTACTTAAGTTGTAGAACATGAACTGAACTATATACATGTCAAGTATTTTCTTATTTAAATTTCTCTTATCACAAGTATGCTTCACTTTACATGTAAAGACACCACTGTGAAGGACATGCCTAAGATCTCTCAAATTGGCCATCATAATGCTCTTTTGGCTCTTCTGAACTCACACTTAATATTTGTGTATGTTCAAATTGAACTGACCTTTCAAAATTTCAGAGGAAGTTAAGTAAATGATGGAATCATTTAACTGTACTTAATATTAAGTGCTGATAAAAGACTACAAACTAGACCAGGCCTTCATATTTTTACTTCGCCTATTTTAAGAAGCTTTCTCTCATCCTGACTTTGACCTCGAAGAACCCAATAGTTCTTCTTCAGTTGTTAGGTTTTAGATTTCATGCCACTCCAATGAGGCTAATATTAGCCCCAGTGATTACTTTTGTAGTTAAAGAATAGTATGAAATTGAGGGAAAGAGACAAAACAAGAAAGGGAGATAGAAAAGAAAGGCAAAAGGAAGAAATGGAGAGAAAAGGGGGCTGCAGACCACAGTCACATCTAGACTGGAGGAGGACAATGTTCTTATAGGCAAAGAGTGGACTTGGGTTTGAAATTAAGTAGCAAAGGTCATAGCCAGGCTCTGTCCTGAGTCTAATACATAAAGTGATGAGATAAAGGAAACAGACATAAAGCCTTCTTGGTAAGGATGAAGGGTCTACTACACAGTCAGGCTGGATGATAGATTTTTTATCTTCACCCAAGGACATGTTACTGCTATTTTAGAGAGAGGGGAGGGGAGGGAGAAAGAAAGGGAGAGGAATATTGATGTGAGGAAGAAACATTAATTTATTGCCTTTTGTTCACACCCAACTAGGGATGGAACCCACAACCTACGGATAGGCCCTGACTGGGAATTTAACTCACAACCTTTCAGTTTAAGGGGTGACACCCAACCAACTGAGCCATATCAGCTAGGGCTGGCCATATTCTTTTAAAGACAGAGGGATAGAGACTCTCACCCTTCATGATACTATAGAGGGAGAAGGCGTTCACACATACTGCCCTAACTAATCTTGGCTACAGTCAACACCACAATGACATAAAAGTGAATTATATATTAATAGCAGTCCCATGTTGTGCTTTTACCAGAAACATAAGAAATTCCAGTGTGGGTGTAGTTTTTCTCACCTTCTTTGCCCCTGAGTTAAAAGAATCTTTTTAAATATTTTATATTAGAAGAAATACCTGAACTAAGTGAAAGGATCTAATAGACTTTTAGCAATTATCTTTATTTCCCAATTGAGTAGACAAGTTAATTATAACCATTATACTTGCCAATAATTCAGAATCCTTACTTTTTTCCTCCTTAACCCTGAATGAATTGCTTATAATCATTTAAAATTTATCTTGTTTATTCAACAAAACAAAGAAACAAGCAAAATATAGTCAAAGACACTGCATTAGGGGACAGGCAGGAAGTGGCCAGAGGAGAGAGAAGAGGGAATTTCAGGGGAAAAGGGGAAGGGTTTGCAGGAACAAAGTTAAAAGACACATGGATAAAAACTAGGGGGAGGGTGGTAATGGGAGGGAAGATGGAAGGGGGATGGGTGGGCTTGATTGGGAGTAAAGGGGAGAAAAATGTACTTAAACAATCATTAAAATTAAAAAAGTATAAAAAAATTTATCTTGTTTATTCACAAACATCCTTTTTAACAGAATGAGTTTTTTCATATGCACCTCCATTTTAAGTTCTCCAGGTTGTTTTAAGAAATGCAATGCATTATGCTGGATCTATCGACAGTTCTTCAGAACCACAGAAGGAAACAAAATGAAAACAGAATAGAATAGAACATAAACAAGACATGATAATCAGATCTGGCGTTCACTTTTTGCAGAATTTGTAAACTGGAGTTACTAACACTTGGTCATTGAAGTTAACGTAATAGATAATATACATCAGAAACAATGGGGGTGGGAGGAGGAAAAGAGGGCAAATGGTCAAATACATGGTGACAGAAGGAGCCTAGACTTTGGGTGATGAGTACACAGTGGAATATACGGAAGATGTATTATATTGTACACCTGAAACTTATACAATGTTATTAACCCATGTTATACCAATAAGTTTAATAAAAAAATAAAGGGACTAAAGGAAAGTTTGCATGTAGAGTAATAATTAAACAAAGTAAATATAAAAGAATTGTGAAATCATATACTGTAACTCTTGCTTGAATTTTAATGACTCAAACTTTAAAGTATAAATATGTAAGTTGAACAACAGCACTTGTACTATACATTTATGGCTATTGAATGTACCAATATAAGTTAAAATGATAACACTGCTACAAATGCAAAATATATTAAAAAATGTATACCAAAACACATACTAACATGATTCAGACTTAGGTTAAATGAAAATTTTATATTTTTAAGTGAAAAAAGAATAGTTACAACCGTGCCTTATACATAGTAAGCAGACAAAAACAGTAGTTATTTTTATTAATTCTATAACTCCAGATTTCTTAAAACAATTAATGCATGTTTTCCTATAAAACACCTTACAGGAAAAATATTGGAGAGCTATAGAAGACTTAGTATTGAAAAATAGAATACATAAGTATAATGACCAGAAACATTGGGTAACCAATATTAACATATTTTAAATGGACACATACAAATAAAGATGTGATATATCCATGGTATCCTGGTTAGACAATCAAAGAAAGTCCAGCCCATGGTGGGTTCTGTAACACTTTGGCATTCTCAGTCTGGCTAATCTACAGGTGCTTTTGATCCCTAACCACTTAGGCCTTTTTGATACAGATTTATTGTATTTGCCTTTCTCTTTTCCCCACAAAGAAGCCACACACATTCACAAGTTTATTGCTCTCAAAACATGTTAATAAAACCTCAAACTGTCATTCTTATATCTCACTAATTCCTCCATTACAAACTTTCCCTTTTTAAGATAATTTCTTCCTTAACATTTCATATGCTCCAGTAATTTGGTTGCCTGGTATCATAACTCCATCATGAAATAAAGGGAATAAGATTAGGACACAGAAAACAAAACAGACATTCTATATTAGCATTTTATGGAGTACAGAAAATAGATAACGCTTGCCTTGGACATATTTCAACAAACATAACAACTTAACTTAGAGTGGAAAATTCTCCACACTGACATTTAGTTATAGCTGTCTCCAAAAATTTGGAAGTAAACAGTATAAATGCAAAAGGAGCTACCTAAAATACCTAAAAATAAACTTTTAATTCCCATTCAATGAACACCTTGGGAGTAAAATCCAATCAGGAAAGTATGAAATGTAATGTGTGGTTAGGGAATAAAACCACCTTTTAATTACTGTTGATAGCTAGAGAATATAGTACTCGCAACTAGTTAATTTCACATTTTTTTTTGCAAAATGTGACTTTACCACCTTAAAAAGCAACAATGATAGCACATAAAATAGAAACATATATTTTGATTTGGCTTAAATAAAAATAAAATATCACGTACATTTCTTTATCTGCAAATTTAGATTTAAAAAGAAGACTTCCTCATCCTTTCCAAATACAAAATACTGAGAGCTATGAAGGAAAGATACATGGAGAAAACATATACTAAAAAAGCTGTCAGCATGAGAGAAAAAGCTAAGAAATGGATTATTAGAAATAAAAAAAAAAAAAGTTTTTCTCACAATTGCCATGGCAAGGTTAATGTGGAATCTTTCCTTAACTGGGCAGCGAGGAAGGGCACTGAGGTCACAGCATACATATTCAGTCCATTTCATTCTCTCTATCAAGGTAAGTCATGCAGAATGCCCATATAGCATACAAACAATGAAATCATTTAGGAGGACCATTCCTAAAAGTCAAAGGATGATATTCCACATGATCAACTTGACAAAACCTACTTGAGCACAATTTTCAGTACAAGAATGCAGACTCCTTCTGAGGTAATTAAAAGGAGAAGCAGCTAAATATATCACTGTAAAGCATAAATGATTGATAGGTAACATAAAGGGAGAAATGTACAGTAGACTAGAATTTATATACTTAAATTCAAAACCATTATGCTGTGCTAGATAATTTCACATTTTTCCATAAACATCATCACAAATTTAGTATATTCAGCATGTGGCTTTAGTGGTAAATTTGTCACTTTTGATTCTGAATGTCCCTATGTAACTTTCCTTCTCTCAGTTCTTTTGCAATAACAGCAATGAAAGAAGAAAGGCTTCTTTTTCAAAGAGGCAACGTGGCCCTCTGCCCACAACTTCCTTTGAATTGTCTTTGATGCCAATGGCATCTTTGTGACCTTGTTTCCAGGTCATCCTTTCTAATTTATGTAACTCAAGACAAAACATAGTAACTGGGACTGGGACTACTAAACTGTTTAGAAAGTGATTTTCATGTTAAATATAGCCACTTATTTATTTATTTCCCAAACAGATTACCCACATCAAACTGTATTAAGCATAGAGGTAACCCTAGCACAGCCGTTATCAATGAGAGTCTCAGTACTGGAAGAAAGACAGATGACATGCAAATTAATAAAAACACCTAACTTTCAAGGATCTAACATGAACCAAGCAACCATGAGTACATAATTCACAGGGACAAATGATAAATGATATACAGTCATTGGTATAAAGCTACTTGTTGGATCATAAAATGGAAACTTTTCTATGCTGGAGATATGTAAAGACTTTATGGAGAAATAGGAGGGGAAGTAATAAACTTCCTGGTAATAATGAGTAAATAATATTAGAAAATAATTTGGCTTCAGCAGCTTGAAAAGGAAAATCAACCTGGGCTGGGGAACATGTACAGCTAACTTGGCAGACAGACTCCCAAAAGAGTAGCCTATATTCTAGGAGCAATCAGCTGTTCAAAAAAGCTCAAACAGTAAAGAAAATCAAAATAACGGTAAATATCTATCATTTGCCCACCTGGATTCAACTTCCATCCTTCTCTAACCTGGTTTATGCCTTGTAAGACTGACATACTAACACAGTCAGCTCCCTTGTCAGCTGACTGCCTGTCTGATTAAGTCAAGGAAAAACATCTATTGATAGGTAACCAAAGAAAGGAGAGAGATTAGGACTATGTGTTCTTGGTATTTATTGCCCTAGCTCTAAATCTCTTAGTGGCTGCATTCATCAACCAAGAGTCACAGCCACTACCCAGCGACCCTTTATTTTTCTCCTGGTCCAGTCAATACAATACACCTTCCCCTCACATTTTTAGCTCCTGGATGGTCAAGTGCCCCACTGTTACTAGTCCCTGGTACTTCACTGTCCCTTATGGTTTCCTTACATCCTGCCTACACCTCTGTGAATGGCACCATTCTAAAATTCTACTCAAATTTAACTAATTTTATTATACCATCTATTTTTGGTGTAACCCAGGCTGATATACAAGATGAAAAGAGATTTAGATTTTTTGAGTGGGAGTGTCATATGGAGTAACCAAAAGACTTTCAGAGAAGAGAAATTAACTGACAAACCAAGATTATGGAGGAGTCAGCAAACCAGGATTAAAGACAGGAAAGGTGTGGACTGTAAGTGCAGTTCTCTTCTGAGACTGGAGAAATACATGATGTCCAGGAGGTTTCCAGGAATTTTTCATATAATATGAAAAATAGAGACATTTATTGAAGAAGATACAAGATACAAGAAACACTAAACATAGAATAATGACACCTCAATCCCCTTCAAAGTAGACACCTTGGGACTTCACACACTTCTCCCAATCACCATCAAATGCCCCATCATATTTTTCCAAATCTCATTGACAATCTGAAAACTCTTCCCTTTTAAAGGCAATTTTAGTTTTTGGAAAAGCCAGAATTCACAGGGCACCAAACCTAGGTTGTAGGTGGGGTGGAGACACTTGTGTGATTTAATGTCTTGCTAAAAAACTCTGCATAAGACATCATGCATGAGTGGGTTCATTGTCATGATGAAGCTGCCAATCACCAGTTGCCTGAGGCTGCAGCCTTCTGAATCATCCAAATAGCTTCATGGAGGAATGTTCAAGCTTAATGAAAAATTTGATGCAGATTCATTGCTTTACTGCTCAGTCACTCTGAATGAGACAGACACACAATTCGCATGTTCACTCAATGGTGTCTACCACCTCCACTGACTAATACAGTGAAATCATCATTGTTCAAGCATGTGCATTCCAGTTCACTCTCTTTGCCTGCCAGGTTACATTGATGTTGCACAACCCGTTCTCATTCTATTAACAATGGTTAGACTTTTCCGAACAGATCTGATATATGTACTCTGTATAGGGTGGGGCAAAAGTAGGTTCACAGTTGTTCATACAGAAATAACAATAATTAATAAATAATAATATTGTACAAGAATAAATTCTGTTTTGCATACTCACAACTGTAAACCTACTTTTGCCCCATTCTATATGCATATAGTGGAGGATCACAGGAAGTCATGTAAGATCATGTTTGAAAAATTTTATTTGTTCTGTTAAGTAGATAGCATGGTAATTTCTTACATACTGAGGGAGCACATAATAGGCTTTGAAGTTAAAAAGAATGAGAATGACTTTGGTTAGGAGTGAGAAAGGGAATCAATTAATGATAATGATAAAAACCAATAAAGAGAGAGGTAGGAAATCACCCATACATAATATGTGGGTTTGTGTAGAACCCAGCCATCTTCTCCAGCAGTGTCTCACACATGAAGTTAGGGTCCATCTACTGGGATTGGCTAGAGGATGACAACAGGAGAGCAAGTAAAGGGAAAACCCAGATGGGAGAGCAATTATTTTACCATGTGATCCTGGTTACATAAAAAAAGAGATTGAAGTTGAATGACTAGGACATGAGGAAGCAGTTAATGGTCTAAGTTTTTAGAGATGAAATAAGGTAGAAAGAAGTAGTCAGAGAGTGGATCTTGGAGTTTAAGATATTACATGTAAAGCAGTATAGCTCTGGTAAGGGTACTTTCTTGGGACCAAACAAGTGGGTTACTGAAGTAGACTGGAGCAGAGGAAGTGACAACAGAACCAATCTGTGAAAGTTGAAAATTTGACATCTGCAGAAGACTGAAATACTTTAACATGAGCTCAGTTTTCAATTTAGAAGGAGGAGAGTAAAGACATGAATAAATGCTATTAGAACATCAGCTCAGCCACCTATGTAAAATGCTAAGTGTGAAGGCACATGGGAAATGTCCTGTTGAAAGTCTGGGGTGGGCGAGAACAAGTATCACTAATCAACTTAAGGTAAGGATTCAGTTTGATGCCAATAGAAGGTTTTCGGAGAGCGGAGTACCAGCAGTATGAAGGGAGATGAACAGGTTTACCACAGAACTAGAGAGTGAGACCTGAATTGAATAAGAATGACAATCCTGAAGATAAAAGCCCACTAAACTTGAGTACTGCATGAATAATCCACTTCAGAATCATGGGGTGAGGAATCCACTCTGCACTATATTACCAGAATCCCTACAGAGTGCCTGTGGCCACTGCTGGTGTCTTTTCCTTTCAAGATCCCTACTGTCCAAGATACACCCTTTCTTGCTTTGTGACATTCAGCAAAGTAAATCAACTGAAAGAAAATAATTAGCATCCACTTTTATCAAGTGAACATCGTTTATGAGACAGAGCCTCAAAAAAGAGACCCTCATCCCACCTCAAGAAATTACCATGAGACTCTAGAAAAAAATCAGTATCTTAGTTACACTTAATATTTTATTTGGATTGATGAAATGGTAAACATAATGAATGATTCAGTTAATTAATGGCAGTAATACCTAAATAAACTGGTGAATTTATTGCTATTATATGTACAGAACACCAGTGAAATGGTAAACATTTCAATACCAAATTTAATTAAAACCAAAGAAGCAAAAGCACAATTTATTCTTGCAAATATAAAAAAGATACTTTTAAGATAATTACAGTTCTTCAAACAGAAATAGAATTCTAGAGTATAACTCTACTTAATAACTACAGCTAATAAGTAGCCAAGTTTTAGTCTAAAGTCCAGGAGTGAGAAAGAAAATAAATGCTATAAAAAGTATTGATAACAATTTTGATTTTTTTTTTAAGTTTAGATGACAAATTTACAACAGTTTTGCTGTGGAAATTAGTGACAGGAGAATCATTTGACCCTGCTTCCTGATTTCATGTTTTTACTCTGTTAGAAAAATTCAGACTTGTCTGACAGAAAAATGGGATTCTTAATTCTAATACAGCCAAGTATATCAGTCTCATGTACACTGACACCAAGTATCACCAGATTTCTATTCTCTTCCTTAAATATACTTAAATATATTTGCTTGTTCTACATTTTTAGGTATTGTCTTTTATTTCCCCCCTCTTTTATTTCCTTTATCCCCAGTCCTTGTGATAACTTCCACACTTACAACTTTATGTTAGCCAGATACAATTGTTCATTCATTCATTGACATGTTGCATGTGATCATTCATAACACTTTTTGCTTATTACCTCAGCCAGGCATTTTTTATATTTTATGTTTATTATACATTTAAAAAGAACCTCAAAATCAAGGTTACAAAGATCTTAAAATCAGATAAATCTGTATTTAAAGCTACTGAATACTACAGAGCATTAAATGAAAAATTTATGTAAAGAACTAACATAGTGGCTGTCATATACCAAGAGTTCAAGAAGCATTTGGGTTTTTTTTCATTTCTGTCTCTTTTTAAAAATTGTATTATTTAAGAAAGCAACAGTAACATGATTGGAAAGGAAAAAAAGAAAGGATTCTGGATGTTCATATTTAAAAAGGGCATCTGTAAATAAAACTACAGGGAACTAATTTTAAAATACAGATTGATGGTAAAGATAAGGCTAATTTGGGCAAATATGTCAGCAGACCTGGACTCAAAACCTCTTTGCTACTAACATACTGTGAAATCATGGGAAATATCATTAACCTCTCTGATTTGATGTCTACAATACAGCTACCTCAAAAGTCTAACTAGAGAATTCAATAGAATATTTAATGTAAGTCTCTTTACATAACGTCTAGCTTAAGGTAAGTTATCTGAAAACTTTTGATTTTATTATTCTGACAACATTATGATTTTGAAATACAAATAAGTGTTTTTGTAAAAAGTATTTTTGCTCATTTTAAAATTTAGAAATACTAAAGATAAAATACACTCTGAAATACAGAAAAACATAAGTCAAGTATAAACCTGATTTTTAAAATACAATTGCATACTTGTAGCATAAAAATTTACTCAAATGATTTACTCAAAATTTACTCAAAAACTTCTCAGTTTTTCCACCTACTTACCTATAGAGATTTTTTAAAGAGCTAAGAATAGTGTCCTAAAAACATCACATGAATAAATATCAAGAACACTAAGCAAAAACAGATAAAACTAAGAGAAAGATATCCTGCAAAAAGCTGATGCCTAAGTTTCCTTAGCCTCTCATTGCCATAAATCAAGTAGTAGCATAAAATAGTTGCTTGCAAGAAATTAATTACAAGGTTTTCATACTAGCATCTTTAAAATAAAGCCAAGTATCTCCATTTTCAAAAAATCATATTAATGTAGAACATGTAGTTAGTTGTATTCCTACCATGATTTCAACTCAATGTAAAAAAAAAAAAAATGCTCTCTAAAATGCGTTGCCAGCTGTGACAATAAGGAACTTGTTGCTCAGTTGCCCCTAGGCAACTTCTCTATTCAATTAAGTATGTTTTCAAGAACTGCTGCAATTTTTGGTACATTGCCTTTTGGGGTACACATAGAAGATATGCTTCACCAGTGCATTTTGTTTTCAGATTCTCTTAAAATTCAATTTAGTGTAATAAATCATGAGGATTGGGAGTACATACATGAAAGAAAATTATCATAATATGGAGAAAATACAAAACTACAAGGAGAATTAATCTCAATGTTTCATAATCTATCAAGTTAAACAGCAAATAAAATAATTAGAAATACTTTATTCAGCTTTATTAGAAATATTTTTGAATTTGACTGAAAACTGTAGTTGTTTACATATAAATATATTTTCAAAATATTGTATCTTTTTAACCAGAATAATCATTCTGCCAGTTCCATTTAGCAACTGGCTTACAATTAGACTCAGTAACCAATGTATTCTTATAAAGGAAGCAACATGTGATATTCACCTAATACAATGGATATTATTGTAAAACAATAAAACTATTTTTAGAAATCTAAAAATTCACAAATATTAACTTGCTATGAAAACTTACACTTTACAATAATGTAAATGTTCTGAAAAAATGTTTATTCTAAACTTATTTTTACAAGTGTGAGACCATAAAGTTCTTACACTTTACTTTTGAATAATGTGTTGGCAAGTTGAGGAAAAGGTAAATGAGGCTGAGAGCCAGAAATCATTAATATCTCTGAGGAAGTCACTACACTCTGGCGAACCTAATTTATCTCATCCATTAAGAAAAGTTTAGATCAATGATCCAAAAGCTCTCTGCTGTCTCTAGAATCTACAAGTAATATATTTTACAAAACAAGATACAGTAAAAATAATTAAGAAACAATAACTTTAATCCAGCAATTCCACTGCTGGGGTTATACCCTAAGAATCCTGAAATGCCAATCAAGGAGAATCTATGCAGCCCAATGTTCATAGCAGCACAATTTACAATAGCCAAGTGCTGGGAGCAACCTAAATGCCCATCTGTAAATTAATGGATCAAAAAATTGTGGTACATTTACACAATGGAATACTACAGAGCAGAAAGAAAGAAGGAACTCCTACCCTTCGAGACAACATAGATGGAACTGGAGAACATTATGCTAAGTGAAGTAATCCAGGCGGTGAAAGACACATACTATATGATCTCACCTATAAATGGAACCTAATCAACAAAACAAACAAGCAAGTAAAATATAACCAGAGACCTTGAAATAAAGAACATACTGACAGTAACTAGAGGGGAGGAGGCAAGAGGGATAATGGGGAAAATAGGGGAAGGGCCATCAAGGCACATTTATAAAGGGCACATGGACAAATCCAAAAGGGATAGGATTGAGGGTGGGAGGTGGGGATCAGTGGGGCAGGGGGAGTGGAAGGGAAAAATGGAGACAACTGTACTTGAACAACAATAAAATAAAAAAAAAAAAGAAAACAGTGACTTTGATTAATATGAACTTCATCTCACCATTTGACCAAGCCTAGGCAAAATAACCTGCAATGATTATTCTATAGTGATATTTTGAGTACCAGGGGAAATGACATGTGTAACTTACATATTAATCTAGTATTTAATGTTTATGAACATTTACAGTCAAGCAGGAGAGGACATACAAGTTGTCAAAGATTAGGGCAAAATCTATCAAGGCCAAATTGCTAGGTTGATGTAATATATCTTATTGTCAACTATATTTTGTTAAATAAGAATAATATTTTCTAAAGTCTATTCATGGAAAAGAGAACAAATTACCCCAGAGAGTAAAGAACATAACATCTTTGAACTTGTACTAAATCACAGTTAATAAAGGGTACATCCAAACTTTCCATGATTTTGACATTTGAATCAAATTTCTTGACTATGACTGCATCCACTTTGCCTCAGTTAAGCTGACAAGAACCTTAAGAGTACAGCCAAAAGTTATAGTCCAATAATGTAAACCAAAAATACCTTTAACTTATTCAACTGGAACATGAAAAAAAAAAAAAAAAAACTTGTTTCACTTAAACAAAAATTGCCTCATGGTTTTACAGATAACTGAATTTCTGTACTTTGAAAATACTGAACTGCATAAAAATAGTTAAGTAATTATTTTTTTAGTCTCAACTGACAAAGAGTTAGTTTTAATTAGCTACTGTAAAACCTGGCTTAAATACTGTTGTTTTCATGTTGAGTTACATTTATACAGAATTTTACTTAATGAAACAAATAAGAATAAGAAAACTTCAACTAAAACATATGCATGCCTTAAACTAATTACTGGATTTCCTAATTCCTTGAATATTTACATGAGCTTTCAATAGACCTATTGTATATTAACCAATATTTCCCTTCTGAATGAAATAAATGTACATACACACAAATCAGAAATTGCTTCTTTTGTTTTACTTAACATTTTTAGTGTTTTTTAAAATAATTGATTAGTCAATTTTTTTCATTAGCAATTCCATATATTAGGAACATTTAAAGAACAAAAAAATCTATAACACTCTAACATAGCACCCTTAATATAACCCATTACAAATCTATATTAATATGTGATAAGTGGTTTTATGATTTTGTTAACACATTTTTATGTAGATAAGAGTATCATTTTATTTTTGATAAAATATTAAAGTGGAATGTTTGCATAGAAGCAGTGATCATCCTATGCATAACCAGAAGTTTTAATAATTTAGTAATGATCATTGCATCTGCGATATAAGATGATGGTTAAGGAAACAGGCTCTGAGATTAGAGAGACCTGGATTTTGAATTCTGACTCCTACATTAAATAGTTATATAATATTGAGCAACTGAGTTTAAACTCCCCAAGCTGTCTTCCCTTTGCTATCTATAAAATTAGAGAAGTAATACATCCCACCTCAAAGAATCTACCTGAAAATGAAATGAGAGAAGACAAGACACTATTGGACTCCTAGTGTGCACTATTAAATGGCAGTTACTGTTATCTGTATTTTTCCTTTGATGACATATTTTGTAAGATATCTGTGACTCTCATATCAGAAGAGAAAAAGATGGGTTTTATATACTGCATGAATAGAGTCCTCCAATTCTGTACTTTCAAATCACAGAAATAAAAATGCTGTAGCTGGTGAAAATGAATACATACTGGGTAACTTCACAGTTAGCCCACACAAAATATAAGACAAATTAATTTATTACTTATTTGGAAATGACATGAAAAAACTTCTGAAAATATTATTGTATGTGTATTACATGGATAGAGGAGCAAATTCCAAACTCTTGTAGCTACTAATAATGAATTATGAATTCTGGATATGATGACATTCTTAAGCCCATAGAAAAATATGTATAATAAAGCAGAGAGAACTCAGCTATTTCAAGCATCTCAGTAAAAAAATAGAACACTAAATAAAAAAAAAAGTCCTGATAAAAATAGGTAACTAAAATACATGGAATATTCATGTGTATTTTATTTAGAAGGGATTCCTGCTTATTCTACGTTAAAACAATCGATACAAATTTTATTCTAATTGTTTAAAGCTAATAGTTATGCATGAACAGTAAGGGGAACATATATCCTTAATTTGAATATATTGGTGGTTATATTTATAAAAATATGTGTGCACATGACTGTGTATAGAAAAATTGTTGGGGATATATTAAAGTGTCAATAGTAAAAAAAAATATTTCAGGTCAAGTAAAGTGAGAGGGGCTGAAGCCATTTCCCTCTAAACTTGGGAAAGAAAGAAAGAATCCAATCTGTACAACTAATAATAAACCTACTGGGACAACTGCCAGGGCAGGTGGAGAAAAACATAAAATCGGCGCAAGCTATACAACCCTGTTTCAGGAAGAGAACAATCTACAACCCCGTGTCAGGAAGAGAAGAAAGAAAAAATGCCTGAGAAGTCACAGATAAAAAGTATGTTTGATAAGATAGAAGATATATTAAAAGAAAAAAAAAATGCCCCAAATCCAATCCTACCACACAACAACAAAAAACCAAACAGCAACAACAAAAAACTAAAATTTTAGGTGTATGCCTCTTCCTAGAATCTAATCTAAATTCACTTCAAAAATCAAACATTTCTGCAATTCTTTTCCATGCTAATGGCACTTAAAGCTTTTTTTCTTAACTAGGAATATTCACTTTGCTTATGCTCTAAATTAATCTGAAAATATTTCAGCAATTGACAATTTTAATCATAACTGCAAGTATAATTCCTACAATAGATATTTTAAACAATTGGGAGCACAAATAGGGTCTATAGAATATGGTGAAATAAAAATAGGGTCTAATATAACACTTCAAGAGTCTTAATGAATGCATAGTATTTATAATTAAGATAAAAGTATATGAAGTGCATTATTTTCTTTGCATACACATTTTTCTAATTTATTGAGTGATTTAATGGTATAGACACAAGTGAGTATATATCAATGAATAAGACATGCCATCTACCTTAAGAGGATTCAAAGAACAGTGAGACAAAGGACATTAGTAAGTTTTAATGCTATGTGGCATGAGTTATAATTGTGGCACATATAAGACACAATGGTAGAACACAGAAGGAGAGTGATTTGGAGGTTCTTCTAGTGGAGAAGAAGGGAAAACATTTTAGACAAAGAATCTAGTAAAGATGACAAGTAAAAACAATTTATGGTAGAGTTTCAGAACTAAATAACTAACAACTGAAATACTTCTCTGGGAGAGTGGAATCTCTACGGTCACTCTTGAATCAAGAACACTGGGAAAATAAGGAAGACTCAAAGAAGACAATTTCCCATGTTGCTGCTTCATAAATAAAGATTATTCTGCCACTCTAGATCCTGAAGTTACAAGGAAAAAGTGTACCCAAGCTGCAGGTATAAACCTAAATAATCAGGGTAAAATATGTGGTAAGAACATGTGCATTTGATAATTTGGGAATCTGGGTCTTCTCAAGGGAATTGCTATGTACACATTTAGAAGGTGACAGTGCCACTCTGGGGCTGGTCCTGATGCTCTTATGCCAGGCTTCTCCATCCTCTCTTTGTCCAAAAATGTCTGCATGTTCCTGGTTCTTAAGCCTTTTTGTTTTTCACATCATTTTGTTCCATTACTTTAGCGACATTGACAGAAACACACGCACGGTGTTTTTAGAGGAACGAACCATGTGCATGTTTGGTTGCATCAGTGTCTGTGCAAAGACGCGGTGTGAGAGATGGGAGTGTTATGCCTCTGTTGGAACAACACAATTCCATTAGCAATTTCCGAATGGAGGTCTGTGAGATCATGATAGGTGCTTCACGAACATAACACATACCGATGTTGGCACTATTTTTCTACATAGTTTATTTTTAAGTACAAAAAGGGAAAAATAACCTGGGTGTATTTTTATAGCTAGGATTATGCCATAACGTTTTTCCCTTTCAGAAATGGTTCTTATTCTTGATAAATTCCAAGGTGTGGTCTGCAGAATCACCTAATACACTAATTTGTTACTTTTGTTCAATGATGTATCAGAAGCATTCACAAACTGGACAATGCACTTTGAAAATGAAAAGCAGGAGGATCCTGTACTTTTCAAATTGTAATAGAAACAAAAAAGACAAAAATTTGGACTATTTTACCGTGAAGATGATTAAGCAGATTTGTTTCTAAAGAAAAAAAATATAAAGCTATATAAAGTGAATCCCTGATTTGAGGAGTACCAAAAATGTACAGTTTTAAATTTCTCCTGTTATAAAATAACTCTAGAAAATAACATGTTTATACTATGTTGCAATGATAAAATGCATTTGAATAGATTATATATACATATTTAACATACATGTATACATATACATATACACATGATGCTGTATCTGATTTACCTCCTTCATACCAAATATTTAACTGATCTGTGAGAGACATAGACTAGTGTTCTCATTTTAAACTGAGTATTATAACCAAAATGTAAAATGAAAAACTGTTTCTCTTTACCATCATTACTTTGTACACTTTAATCTTAATCAGATGTTGTTTTTCATTCACTGGTAAAGAATAAATCATGAATAAAATGAAGTTGTTTATTACAGTTATGAATGTATGCATAACACTATTTTTACTTCAAATTTGATGTGTTCACTATACTTCATGACTTATCACTGATATTGAATACCTATCTTAATTTTTAAATAGTTCCATAATCAGTGAGCTTGAAACACTCTGATCTTAGGAGTCAAAGCATTTTCTATTTAATCCTATATAACAAGTACCAGTAAAAATACTTAACTTCATTAAAGAACTATACTGATGGCATCCCTTCTGATACTTTCAACATGAATTCAAAATGTTTCTCACTGAAACCACCAGGCCACATAAGTGGTGTCCTATGGCCATAACAATCTTGATATTTTAAAATTTAAATTACCTAGTTTAGGATCAGTCCTAGACAGATCAGTTTTCACTTTATAATAAGCCTTATTCCAATCCATTATTAAGAGAAGAAAAAAAAAGCTGTCCCAGAAAATAAATTGTATTTCAAAGCTCAATGGTTAATCAACCATGGTGTCATCTATGTGGGAGACGACTACATTTGTATACTTAAAGCAGCATTCTTAGGAGCTGATGTCATTTTAAATATATGTGTGTCTATATGTCTGTGTATTGTCAGCTGAGATTAGTGACCTGAAGAAAAGAACTTGGCATTTGCAGCTCTTTTAAAATATTGTCCACCTCATACTACAATGCGATTTTGGATTGGCCAGTTAACACCTCTGAACCTCAAGTTCCACAAATGTAAATGGAATATTTTATATACTTTATAGGGCTGTTCTTCTAGTGATAACATGTAATTTGCTTCGCACATTTTAGGCTATCAGTTAATGAAGATTATGATAATAGTGGCTTCTCTGATTATATTCTGGGCTAGCTACAGGTTTCGTTGAGTTCTCATTGCTCTTCTTGTAAAACATATACTCATAAAGCTTCTCATTCAAGTCTGGGGAATGGATGGTTGACCATGCTAGAGTAGCCAACTGTGTTGGTTTGCTAGGAAGTAAAAAGATTTCCAGGATGCAGAGATTTTAATGCTAAAACTGGTAAAGTTTTTGGCATATCACAATTGCTGGTCACTCTATAGTGGCTACCTAAGTTTCACTCTTCTTCTTACCTGTGGGTTAGCAAAAAAGTTTATTTGGCTGTTTTCTGTACAATGGCTCTAGTAGGGCTTAGTTGTCATTAACTTTATTTGAAATAATTTTATTAGATTGTATTGTGACAGCTGTCATATCAGTATGCATTTGAGAAAAATCAAAATTGGTGGATTTTTGTGTAGACATTTTAATAATGAAGGTTGAACAAAATACACTACAACATTTTTGGCATATTATGCTTTATTATTTCAAGAAAGGTAAAAATGCAACAAATGCAAAAAAAAAAAAAAAAGGATTTGTGCAGTGTATGGAGAAGGTGCTGTGACTGACTGGATCAAACACGTCAGAAGTTGGTTGGGAAGTTTCGTGCTGGAGATTTCTTGCTGGACGATACTCCGCTGTCGGGTACAGCAGTTGAAGTTGACAGCGATCGAATCGAGACATTAATGGAGAACAATCAACATTATACTATGCAAGAAATAGTTGACATACTCAAAATGTCCAAATCAATAAAATTGTTAGTGAAAATGAAAAATGTGTCTTCTATGGTTAAAGAAAAAAAAAAAAAAAAACAACACATGGACTTTTGGCCAACCAAATATATTTTAGCCAAAAACAATACCTCCGAGTATCCTGTATTTAAGTCCACATGACTAGTTTTAGCCGGTCATGTGTACACAATGATGTGCACACTTCTGAGCCAGGTATTGATTGCAGTACAAACATAACTTTCCAGAACTCTTTTCTTCTTATTGCTGGCAGATGGCAAAATCATGATGATCCTAAAACTACAGGTCACTAAAACACATGAAGACAGTCTGGGGTCCTGAATCACCATGTGGAAGATTTCCCAAATCTCATCTAACTGTGGAGAGAGTAAGAAATTAACTTCTTTGTGTTAAATCATTGTTTTGTTTTTAAAGATTTTATTTATTTTAGACAGAAGGGAAGGGAAGGAGAAAGAGAGGAAGAGAAGCATGAATGTGTGGCTGCCCCTTGCACGCCCCTTACCAGGGACCCGACCTGGCCTGCAGCTCAACCATGTGCCCTGACTGGGAATCAAACCAATGACCCTTTGGTTCACAGGCCAGTGCTCAATCCACTGAGCCACACCAGCTAAGGCTTAAATCATTATTATTTTGGAGTTCTTCGTTACATCAGTTAATATATTCCAATTGTAATAACTTATTTTTATTATTATTTGTTTTTATTGTTATTTGTTGGGATAACATTGGTGAATAAAATCATGAGGATTTTTTAAATATTTTATTTATTTTTTCAAAAGGAGAGGGGAGGGAGAAAGAGAGGGAGAGAAACATTAATGTGTGGTTGCCTCTCGCATGCCTTCTACTGGGAACCTAGCTTGCAACCCAGGCATGTGTCCTAGACTGGGAATCGAACTTCTGACCTTTTGATTCACAGGCCAGCACTCGACCACTGAGCCACACCAGCCAGGGCAGAATTCTTATATACAATTCTACAACACATCATCTGTATACTGTATTATGTGTTTACTACTCCAAGTCAAATCTCCTTCCATCACCACTCATTCCCCTTTAAAATAACTTATTTTTAACTAATAATGGAACTGAATATGATTTGTTAATTTTTCTTGACATAAGAGATTGTGCACATGGTGCCTACAAACCAGACATTTTTTATTAACAATATGTCATTCTAAGAAGTTCCCCTAGCAACTTCAAATTAACCATGGGTTTGTTTACTGCTTTCAACAGCCTTATTGGGCAAACAGTATCATTTCTTCCATTTTAGAGGTTTAAAATAGGACTTAAGAGTCATGACTTATTTTCTTCCAATGTGCTTTTGATGCCAAAGTCCATGTTCTTCCATGAAGCTGCCACTTTGATTACATTTAAATATGTGCACACACACAACACACACACACACACTGCAAGGCAGTAACTATAATTTGAACATGTGCATTTTCTTTTCAAGTGAAGATATCTATTGCTGTCTGACCAGAAGACTGTCAGGGATTGCAAAAACTAACAGAGATGCTGGTAAGTCTATCATGTACTCAAATACAGACATTCTGGGAACATTCATTGACCACACAGTAAGCAGCACTTCTAAGAGGTGTTTTGTTTTGTTTTGATTTTGTTTTGCAACAATATTTAACCCAGGTAATAGTAACAAAATAAAAGCCTCATGTTAAATAACCTAAAAATTATTGTCCTCCAAATCACAGAAACAAGACTGAAACTTAAACACAATAATAAACATTAAGAGTTTACAGAGATTTATTTACATTCCTCACTTTCAAAAAAAATTAGCTATAAAAGCTATAATAGAGTTTAAATCCAGAAAGGTGAGAAAAGCTAACCAAAAACTCAGTTAGCAGGATTTTGTTGAAATGTAGAGAAAAATATGTAAAATTAAATCTAGAGTTTAAATTAGTATTTAACAAAATTACATCAGGATAGGAATGAATTTTTCCTATGGCTGAAATGATAATTTAAACAGGGGAACATGTATTTCATATGATGATAAAAGTGAGAAACAACATTAGAATATATTGCTAGGTCAAATAACAGTTTCAACTTCATACCAAAGTAACTTGCATTGGGAATATTTTCAAATATTCTATTCTTCCTCCAACACTTAATCTGTTTTTAATATCAAGAGAAATGCAAAGTAACTTCAACTTGAATATGCCCCCATAATATCATATTCTCTCTTCCTTTCACTTATACTTCTTGAGAAAGAATTCCTTTCCAGGAATTCCATTTATTTACTGTTTACTTCTTTAAATCCATACAGGCTACCCTTCCATTACTTTTACTTCTTCCCCCTTGCTTTCAAATAATTAGCTATTATGTCTTTGTTATCTACCTTCTAAAACTCTCTGTAGCATCTCAAATTGCTGATTACCTGCTCCTCCAAGTGTTTTGCACCTTAGGTGTACCATAAAGAACCCATTTCTCCAAATGCTCCATCTCACTCTTCGGTGGGTGTCTTTAGGCCCACCATCCTCATGACATAAAGAGTCCTTGAGGTGGCTGTTTCACTCCAGTAGGTTACGTCCATTCCTATTTGTCTTCATTTTACCTTATTCAACACTGTGGTTTTCAACTCTAGCTCTAAGTTTTTCATGAAGTACAGACTGACAGGTATTTATTTACCTATTTTAAAAGTATGCAAAGGAGTGTGTCTGTTGAATCCTACATCTCAGGCTAAAATTCAAACTCATAGTTATCGTACATCCCATAAACCATCTTCTCTCCCCATTCCCTTTTCTTCTGATTGTTCCAATTATTTGGAATTGCTTGGATTTTTTTTTACTTTTGTTTACTTTTAAAAACATTTATTCATATAATTAGTGTTTCTACATGTTTCTCATTTCAGCTTACTTCTCCCTATTCTCACTGTGAACATTCAAGGTTAGGCCCTCATTGCACTGTGCTTATAGTATAGGAATAAATATGCTCTATTTAACAGTCACTTTATATCCTCAGGGACTTGTCTCTTTGCCTAATGAATCTTCTCACACCTTTTTCTATTATAATTCATTCTGATATATGTTCTTATATTAATCCAAGCACAAAACGGCCCATCTCTTTTGCTCAAAATGGAGTTCCATTTATCCTAAGTATTCACTCCTCAACTGATAATTTAAAAGCATTCTTGATACTCCTCAGAGATGCCTTCATAACTGTATCACAACTACTCATTAAGCTTCAGTCAAGCAAGACAATTGTACATTCTCCAAATATGCTGCAGACCACGCCACTCCTGCAGGCTCCATTGTTCCCACCCGGGAGTTCCATGCCATCTCACCCCTTTGGAAACCTTAATCATCCTTTTAAGACCCAGCTGAAAGGAGCTTTACTTCGTAAAATGATTTATCTCTCTCTTGTCAAAGTACATTTGATAATCCTCTTCCTTGAACCCACAAAAACTGTCTTTTACTTCCCTTGATACTTAGCTCAGTCAAATAAAATCTCCTGTGAATGTGCTTTGCTCAGAGATGACTCAATGTTTCTTGTGGGCAGGCATTAAAATAATCATCTCTGTGTTCAGCAAGTTCTGAGCATAATATCTGATACATAGTCCTCTCTAAAAATATTTACTTATACAGGAAAACATTCATTGTAAGGTGTTATTTTTAGAAACAAAATGCCAGTGTTTGTGGTGGGGGGTGATTGGTATGCAGTAGAATTTAAGTGGAACTAGGTAATCAGGGCAAATTCCTTCTGAGGAGTAAGTTTAAACACAAAAGTAAGTTTAAGTTTGTGTTTAAAGTAAGTTTTTTGCTAGTAGAAAAAATAAACTAAATTTCAATACATTAAGCTTGTTACACTAGTTTTCAACAGTGCCGTGGATTTCCAATGCACAGTGCAACAATAGAAACTACTCCGTATTTTTCTTTCTGGTTTGAGTAAGACAATATAAAGCTACATAAAATTGCATACAGGTCTCTCTATGTACTCATATATGTATATGTAGCAGAAAAATGTAATGCCCTGAAAACATGTTGGCTGTTTTGGCTTTTCAAAAGCAAAGTATTATATTTTCAAACTGTAAAACTTTCTTTATAAATTATATTAGATGATGATTTTGTGTTTCTAAGAAATAATGAGAAGTAGAACGGGTTAGGCAGCTCCAAAATGCGTCCCAGTGCTTCCCACCTTCTGGTCTTCACACCTTTACATAGTCTTCCCTAACTGTACTAGAGTTGCTCTGTGTGACCAATAGCATATAGCAGAGGACAGGATATGCCATTTCTTAAGTTATAAAAGATGATGGCCTCCATCTTAGACACTCTCCTTCTCTCTGTCACTCTCATTCTGGGAGAAGCAAGCTTCTAGTTATAAGCAGTCTTGCCCAAAAGCTTCATGGCTAGCAATTTAAACTTCTGGCCAAAAGCCAGGAGGAACTGAGGCCCATGACAAACTGAAACCTGCCATCGTCCAAGTGAATAAGCTTGGAAACACTGCTGGAGCCTTGAGATAACTGTGTCCTCTGTAACCCCGTGAGAGACTGATCCACAGCCAGCCAGTAATCCAGCGTGCACCACACCAACCCTCAGAAGCTGAGTGAGAAAATAAAGGGACTGTTTTAAGCTGCAACTTTTTTGGGATACTTTGTTATGTAACTATACAATATACAGATACACATAAATGTTTCAATTAAGCCCATTTATAATAAAATTAATAATATAATCTTTAAAAAAGTTTTATTGACTACATTAATGAACTATCCTGAAAATATTTATTTTATAAGAATTTAGATTCTACTTAGGAAAAGCAATTACAACCCCTTACTTCTAAAGATTAGACTTCTTGGGTTTCATACAACCATAACAACTGTGGGTTATTTTACTTTTCTTTTTAAGTGAAATGTTTTGAGGATCAGGTTCTATTTGCACTAGTGGTTCTCAAAATAAAGATTCCAGGTAAGTTTCAATGTCTAGGTGAAGATCAAAAACAAAGAATTTTCGACAGCAGTTTGGGCATAGCAGGAGAGAGCCACAGGTCATACAAAAAGATAAAATAGATTAGTTTTCCCAGATATTCTTCTTGTGTTTGCCTGAACCCAGTTTTTGAATTTGCTACAGGCCAAAGACAGTCTGTAGGTTTATCTTCTCCATGATTCTATGAATCTTATTATGTATTTTCCACTTCTGTTTCAGGAATTCGGAGTGGGTTAGATCATACAGTGCAAAAAAATGATTTATTAACATAGTTTATATATAATCAATATTATTATATATTCATCATTATGCCAATGCTCAGCCTTTAAAAATAGCTTAGAACCTTAAAAATCAACCTTAATTTAATTTTAATATTGACTTTCTTGGATATATCCAAAATATTACAGCTAGGTAACCAATGGAAAACAGAATAAATGTACACTATACATCAAAGAAATAAATCTTGGTACATTTTTGTCCTTCAGCAATGCTGATAATTGGCTCCATCAATCTAAATGATATTATGACACTATAATTTTATTAACAAGGTCAATATTAGATGATTTACAATATGCATAATATAGAAATAAATTTTAACTGAATTCACTATGTCATTTATTTTTTAAATATGTAACAACTACATTAGAAGAAAGCTGGGCTTTTTGTGTTATTTTTATACTTTATATAAATACATATAAAAGATTCAAGTGGTTGCATAGTTTCTTACTACTGAAAGCTAAGTAAATTATTTAAATACTATAGAATGTATCATGTTATCCCCAACTTTATTTGAAATAACTAGAGTCTCTTGCATGTTGTAAATATAAAAATACTAGAATATATATATATTTTAATTTCATATATGCTATTTTGTATTATAAGAAATTAAAGTCTTAAGCAGCTAACCAGTATAAGTTAATGATAATAAACATTTTAAAAATAAATGTTAGGCCATCTGGGAAGAAAAACAGTATTTTTCAAAGAGATAAACAGTGTGAAAAAAACAGAAAAGCCTTTAAGTTTACTACGAGAGATGCATCATTGATGTGGTAGCAGCCAAAGTGCCCCTGCCCACCATCATTTCTGAAAAGTCGACTGCAGCAAAGATTGACATGGCAACGTTTTCATGTTTTTCAGTCAAACTATGCAAGATTTTCATGACTAAAAAATAATTTTTATATTCCTCCCTTTAAAACATCAAGAAACAGATCTTTGCCATTATATCTCAGTGGCTAAACTCTTTAGTAGAGTTTAAATCAAGAGTTGAATTGATAATTTAACCTGTTATAGCTGAATATATTCTACATGTAAATGGTATTTCCACTCAAAACAACAAGCATACGTCATGCTCCATACATTTACAATCCTCTGTACTCCGCTTCTGATAGTTAGAAGATTGCTAAATTCTACTGAATCTTTAGAAAACAAGCATGATGGTTATTTTTGTTTGTTTTTTTGCATACCTTACTTCAGAAAGAAATCACCATATGCTACAACAAGCTACATGGAATTCACATTTTCATTATTTTTTAAGGTGACAATTATTTCTAAGATGCTGTATATGATTTCATGCTCAAGAAGATTAATTCTGACATTTATTAATTCTGGAGTTAATTCTGGACCCATAATTAATTCTGGAGTTTGTGCAGTAAATATTTTCTACCATATCCCTGCCTATAGCAAATTATAGCACGACACCTTACCTAAATAAAAATATTATCTGAATAAAACACCCTGCTAAGTGGTAAAGGAAACAGAGAGATGAGTAGCTGCATACACATTACAGATTATAATGGGAGATAAATCAAGTAGATTAGTAGCTATACAAGTCAGAAAATGAGTGTCAAAAGTGATATAAACAGTGATTTTGGAAAATTGAAGTAAAAGATTTCAGTTAGTTTAGAAAGACATTCTCCAATTATTTTTGTAATGTCTACTGCAATATTAATTAACTAGTACATTTAGGGAGAAAAAAATTATCAACTGTCTAAGACATATGACAATCTTTAAATATCTACCACAGGATGGGAGAAACAAAGACAGGTCACAGTCTGGCTAGCCGAAACAAGACTTTCAGGTACAGTGAAGTTTTTTTGTTTTTTTTGTTTTTAATCCTAACAGTATATTTAATGCCAGGAATTAATAGAGTTCTAAGTGATTGGAATCAGGAGTTACAGGATTATTTTATTTCACCTTCAGCTTCAGTAACAGAATCATGGAATACTGGAGGCAGAAGAACGCTTAGCTTTGAATGTGATTATTTCATTCAGTTTATAGTGTCAACACCTCTATAATAAAATATAAGGTTTTGATATTCCTGAGCTGAAAACTTTTAGGTTTCAGTTTCTTGTGTTGTTTTACTGGGTTTGTTTAACCTCAATTTTTGTGCTATTTTCATAAGTTTTGTAACTTACGTTCTTTTTCTTGGGGGAAGAGGTTATCATTACAATTCTAATGGTTAATATATTTGGATTTTTCATTATTTCAATAAAAGTTCTTCTCATTACTCAATTTTCCCAAACACTGAAATAGTCTTTAGAGATTTCATTTGAAAAGGGGTTTTCCATGATTTTCTTCAAAATTCCTCTTGAAACAACTTCCATATACCAATAGAATGAGGTGCTCTTGTAAAAAAAAAATGTAATTCTAAGTTAGTTTTCTTTTACCAATGGTCAACAGGTCACTCTATAACTTTGGGGGTTTGAAATAATGAATATTTTATATTTTCAAAATTAAAATTAGATGTGGCTAAGGCCCAAATATAGGTATTTATTCAAAAGTGAAATAAAGTGATCGAAATCAATGGCCATCTAGTCCAATCCTCTTATTTTACACCTGAAGATCAGAGAGGTTCAGTGATTTATCCAAAGCTATATATTTAAGTAATTGAAAATTCTGAAATTAGAATACAGAGCTTCTGATTCCTCTTGAGCTGTGACTTAAATAGTCCACCATTCAGATAAAATCTACCTTCTATTTAGATCTTATCACTTACAAATAGTCTCTAAGCATTTGAAACCACTACCATTTCCAGGTGTCTGAGTCTGCAGGAAGAGAATAAAAATATCAGACAAGAGAAACCCTGTATAGTAGAAGAAACACCTAATGTAGTGAGAGAAAATTCAGGCCCACTTTTTCCTCAAACTCTCCCAGGTGGAAGGGGAAAGAAGTTTCAGCAGGCTTGCAAGAAAGATCTGAGAACTCTGCCCTAAAACATTCCTGCCATCTAGGCTGATTATGTCACACAGATGCACTAGGAACATCTTATTCAAGCAAGAAAAACCAGAACTATGGGTATCCCAACAACAAATTTCGCCAACTTTATGTTTTTCCCCTGATCCTCCTTATACTACCTACATTGCTCTTTTTCTTGTTACCCTGTTTCTAAAGTGCTGACTAAAGACTTCATTGGCTATCCATCAGTCAGGCTCATCTCTTTTCTAAAAATACAGAGATGGAAAGAAAACATGAGTCCCAGGCCCCAAGCCCACTTTCCTTGATATCTCTTAAAAAAAAGTTTGTGTGCACAATTACAGTGTCTTAGAGAGCTGAGCCAGGGGATCCCAAAGCCATGGATTCTTGCCAGGGTCAGTTACTCCTTTTAGACAGCTACATAGAATTATTAGGCCATTCTGAAATATCCTGGAATATCCAACCCTAGTCTCAAATTTCCAGAAATTCTGCATTTCATCAGCTCTTTGGATCAAGCCAGCCAGACCAGTGACTGTCTGCAGGCCCTTCTTTTCCCAGTCCTTACCTGAGTGCTGTCCTAACACAGAAATGTAATTTCACGTCTTTGGTGTTAAGATCATTGATGGCTACTCTATAGGCATCAAGTTTATCAGATTTCATATGAGGCACCAACAATATTGCCAGCCTCATCTACAGACACATGTGCTATGCTCCAACACCATATCTAAGGGCTGTTTAAAAATATTATGGTCCATTCGTGTTTGTGCTCAGAACTTTTCACCTGCTATTCTCCCATTTCCTCTAGCTTGTTAATTTCTACACATTATTTTGGATTGTTTAAAATACCAAATTCTGTGTAAAATATTTCCTCAGATATATCTAAACTCGACAACATTTGAACACCTCCATTCTAGTACTATCACATTTAAATGTAATGATTTCTTCATGTGTCCCTATTGCCCCTCTACCAGGTTGAGAGAGAAGCTTTGGACACTGGCCTTCTGTTTTTGTCAAGCTTTATATTAGCATAGTCATGTTCATTTGTTTACTAATTGTCAGTGGCTGCATTTGTGCCACAATGGCAAGATTTGAATAGCTGCCACAAAGAATATATTGCCCACAATCCAAAAATATTCACTACTTTTCCCTGTACAAGAGACCTTGATGACCTCTAGTCTGGAAATTCATAAATAAGATACACTCTCTCACATTCACCGCAAGCTTTCAAACTATCTGAGTACGGAATAAAAATAGTTATTGAATAAATGAATTTTTCTTGAGCTCTGTCTATATTTCTTAGTATTTTATATATGACCCCTCACTATAGAAAAGATTATCATTGAAAAATTCCAGTTAGCACTAGGTATGTATGCAACAAACATGCAGAATCAATGAAGTTGATTAAGCACTCAAATCTAAGCAACAAATCATTGGACTAACAGCAGATGGAAAATACCTTAAAGGATATTCAATATCCAATGCAAAGATATATGATGTCAAAATAAAGAGAAATTACATTGTCAATTAAAACACACAGAGAACATACGTATTTAAACAAAGAAGGCAAGTTAAGATATTGGAATGAGTGATTTTCTTTTTATATTTATCTTCTTATTTTCTTGATATTATTATAAGTCTTTTTAAAAATAAACCTTCCATACTAACCTCAACATTCACCTTGAAATATAGTGAAAGGGTAGATTATACAAGGTTTGTCCGGAAAAAGTCCAGCCATTGTTACTATAACAAAAATAGTTTGTGTAACATGGATGCAACATAACTCAGCAGCCGAGGACAGTGGACTGGAACCTGGAACATGCATGGATGAACAATGATAACTTTACTGTGCTAGTGCAGTGCCGGCAGTAGACGCTGCTGAGTTGAGCATGTGTACTGAGTGGCCATCACATTGAAAATGACTGAGCAAGTAGAGCAATGAATCTGCATCAGATTTTGCATTAAGCTTGAACACCTTCACAGAAACTATTCAGATGACTCAGAAGGCCACAGCTAAGGGAAACTGGTGATTGGCAGCTTCATCACAACACACCTGCTCATACATCCTGTCTCATGCAAAGATTTTTTGGCAAAACATCAAATCACCCAGGTGACTCAGCCCCCCACTACAGCCCAGATTGGGCACTCTACGACTTCTGGATTTTCCCAAATCTAAAATCACCTTTGTAAGGGAAAAGATTTCAGACCTTTGATGAGATTCAGGAAAACAGGATGGGGCAGCTGATGGCAATTGGGAGAAATCTGTGAGGTCTCAAGGTGTCTACCTTGAAGGGGACTGAAGCCTCACTGTCCTATGTACAATGTTTCTTGTATCTTCTTCAATAAATGTCTCTTTTTCATATTACATGGCTGGATATCCTATATATACATAAAACAAAAGCCAGCATTTTTTAAAAAAAATATTAGAATTATCTGATTCTGTTTCTTGGCAAAACAACTTGTATTATGCCATCTATAGACTTCAGATTCTCAGACAATGCTGCTGGCTCATTCGTATGAATGTTTAAAATGCTGTTATTCTAATTGGGTAGTGAATTTATTTCCCTATGGTTGAGTCATCTTGTCTGTGACCTGTGGTATAAACTAATGATATAAAAGAGAGAACTAAAACAAATAGTTTAATAACAGTGTATGTAGTGAAATCAAAAGTCTACCCTGTCCACTAAATGTAGTGAGCTAAGGTATTGTGATTTTAATTCTATTAGCCATGATCCATGAGGCAAACCACAGCCAAAAGCACAGTTGCTTTCTTTTGTAAATAAAGTTTTATTGGAACATAGCCACATCCATTTGTTTATGTTTGCCTGTGGTTGCTTTCTGGCTATAACAGCAATGTTGAGTAGTTTCCACAGAAACCGTAAGGCCAGGAAGCTTAAAATATTTACTAAAAGTTCCCTCAAGGAAATGTTTGCCAACTGCTTCTGCAGAATATTGGAATCTGAGACACTGGTCTCAAATCAGATGTTGTGCTATCTCTAATAACCAAGGGCAATGGAAATAAAAGTAGCCCAGATACTTATTTCAGCGGCTATAGATTTACCACTGACATGCATTTTTGTTTCTCATGACATTAGACTGACACATTTTCTCAGCTTCAGACCAGAGCACTCAGTTGTCCACTTTTCATTTTCAGTTGGTCATACTAACTCATCAAATTATCTTCCTTTTCCCAGACATCAGTTTTAACCATCTTCTAGTCAGTCCTCCAAATTGCTCCCCGAGAATGCTTTGAAAAGACAAAATTGGCCATGAAAGTTTTAGCACTGCTTAAAACTTATAAGCACTATCCTATATACTTTAAAAAAAAATCAAATTGCTGAGCATGGCCTCGTAATCTTCATGAGATAGATGAAAACCTATTTGGATCCAATACTCAATTGGATCCAAAACCCAGTTGGATCCAAAACCTTTATTGATAAAGTAACTACCTGAAATTCATCTTTTGCTTCAGAGCCTTCAAATAGTCACCCATTTCCTCCACTTTTGCCTGGCTAAAGACCACTCATCAAAAGTACCAGCTCAGATAATTTCTGACAAAAAAATGTCCTTAATTTATGATGACCCCCAGTTGAGGTTAGACACCCACATGTCTGCCTCATAAGTACCCTGTGTTTAGTGCTATTGTGGCTGTATGTCCTAACATAGCTTGTTTTATTTACTTTTGTCAGTGTCATTTTTAAAGGGTTAGCTTTTCATATTCTCCAATGATACATCTGTTAAAGGGTTAACATCCAAACTTATAAGGGACTCTTTCAAATAACAGCAAAAAAACAAACAATCCAATCAAAAATTAGCAGAGGACCTTATGGAGAACAGGACTAATAAAATGTCATTGATCCAGTCAAGGTATGATGCAGTACATGAAACAAAATGGAGTAACTCATGCTTTGTAACCAAGATGGAATAACTTTGGTTAATGTGAATTAAATGGAGTAACATTTTGGTTCAAGAGTGAAACTACCTAAGTTACATTACACATGGCTGGCAAGGAGACACACCCAAGATATCTGCACACATGACCAGAACAGTTGCGTCTACAGAGCAAGACCACCCATAGACAGACTCATGGGGATTTTCCCCACTTGCCATCAGAGGTGCCAAAGATACTTATAAAGAAACCCAGAAAGGTGGAGTACACCACTTTCAAGGTATAACTGAGGCAGGCTCCAGACCACTGCTTGAGACAGCTGAGCAAAAGCACCTGAGTGCTGCTCCAGGACACACTGATCTCCTTGGCATTAGCCACTGGAGTATCCACCCTGCTGGAATGAGGACTTTGTCTGCTCTGCTGCCCACCTGGCTCCAGAGATCCTCCCCTGCAAGACGCTGACAACTCCTTTGCCCACTGTGTTGTCTCCCAGACCAGCAAGCTCAGACTCCGGGACTCAGGTTTGTTATTTCCCATTGATTGCTGTGTGTGTGTCTGTTATATTTCTCTTAGTTTGTCAGAGTGTGAGTAGTATATTAATGTATGTTGATGTTCTACTTTGAGCAAACCTGCATTCAATAAAAGCTGAGTGAATAGCATAGTTACCTTGTATGGCTCTTGTCTATTCCTTTGTGCTGGGTTGCTCAGTAGGCAGCTAGCTGAGCAGCTGTCCAGCTGACTTATAGGAAAGAGTCTATCTTGAACATACACTTGTGACAGACCTGAAGAGACACTCCTCCAAAGAAAACATATGGATAATAGACATATGAAAAGATGCCCATCATTGTTATCAGAAAACACAAATTAAAACCACAATGAGATACCACCTTACACATTTCAAAATGACGATCATCAATAAAGCAACAAACAAGATTCGGTGAAGCTGTGAAGGAAAGGGAACCCTCAAGCACTGTTGATGAGGTTTTACATCAGTGCACCCAGTGTGGAAAACAGGATGGAGGCTCCTGGAAAAAATTAAAAACAGAACTACCCTGTGAGCCAGCAAATTCCACTTCTGGGAATTTATCTCAATAAATTAAATTTGAAAACAAATAGGTACCCCTATGTTCACTGCAGCATAATGTACAATTAGCCAAGTCATGGAAGCAACCTAAGTACCCATCAGTAGAAGACTGAATAAATAACATATATGATACATATATACAATGTACTATTAACTCAGCCATTAAAAGTAAAAGTAAATAAATATAACCTTATTATCTGCAACATCAATGAACCAATGTGGTATTATGCTGAGTGATGTAAGTCAGAGAGAGAAAGACAAATACCATATGATTTCACTTAAATAGGGAATCTATAGAGCAAAATACACAAACGAAACAGAAATAGGTAGAAGGAGGGTTGGGGAACTGGGTAAAAATAGGTGACAGGATTAAGAAAACAGGGGGATATAAAATACAATCTAGGGAATATTGTTAATAATATTATAATAACTATTTACATGCCAGTTAGATATTAAACTTATAGGGGTATCATAAATTATATAAACATCTAACCACTATGCTGTATACCTGAAAGCAACATAAAATAATATTTAATGTCAATTATAATTTAAAAATTAAAAAAATAAATCAGAAAAACATAAAATAAAAGCTAAACTTCTTAGGGACAAGGCCTCATTTTTTTTTTATTTCCAATTTCTTAGAGCATAAAACAAATAAAATATTTCTTGAATTATGAATGAATGGAGAGCACTGAGTCTGCTTTAGTGAGACACAAGAGCCTAGTTGAAAATAATGCTAGAAAAGATGTGTGAAATGAGAAAAAGCTGTTTTAGTGGTATGTACATGTATTAAGAAAAGTAACTTTTCCTTCCTTCTTCTACAACCATTATTCTAAATAGTTTAGGAAATATTTGAAAAAAATTAGTAAAACACAATGGTCAACTGAAAAAAATAATTCCTGACTTCATATGGTTATCAGTAATCAATTATTTAAAATATTGCATTACCAGAACACAATTTTTGAAAGAATGGCTACTGACAACTTAACTGCTTCTTCAGAAGTTTATGAACTGAAAAAAATGCATCTGACCTATAGATATTATCTGTATAGTTACTAGAGATCTGTACTTTTACAATCTAGAAGCTATAATTACAGTTTACACATTCAAATTAGCTTATTATCTACATTTTACAGATGAGGAAACATACATACACAGGTAAATTAAACCATCTATTTCAGGGCCATATGGTAAGTAATAAAATTGTGAAAGCATAAATGTCCATCTTATTTCCAGGGCTAATGCTTAAAATTAGGAGTTTAGTTATCATATGTTCCTTACAAAGTTTCCAACAGTAAAGTAAGAGCTATTTGTATAACAATACACCAAAGAATTCCCTGGGAGCCTTTATTACTGCAGAACACTCTGTAAGTAATGTGTATACTTATAGCAGGAGGGAAAAAAAATCACGAAAACTATTTTTTTAGTCTAAGTAGTCGCATTTGTAACAGACTGGTATAATAAAACTTGCTAACTCTAATGGCCTAAGAGACTCAACAAAAGAGTTGAATTCCAAAAATAGATTCCACTTTGCTGTCTGATCCTTATCTTTCACCAAATATGGTGAATTCTCTCTCTTAGCCATCTAATATTGTTAATGCTTACAGCTAATTTCAAGCTTTTTCACAGAATTTCTGGGTTGTAAGTAAGACCTTTGTAAAAAGCATTTCATCTTTAAAAAATAAAACAATAATAGCTTATCATACCAAAACAATTATTTACTTCTTAGTAAGGAACAATCTGAAGTAGATTTTTCTCTAATTCCAAGAAATCATGTCATTTCATACCAAATACACCGAGAATAAAGAAAAATTTGGACTGGGAAGAAATCACATTAATGAAGAATTAGAACTTCATTTTTACTATTTGGCTATTTTATTTCTAGCCACTGCAAGTTGTGGGTAATAGATGCACCTCTGTCATGAGGAAGGTCTCAAAAGCAAGCAGGTAAAGGGCATTTCCTAAAAAGTCTGCTAATCAACTCTGTACACAGGTACTTTCAACTTTAAAATGTTCACTGGCTCCTTGTTAGACAGGCAAAATTGTAAAGAAATAAAAAACAAACACAAAAAAAATGAAAATACATATTCTAACTAAGTATTCTCAACATAAACTGTAGTTTTAGAAGTTCTGTATTTTTAAAAAGATATCTGAAAACTGATCAGTCCATGTTTCTTTTGAGTGAATCTGTATGCTTTTAATATGTTTTTTTTTAATTTTCCTGATTGTGATGGGTTGTAAAGTGAAACTGACTCTAATTCTGATCTTTGTAATACTGACTTCAACAAGATCAAGAGTCTTGGAAATTCCTCTTTACTGTTACTCACTGACAGAAAGGTATATGACAGTGCACAGCAGGAGGTGCAACCTTGAAAACACCAAGGAGCAGAACTAAAGAAGTATCCCTGGGAAAGAACAGAATACATGCCTAGCAGACACAGAGGAAAAGGGGGCAAAGAACACGGACAGAAAAAAATACTAGTGATGTATACAATAATTAGGGCAGAAGGTCACTTAAAATATTTTAACTGAAATTAGAGTAACTTAAATATCAGATTGAGCAACTCATGTTATGATAAAATAATTTATTATTCTAACAACAATATATAGTCATAATGCTTAACAAAATTTAAAAAGCTTTGGTTTACCTAGCAAATACTTATCAAAGAGGCCACCTCAATTTTTCTCAGCTGGATTGGAATTACAGCAAAATATTTAGCAATTTTAATTTAACAACATTTCTACAAATGTTAATCAGATATTTGAAGGCAAAGCATTTTAGGTATTTGCAAGCAGGTGTACATGCCAAATATACACCTGTATATTTGTATAGACGGTGCTGTAAACTGAATGTGTCTTCCCCTTTAAAATTTATGAGTTGAAACCTAATCCCCTCAATGAGATGGTATTTGAGGTGTGGCCTCTGGGGCCCAGTTGGCCATTAGGATAGAGCCCTTATAAGTGTGATTAGTGCTCTTTTAAAAGAAACCCTAGAGAGATTCCTCACCCCTTCCATCAGGTGACATTACTGAGAAGGAAGCTTGCTCTCACAGACACCAAATCTGCCAATGCCGTCATTATGGACTTCCCAGCTCCCATAACTGGGAGAACAACTTTCTGTTGCTTAATGGCTACCCAGTTTATGGTATTTTTGTTATAACAACCTGAATGGACTCAGGCTTTGAGATAGAGGATATTTAAGTATTTTCTTTTTATTTCACATAAGTTGTGTCCAAAGGGAAAAAGAGATAAGAATCTTGAAGATATTAATGCTTTAAAGTTATTTAATACCCCTTTCCTGTATCAAGCTATCAATATCAACACTTCCTTCTAGAAGGTAAGTACTGTCATAATTTTATCCTATTGTATAATGAATCTGACCTTGTTTATCTTTAACATACCTCTGCAAAATAGATAGTTATCATTCTGCAGAGACATGAAAAGAGACATTCATATTGACAAATGACCATTTCTAAATGAACAAGAAACATAACTTGCCTTCCTGATCTTTAGATATTTATTATTATCTTAAAAAAATGAATTTGTCAAAAATAAGTTCACAAGTTTAAGATATTGTAAGCTGTTAAATTATGCTCCAGGAGATTGCAATACATAAACGGACAGGTAGGAGGATAGAGATACAAAAGAAAATTAGGTAAAGATAAAATATTAAAAATATTGAATAATAAGGATATAGACAACATAACTTTTGCTGTGAAGTAAAAAAACAAATACCCAAAAATGATTTTGAGTAACTCTAAAGAAGTTCAAGACACAAATGGATTTAGAAAGAAAAGTAAAGAGAAACAGAGAATGACACATGGCTAATTAAAGGACATAGAAATCCAAATAGATCATCTTAAAGAGTTATTATTTGATTCACCCCAATTTCTTCATTAAGCTCCAAGGACAGATTAAATTATCAAGGTTAATATGACGTAGCAATAAGAGTATCCACATCTCTGATTTTTTTGTAAAGAAAAATGCATTGAGTATGAAATATAGCAATAATCACATGAAGCTAATCCTTTGTAAGACCAAATTTCATCAATGAAGACTCCTTTTTCCTACTGGCAATGTCACCAGAGTGGCTAAAAATGAATACAAATTTTTTCTGTGTGTGTGTTATACACAAAAGCATGTGGGTTTTCATAACAGAACTTGGACAGCAACTGAAGACAAAAAAAGTCAACTATTATCAGTATTTTGATCTGTAGAATATTGAGCAAAATGTTATAGTCAATCATGGTAGAAAGCTTTAAAACTTTGTACATGAGACTGTCTTATTCAACTTTCAGTTTTTTCAATCAACAACTTAAAGGCATAGAAAACAAAACAACTATTAAGAAGTTATTTTTAAAAAGATATTTAACTTAGCAAAGTATCAGCATACTAATATTTAGCAACTTTGGAATATCTAAAAGACTTATTTTATTTGGACCTGGAGAGGACTATTCTCCCCGGCTTCAGAAGGGGAGAAGTACAAGTGACTGATGAAGACTACATTAAAACAGCCAAAAGTCATAATTAGTGCCTATAAAATTTGTAAGGCACTGTGACTGGTAAATCATGTCAAAGCTTAAATTTGATGTCAATTCTATAGAGATATTTAACAGGAAATCCCTACACACTATGGGAGTTTGAACTAGTTGACTCCTAATATTTCTTACAACTTTAAAATTTTATAATTATTTCCCAAAATTAGGAGAAAGCTCCATGCAGTCATTAACAGACACAAACACATTTAAAAATCATTCTGGTTGGCAACATATAGTACCATTATCCTCATTATTCCTGGATTCTGCAATCTGAAAAATCACATCTCACTAAAATTTATTTGTAATCCTAAAATTGATCTTCACAGTGTTTTGGGGGTCAGGTGAGGACATGTTCAGAGCAGGAAAAAAAAATGAGTTACCCAATGTATGCATTCCGAGCTGGGATGGAAAAAGGCAACTCTCTGCCGTTTCCTTTTAGCTTTGATATGCTATACAGGTGTCCTCTGCAATATGTATTTACAGCCACATTTTTACATTTCTATGCATCTTTATAATGGCCCCAAGCATAGTGTTGGAGCCCTAATACTCCTAAGTAGAGAAGGCTGTGATGTGCTTTAGGGAGAAAATATTGATCCATGTGTTAGATAAAGTTCATTCACATATGAATTACAGTGTTGCTGGCCATGAGGTTAATGTTAATGAATCAACAATATATATTAAATATTGTGCTTTCAAACAGAAATCACATAGAAACAAGTATTTGTATTCATCTCGTGACAAAAAAATGTTGTGACCAAAGGCTCACAAGACTCTTAGACAATATTCTACAGTATTTGCTAAATCAGTGTTCCAAAAACTTTACAAAAATACTGTGAATAATGAGAATATACTATATTTCCCCATATAAAGCTAATACTGAATATACAAATCTCTCCAAAGGTGTTTGCAGTTAGGACAAGGAAAAGAGCAAGGTTAAACTTAAATGAATACCTCATGGCTTGGTATTCTTAGTTTATTCTTTGTGAATCGGTAACAACAGCCATCATGTTTAGGAAAAGTTTTCTCTCCCTGTGATGGGAAAATCCCGCCCTCCTCCAGAGAGATATACACATATCTTTCTATGTCCCATCCTTACTCACACTACAAGATACCTGGGGGACTATCTAGAGACAGAGAAGTCTAGAGACATGTAAAGCACTTTTTAGCACTCACTTTTGTATAGTGAAAGCTCTATCAGTCAACCGAGTGGGTGTTTATTAGCGCCAAACTGAGATCAGCCAGTCTAAGCCTCTGGCTGCCTGTCCCTAATCACAGAGGAAATCATGCATTGTTCTGTTTCTGTTCCTGGAAACCTCCAAGCCAAACTTTTAATAAGGGTGTGTTGAAGCCTAAGAAATCCATCGAGCTGCTAAACACTTTTTAGCACTAGTTGCAATACTCAGAACTTACTAAAAATATTTACAGAGCTAGTAGTCAAACCCACACTATCGTTCAACTATGACTATTAAAAAATAAAATTTGAAGGGTTTTCAGGAACAACTATAAAGGACACATGGAGAAAACCAAGGGTGGGTGGAATCAGGGGAGGGAGATGGGGATGGCTGGTGTCGGGGGCAGAGGTGGAAGGGAAAGCCAGAAAACTGTACTTGAACAACAATAAAACTTAAAAGTATTTAAAAAAAGAAAAAAATTTACATTTGAAATCTGATCAATAGTTGTATATAGTTTCTGAGATTTGTTCCTCAATATCTGTCCTTACTGCTAAATGCTTTCTTTCAGTCCTGTGTTTCAGATATTCCTAAGGGGACATCAGGACCTCATAATCAGATGGGAATTACTGGTTCCAGAAATCATATTTGCTACATTAAAACTGGCAGAAAAACTTTTATGAATTTAATCTAAGATATGAACACAAGGTTATATTTAAGTTTATAAAGATATTCTAATAGAAAGACAACTTTTGGAAGTTCATGCTATGTGACCAGGTATCATAAAATAATGCCCTTCACTTGATTACCTAAGCCTCATAAAAAATAGCTTAATGAACCTCAAGTAGATTCAAAATGAACCCTTATGGAAAACAACAGATAACAAAGGCTTAGTTAGGTTTGATTTTTTTTGTGGTCTACATATTGCTTTTCCCTATCATGAATAAATTCAAAAGATAGAACCCACTTGCAAAGTCACAGAGCCCAAAAAAGTCAAGTAAAATGGTTGCTCTTATTTTACATGGGGAAAAATTAACTTCACAGTCAAATAACAAGATGTTCATCAGGATGACAACCACAAAAGTGAGTTTCAGTACAGTCTTCCCTCCACAGGCAGCAACAGCTTTCTCACATTAAGAGGGCCACTATCTTTAGTCTTTGCTTGGATTGTTCTCACATGAAAATAAACCCAGCTCCACATTTCATTATCATCTAAGAGCCAGGTGAGTTACCAACAAGTTTGACAGCATTTAACAGTGTGGTGATTGCCTTGGGGAGGGGTTACAAGGGGATTAAATGGTAATGAAAAAAGCACAATAAAGTACCTGAAGTTTAAAAGAGTTTAAAAAAAATAAAATACAATAAATAATACAAATAACTTGATAACTTGCAGATATTCACAAATGATATATAAAATAAATATAAAATCAAAACAACATATGGAAGAGAAAAACTCTATTTTTAATTATTTTCAATTTATCATTATCTTTTCTTGAGAAATTGGTGATATTTTTCCATTTCATAAAGGAAAAGTGAAAAAATACGTATATATTTTTTCTATGTTGTAAAATATTCTCTCTGGCTTTTAAATAAATTCTAAAAATAAAAATGATTCTTTGTAACTTCAGAAATATAGAAACTAGTGGGAAAAATCAGTCAAAAATTAAGATATTCGTTCACTAAAATTTGGAGTCATTGTCTCCAAAGAGGCGTACACGCATCTCGGACGAGAAGGAGAGCGGCATTGTATAACGGAGAACGCACTGTGTAACAGAGTGCACTGCATAACAGAGAACGCACTGTGTAACGGAATGCACTGTATAACGGAGAACGCACTGTGTAACAGAGTGCACTGTGTAACAGAACACACTGTGTAACAGAGTGCACTGTATAACGGAGAACGCACTGTGTAACAGAGTGCACTGTGTAACAGAACACACTGTGTAACAGAGTGCACTGTATAACGGAGAACGCACTGTGTAACAGAGTGCACTGTGTAACAGAACACACTGTGTAACAGAGTGCACTGTATAACGGAGAACGCACTGTGTAACAGA